>CM060731.1:16809139-17184827 GCA_030704615.1 Takakia lepidozioides | reverse complement strand
ACGTTGGAAGGGGTGGTATGGCTAAGTTTGCATTATATAGCCAGTCCAAGGTGTGTAGGAGGGCTACTATAAGGGAGCAATTTTTTGTGTAGGATTGAGGGGAAGAAGTCCCTCTTGTCTGGCTGCCTATTTATGCTGCAGTGCTTGCAGAGAAAGAATTTACTCTCCAAGGACACCTCACGACTGGACAATGAACAACCTTAAAGAAGGATACTGGTTTTTTCAGGCCCAATGAATTTTTTGGATGTCATGATTCTCTGTATGATGATCGGTAGTACCTCAGGTTCCTTCATTTCATGCTATCCCTACTGGATCATAAACTCCATGAGTACACACTTGCTCATGGCCATTCTATGTAGAGTTTTGAAATTGCGAGAAGATGGCAGTTGTAAGGGTCGAGAGTGGACTTAGCTGTTCACAGAAGGGACACAACCTCACAATGTGCTCATCGTTGGCCCCTTCAGAAATGCACCAACAAAGATACATTCCCTCCTCGCACCATGATGGCCATCACCCCAACCTCTATCTGTAATGATTCATCCTCCAAGACCCTCCATGTGGTGGAATCTCCAAGTCTTGCCTGCTTCTGATCCAGAATTTGCCAAAGCCATTTCTTGACTGCAAACCCTTGCTCCAGCCTTGAGCTTGCACCACAACCAGCCTTTCCTCCAGGGTCATAAGGCACACTCAGTAGGCACAATATTTTAAGCCCAAAACAGTTCCTGCTCCATACCTCGCCAGAGCCATCTTTCAGCTCCCAGACTTGCTTTGCCTCCATTGTTTGGTCTTGGACATTGCAGTCCTTGTATCCCAAGAATAAACAAGTCTTTTTTCGATCTCGAGCAGTCAACCATAGATATGTGCACCCCTTCTGCTGGTACATGGACAGATGGGTGTGCCTTGAATTTCATGGATAGGATGTGGCCCATGAGAGCCAGGCAAAAGCTTTTGTCCCAGTCACCCTCTGCTGACTCTGCCAACACAGCTCTCCTTCCAGAAACTGAGACGTGAGGGAAGACGTCGGCTGCCATTGGGCTGACTCCCACCTCTCCAGATTGATGGTGAATGGACAACAAGGCATACTTGTTGCCTAGCTTTGTTTTCATAAGAGTACCTGCAATTCCAACATACACAAGATATGCTAATTATTTAAAAGAAGCGTAAACAGGCTGGCTAGACTCTGGATGATCCAAGGTTCCCAGACTTGTACTCTGGCCTTCTGGCAGCGTCATAGGATTGGGCCTCATGTTAGGATAGTATCCTTTCTCTTTGCTGTAGTGCAAGCAAGTGCTTTTCTTTGAGTTGACATGGGTGTCTCGCCTTCCACCATTGTTGCATTGACCATGCTTCAGACTGTTTGATGTTGTGGCAATCATATGTACCTGTGATCCAGCCACCAAAGCACTCTTATCTGTCCTCTCATGTTTACCCATACCAGCAACAACAGAATCATGCACCACCCCACCCTCTGGGTGATGCCCATCCCTTCCTTTCGAAGTTGCACCTCTGATTGAGCCCGCTGGCTCCTTGCACATGGATCTGATCCACTCTCCAGATCCTCCCTCATGACCAGGCTGACCTGCAATCATCGCATTCGATGACACCACATCTCGTTCAGCCCTACAATCACACACTCCCTTTGCATCTCTGATGCTCTCACATTTGGCGTACCTGTCCATGAGGGTGTTGTTCAGATTGGTACTTGGAAAAATTCCAGCCCCCATGATATCAGCATGGACCTCTTTGCCCCTTCCCAAGGCTGCCCGGCTTGCACATGTATTGTAAACACAAAGGGGCGACACCTGATTGGGCTTCATTGCCACCCACATCATCTGCTCATAGGTTTCCAGAGCCCCTTGATCCCACACATATGCTGGACATATCCTGTGATCATCACACTCCATGAAACCGCTTCTTGGCTGACAACCTGTCAAACTAATTCACCTTGTGATGAAAATTTGGACACATTTGAGGCAGATTTGGGGTCAATTGTAATGGAAGGTCTTTTTGACCCACCAATTTTCCCATTCAAAGCAACCCTCATGTGGTTTTGGAATTTGGTTTTGGAATTTTGGCCCAAGGTGCTATACATGCCAGGCAATTAGAATCTGGGTATGCTATATCAATGAAAATTCATTTTCGCCAGGCCAATTGCTTGGTCAAACCATTTTTTCACTCCAAAACTAGAGCACAGTAAACATTTACAGCTTGCATTTTATTTTATAATCTTCGTAATGACACGGTGAAATCAAGTGAAATTTTTCCAGTAGGTTCCTGAAGTAGGTAGGATTACTTTCATACAGTTCATCACTGAAGGGGCCCACCAAAAACGGGCTAGTCCTTTAGGGGTTAATGTTTTTAAAAAAAAAGGGAAAAAAAAGAAAACTAAACTTTGGGTTAGTGGGGATGGAGGCGGAGGAAGAGCTCCGCAATATACGGTGAGAGGCAACGGTAACTTCAACCTCCTCGTTGGCCCGATCGTCCTACGAAGGTGCCTGATCAATGGCCAAGCCTGCTTCATTCCATCTTCGCATCTCCAACGCCCTTCCTTGACCCTCAGCCCAAGCTTTCTGAACCAAAAAAACTCCCAGTTCGGACTCCCTGCCATCATCCCCTCTCACTCTCACTTGGTCTCTCGCCGCTGCATAAAACACCCTCACCAAATCCAGAACCTGCATGCCCCCAACAGAAGCAGCTGCACGTGGAAAGGGCAATTTTTTACCATCCCGCCTGCATGTTGCCAACTTGATGGAGAATGCAGGGGATGCGAGTGTCAAAGCAAACGAATTCGCAATGCACGGATTCATGATTTCCAACTCATGCAGGCAATGATCCTGTTTTTTTCATCAACATCATATGCTTGTCGATTTTTCGAATTTATACAACAAAACAATTCAAGGCATGAGGATCCAAAGACCCTCTATATAGCACCAGTAGATTCATCTGACTTCTACTAAAACAGTCTTGCCAATCAGAACTTCCTGTGTATAGAGGACGAACGTGAACTATAGACCCTGCAGTACTGTAACTTCTACTCAACTAGATTCAGTCTTAAGCAGTCTTAAGCAGTCAAGAATATTGCCAATCAAAGACTTCTGTCCAGAGCGCTCACAAGTCTAGATGATTCATGAAGAGTTTTCCGCCTCAACTTGTCAAGATCAACATGCATCTGGACAGACTTGTAGGCTCAGTCTGACCGCAGAATAAGTTGACATCCAAAAACATATCGTGAACTAGGGGGGACCATGAAGACCAGCAGCATCACTCCATGCAGCGTGAGTGCTCCCATCGATAGTGGCATGCGTGTTGCCTTCTGCAGGTCTGTGAGATTGGCCACCGATCACTGCCGCGCAGTCTGGACATCTCGAAGTCTGCATGGGTCCTCCGCATTCTCCCACCACATAAAAGTGGCCACTGGGGCAACTATACCAGTGCCCTCGCCCTCCCACTTCCGCAGTCATGATTTCAACGACCTGCTTAAAAATGTGGCGCTCAGCTGCCTGATCCTTCATTGTCTTAGCTGCCTTGCATTCAGGATCATGTTTGAGTACCACATCACACAGGAGCGAAGCTTGGCTAAGATTTCCCATTCTGCCGAGGCACTGTGCCCACTGTAAAGTTGCCTGGATGCCTAGCGCCTTATCAGCCCTCGTGACTGAACGGTCGACCCCGATGTTGTTCAATTTGGAACCAAGTGCTGCACATGAGCTACTGGAAGTTCCAATCACGTTGGTCACCATATCAGCTGCAAGAGGGCTTCTCTCAACTACAAGGCTGAGGCAAGAGATGGCTTCCTTTCCTTGATTAAGGGCAGAATGTGCACAACCCATGCCAAAGTGGGCTTGTAGAAGCTCTGGATTTTGCCGTAGAGCTTCAATGAAATGGCCAAGCGCCGTTATAGGATTTGCTGTCTTTAGCAATTCGTTCCCTTCCCTTGTCATCTCAATGGCGTAGATTCTTCGCTTTATTTCATCAATTTGAGCCAGCCTTGTCTTCACAGAAGACGAGTAGCGGAATGTCTGCTGGATAGGTGTCTTGCAGGCTGGGCTGCAAAAAGAAACAGTTTTAGTTACTAACATGATCTTCATGCAGACTTTGTTTCGTGCACAGTGTGCAGGAAATTATATTGAATACTCTTCAGATTGATGCTAGTCCTGAGCATTTACTGATCTCCTTATGTAAATGCAACATATTGATCAATGAAATGCTTGTGCAGATACAATATCTAACCAGAGCCACTTCATAGCAAGTAGACCTGTAATTCCTGAAGAGGGATCTACCAGAGCTTCAGATATCCACCCTTAACAAAATGCTCTTGGGTCATACAGTAAACTGATTCCTGCAGAAGGTGCTGCAACGAGATTTGCAGTAGTTACTTTGGCCAGAGAACAATATAGATGTTGACGAGTGGGTTGCTTATGAAGCCCTATGATCACAATTCGGTCAGGAGTATCTCGTTGGCACTGTTTATTATGAGGTACTGCTTACAAGTACGTTAGAAATGTTCAAATTTCTGCCATAGCAAAGGATGAGACTTACCACTGCTTGAGCTTCATAGCGACAGAGGCGCTAATACTGTCAGCGTCTGTAGGCACGGAGGTTGCGTCGTCATGGTCCATCCAACCATCCAAGCCCGTGACTTCAAACACATGTCCGCAATCCTGCAGTTGTATGAAACGATCGGCTTCGTCGAACTCACTGAGCTTCATTTGCGCTATGACATCAAATTCTTCAGGGTGACAGAGCCGGCATTTGGGGCATGGCTCCCCGCACAGTCCGCAACATGGATGCTTACATTTCCGTAAGGTCTTCTTGCATGGCTCATCGCAGCGTGGCCGACGACATATTTGGTAGCACCTATCAACAATCGCGAAGGGCAATTGCTGTTAAAACTTAGAGCACACGCTTTGATGCTTCTAGGATGTTAAGATCAACAAAACTTAGGCATTCGACAAGGACCCGCGTATACAGTGGGCTTCCTATGAGACTCATGTAAGCCGTTTGAGTTACAGCTGCCAACTTCTGCTCAAGCCCATCTTCTGTGATAACCTAGACAAACTCATATGCCATTCTTAAATAAATGCCGTTTATGCGTTACCTGAGTGGGCAACGAAAGTGCTTGCAGCGCCAGGCGCATGGCTCAATGCAGGGTCGGCAGTTAAGGCCACACTTATGTGAGCAATTGCTGTGCATACAACGCCTCTGGCACTTTCGACTGCAGGGTGGACAAGAAAGCAAGCAGCCTTCCTGACAGGGGTGCGAGCATGGCATGATTCTTGCACACTTTTCCTTGCACGGAACATGGCTAATCCCTTGCTGGCAGGTGCCACAAGTCCCTTTACAGAAGTGCCCACACTCAGGAAGCACACTTGTGCATGGCTCACGGCAGAGGTAAACTGCAATGTCTTGAGAGCAGGGCACCTGAGCTGTGTGACCACATGTTAGGACTTTCTCAATCCTTACTTTGCAAGTCTCTGGGGTTACACATTGGTTTCCACATCGTCTTGGACAGGGATGACCGCAGTCCACCTTTTCCTCACATGGACGTTGGCAGACATACGTATCCACAGCTTGTGAGCAGCTGATGGTAGCAGAATGCCCACATTGAGAGAGTAACTTTGACACCCTCTTGACACAGGGGGGACATTCACTCTCTCCATGGCACCGAGATATGCAATTATGGTCACAGAGCTCATGCTTTCTAGCACATGGTTTTGGACATGCAACATTTTCATGGCCGCCGGGATGGCACCTCCTCGGGCAGGCGTGCCCACAGTCTAGCTGGTACAGGCAAGGCCTGTTGCAACCCCCATCTTGTACAAGGTTGAAGTCGATAGCGTTGGTGATTTTCGTCTCTGTCTCTGGATGATTTTGGCAGCTCAAAATAAGCTCGGGGCCCAAGCATTGCTTGCTGTTGAGGCTGTCTATCACTTCCTCCCACAGGCTGCTCCTCAGGCAGAGGAGTTTGGAATTTCCAAACATGTACAGCCCAATGCGTGCCCTCGACAGCGCAACACACACGCGATTAGCCACACCAACGAAGCCAATTTTTCCTAAGCCACGATCCTTTCCGGGATGCTGGTTGCTTCTTACAAGAGATAATATAATAATGTCGCATTCTTCCCCTTGGAAGTTGTCCACGCTGGTGACTGTTGGATACACGACATGTATGCCTTCAAGAGGCACAGACAGGTCTGCAGAAGACGTTTCGGTTCCTGTGAACAACGTATGCTTCGACACTCCCACCTTTCTGTCTGCAAGAAGGCCTTTAATATGCGAAATCTGGCCAGAATACATGCTGAGAATGGTGATGTGCTTGGGGCTATATCCTTGCTTTAGAAGGTAGGAGCAGAACTCTACTACAAGCTTAGCCTCCTCCACATTCTTCTTGCTCCCAGCATCGCCGCTGCTGCTCTCTTCAGCTGTGTGATCCAAAAAGAACACATTACTTTTGACTCCTTTAACATCGTCGAGAGTGGAAACAGAGGGGTGATTCTGAAGCCGGGGGCCGTAGATGGGAGTGATGAGGGTAGCAATGGAAGGTCGCATCCTCCGTTGCATTTCCAGTGTCACATGCTGAACACCACCTGACAAAATCACTTTATTTTCTTCAGTGACGTACCGGAAATGACAGCTGAAAATCTACGTCAGGCTCAAATGCACGGAAGTCAGATTCACTACTAGCAAGTGTACAGGCGAGGTGTCAGGTTCAGCTCAATACTAGAGGGGCCTACCGGTTACACAGAGTTCTATAGATACAGACAGCTTAAGCGATGCGAGCTCGGATTTCTCTACCTGGCTCTCCAGATTAGAATCATAAATATTGATTATATGAAATATTGCAACAGAAAGGAGTCGGGAATTTGTGGTTGCACACTCATCTAGAAGAAAATCACAGCATCTGGATTCAAATATGTTACCTGTTGCCAGGCGCTCGAACATGGACACGTCCAGTTTATGTTGGACAGCAAGGTTATAGACTGCAACTGATGGACGCAGCTGCAAATGATCCCCAATCAATATGAGATGCTTCGTGAAAGGGCTGAGGCAGGCCACAATGTGGGCCTCCAGAACCTCTGCTGCCTCTTCCACAATAATGATCTCTGGTTTCAAAGCCACCAGTAATTCATGGTGACGTGCTGCTGATGTTGTGGTCAGTCCCACAACTCGGGCCTTTCGAAGAAGAGACAGACTGATTTCACTGTCGATTGTCGCTACTGCTCGGCATGCCGTCTCATACTGGGAAAGAACAGTTTTCATCTCTGTCGAAGCCTTTTGTTTTATCTCTTCCAACCAGAAATTGTGTAGCCGAAACCTAGATGCTTTGTCAAGATGCCAAACATCGGGATAATCAATTATGTCTTGAAGGGGATACGCTTGACCATCCTCTCGCCAACCTTGATCAGTCCCAAATTCTGCTCTATAGAAATCCTCTTCTGGACGGTTTATGTCCACATCGACTTGATCCTCTACATGAATTTCAATCTCTTGCCTGTTCCCATTACTAGATACCCCTCCAGCTCCAGCAGAATTTGGAACCGGGCCTGCATATCCAATGCGATCCTGTCCGGAGGATGTGTTGCATTCATCGAGAGGGCTCCGCTCTTCGGAAACTACTGCACCTAGGACGTGTAGCAGAAACAATACGATGAGTTAAAATGTCGGCCGATGACATGATCTAGCAATTGATCTATGTACATTTTTAAGAAAGATCTATACAAGTTTACAGTTGGGGGATCTATACATTCCTGCTGGGCTTTGCACAATGAGCACTCTTTAGGTCCCCCTAGGTGACAAATACCCATTGAGTCTGCCAAAACCGAACTGGACATCTGATCTAGAAAGTGTGCCCAGGAAAAGAATCTTGGTTGCACCTACTGTACCTGCAACTGGGTCACACTGCAGGGTACTGTTCGTGTGGTCGGGTCCAAACGCTTCTGCAGATGTTGAGCTGCTTTCGGAGCTATACTCTCCATCACTCCAGGTGTCTACTTCATCCTGCAATGCTGAGTAGGGATTAGAAATATCCATGCGATCTTCCAGGTCAGTCTCATCACCCACAGTGTCCCTCAAAGCTTGAAGATTCATGCGGTAGCCGGGGTCATATGGAGATTCAAGCCAGACCTCCACAGTCTTATGGGAGTTTTCCGTATCTGCATCATTAAAGAATAAGTGGGCAATCTGGTCCTCAGTTGCCACACCGTGCAGAGATTCCTGTGTGGCCACTTTCAATTCCATAAGTTTCAGAAGCTCAGTCAAACGCTTCTCCAGTTCGCTTTTCTCCCTTTTTGATCCAGTGAGTTCATGGAGGTGGACACGATCAAGGGTCCTGGTAGACCTTTGCTGTTGTTGAATTGCATATAAGCTGCGTTCCTGCAAAGTCACGCTTTTGCTTCTACCACCAAGGCGGATAAGGCACTTCTCATACTTGTAAATGCCCTCTAAGAACTGATCCAGTGCATGGTTGGTAAAACAAACCACCAAGATGGGTCCTTGAACTAGAGCATTCTCAGTTTCCAGGGAAAAGCTAGGACTATCCTTGATAGAAGAGGACTGTAGGACTGAGCTGTAGAGGTTTGCTAGTAGGACTCGCACTGCAAGCAGCCCTATGAAGGTTTTGCCTGTGCCCGGGGGGCCTTGGATTAAGGCAATTTCCTTTGTCAATGCATGTCTCAGCGCCCTCATCTGGCTGCAGTCAAGTGAAGAGGTGAATGACGGCCATTCTTCCAACACGTTCAGGGTTTTCCTCCCGACATCTCCCTCCAACTCCCGAAAAATACAACTCATATCGTACTGTAGGCCATTTTTACTGGCCAGAAGATAGCTGGGTGGATTCACCATGGGCTCAAGGTTGACGAGGTACCTTGAGAATGGGATATTCTCCATTTCCTCCTGCTGCAAACACTTCAATGCATGTGAATATGCCTCGAAATATGCGGAGGAGGACTCCACCATAACATAGACCTTGCCTATGTCCAGTAACCACTGATCTGCTGGTCCGATGAATTGGACATCAATCATACCAGGATTTGCTACAGCCGTAGCATCTCGATGTGCCACTATTGCACAGCCTTGGACTGACTGGAAATCATCCTGAGATATACATAGTAAAGATCCCATCATCAGACTTTTATCAGCCTCCAAGCGGGAGGCTCCCCTTGAAGGTTTGACCCTGAAGGACAAACGGAATTCCATGCCAGAAGAACCACATCGAAGTCCTACGAGCTGGACATGACGATAGACACGCAACTCTTGGACCCTGTCATGGCTGGCCTGGACGGCTGGCATTTGGTAGGACCTAATCCCGGCTCTGAGTGGCTCAATAAAATCTTCCCGCAGAAGCAGAAATTGGGTCTCGAGATACTCCATTATCGATGTGTAGCGCACACCAACAAGGTTGAGTGGCAGTGCAACATGCTCACGAGATAGAAGCTCATCCTGACTCGGCACTATAGACATATTTTGGAACTCCTTTCCCTGCGAGAGACATACACGTATGCCAACAGATTTAGTCTCAAGAGCCTTAGTACTTACTGTGTACAGAAATATTCTTTTCAAGATTGCTCATTGAAACAGCTCCTCCTTGTAGGTACATGATCCTCAGGTTGTTGTGAGTGCTGCTAAGTGAGGAAACCTGTCCAGAACGATTGATCTGCATTTTCTGAACATATAGGCATCTACGTAAACATGTGATCTAGACATGTGACATGTAGGTGGAACGGACTGTAGAGCCAAAGATGATGTAGACCAACCAGGTGGTCAACTTGAAAGACTACTAGAATCCAAGGACGTCTTCCAGGGCCTAAGAAACACCGCGCACCAATGCTTTCAAGAGGAGAGCTATTCAGATCATACAAAAGCAGATGTGCGAAGATGTATAGAGGTTGCAATACAGTAAGTCTATAGATGATATACATAGAATGTTCATGTATGTAACTTGGCATATGTGCCAACTGGTAGACTTAGAAATGAAATGAAATTTGGTGCTTTATAAGAGAGAAAGAAGCTCTGTTTAACCGACAATTGATCAATAGGGAAAACCGGTAGGTCCTTGAAGTTACATGTTACAGTACCTTCAAGGTGTCGTGTGGTTTCTCAGTTGCCAGAAGCCACCGTTGTTTGTGACGGTGCGCAAGTAAGCGAGCTACATCATTTGCCAGTGCGTCCTTGACTGAGCTGCCAGGGAGCGACTCCAAATGGCTCTTCACAGCATCCAGAGGAATCACCTTCCATCCATCTGAGGTGCGAGTTTGTATCTCTTCGAGGACTGAGATGTAAGCCTGCACACGCGATCTCCATCAATACGATTTGTAAGATCAAACATAAAATGTTTCATCACCAAACCGATTCACTGCTCGTGCTCACTTCAGATGGGCTGTTCACGTACTTCCTGAAGTCAACGGATTTTAGTATTCACATTCTGATGTGCAGCTCTGGCTGTAGCGATCATTGCCATCAGATGGTAGGGTCCAAAGGACATGCACATGATGTGACTGCTGGAGACCACAAGATGTGCACTCGATGTGCAGGCCTAGTATTTTTCCGAGCCACTTACTTGGACTAAAGGGCGTCGGAATCGAGCACGATTGGCTGTATAACTAGTACAATTCTCTGTGCAGCCTGCAAGAACCCAGGGCTGCTACACGACCCCAATATTTCTCGCTATATCAACACGTTAATTAATTAGGTGAACCGGGGCACATGTACCTGCAGAGCTCTGGAACTTGGGTTCGGAAGTGCTTGGATATGGGCTGACAGATTTGTCAGAAATGACGACCTTGGCAAAATTCCATATATTTTGTTGGTGTTTTCAAGCATCATGCTTGAGCGTATCTCTTGTTTTCCAAGTAAGGAGATGAGCATCTCAATAACTGTCTCCGACAGCTTCTGCTGCTCCACCAGATCTGAGAGCTCGGCTAGACCCTTACCATTGCTCAAGTAAACTATATTCTCTGAAGCAGGTTTTTTGAGCTGAAAGTGTAGCCATGCTTCCATCTGCTTAGATGAACGGAACTGAAGTACACGACTGGTCACATCATTGTGCGAAAATCTGCATCTTGCCCCAAAGCTGCATCTTCCAACCTGGAAATTGCGACAAATTATCCTTCCCCCGCCCCCACTTGGTGATCCGGGCGCTAGCAATATTGGAGGTCGATAGAACGGCGAACTGTTAGTTACAGTAATTGTGAACTTGGGTACAGGAATGTCTGCCTGTTGTTGCAACTCCAGTAGTGCCTGCTGGAGAGATTCGTTATCGTCAACAACAATTTGCTCTCCGGAAGTGTCACAATATCGAGCTTCGAGGCTTACCTGTGAGCCTGATTTTAATAACCCTTCATTGAGACTAGAGAGAGCAGAAAAGGATTCGACCATCAGTTTCCGGAAGATACTGAATTCGCCCGATAAAGGCAGGACCACTATCTTGACGCTGTTTTCATACTCCAGCTTAATACGGATTTTCGAGCGCAGTTTACTTTCACAACTTGAGACCTGCAGGGAGTAGGAAATTTTTTCAAGATGCACAATGTAAATACTAAAAGGGTTGTCCACTTCGACGACTGGAAAGACACACTGTACACGTCTAAGATATGAGAATGTCATTTGCAGCCCAGTCGCTTGAAGCTTGGCCTGATATCATCTGCACGATCTTTCGTTATCCCTGATTCAAGAATACGACTGATACGAAGTATTGGCACTTTGAAGTTTACTGATTTGCTTGGCTAAGAATATGTGGGATGGCCCGCAGGTAAGTTATTAAGTTCTGTCCAGGTTGATGCTAAAGTCATTCTCTTGAGTAATATGCAAGACCTACTAAAAGAAAACATGGAGTGAGACTTACACTTTGAAGGTCTCTCGGCGGCGCAGACATGATAGGGACAGTAGACAACACCTCCGAACTTGCCTCTAACTTCGACTTAGCCTCCTGCGGTGGATTACATTGCTCAGAGTACCCATGCAGTCTGTTCGCAGACACGAAAGAGAGGGGAATCCAACGATCTGGCCGACGCGCCACCCTGGTATTAATCACGCCTCCTGATTTCGCCCCGGTTTCGTCAACTGGATTTGATCCTCTACCCATTTTTTCAGGCCGTTTTCTCCCCATAGCCTTCAAATGAGCAGCTCCCCACCCACCGAAATGGGAAACCTTTCCTCTGCCTCGACTCTCTCCAATCCCCCGATATGGGCTGCCTCACAACTCTCTCAATCTCTACCGCACGCATATTAGCTTCTCAGGGATGCAGATGTTGATCAACAGGATGCCTTTGAGCGTTTGCGCTCCCTCTACAGCGAGTGAAGGGACACAACTGCATTGAATAGACCCGTGCATGCAAAATATCAGCCTCGCTTCCAAATGACGGCGTACTACATAACTACTTAGCGACGGCGCGCATGGCGTCGGTCGTACTAACTGAACACGGAGGGATCAGTCGCCAACAGATTACAGTTTTATGACTGCATATATATGACTGAATTTGTAGTCAGTCGTATCGAACGGTAGGTACTAGGCACCACTGTTGGTGTGGTATGGTGGTTTTGGAATACCACGAGTCTCTTGGTAGTACAAAATTTGCACATGTCCTCAACACTGGTTTGGAATACTAAGAAAAAACCTGGATTCTAGTACCTCTAGGGTATCAGGAATGGCACCAATGCGACTTACAAACTCCAATATCAGTTGACAATGGTGTAGAAACTCATACTAGCTAATATCAACTCCGCCTAGAGTACCACAAGAGCGATTCTAAGCAAGCCCAATGACATATAAAATACAAGTAGAGTGCGGCAAATCCAGACTTGAAAGTATTGAAGAATGTGTGTTTGATATGGTCCAAAACATGTACTGTATTCAGCCTCCATACTCATCATACCAGAGTGGTGATACCAGCAAGGGTAGTGCAAGAGCTCAAATTGGAAGATTAGGAATGGCCCGCATGCTTTTGTGAGTCATTTCTTAGACTGAGTTGGATAAATAAATACTGAGATTGGGCAGAAAATAGGATGATAATCACACTGACAACTACTTGCCACGCCCCAAAAATAGTCCCCAGTAGACATATATATATATATAATATTTATACAAAATAAGCTTTTGGGCAATTTTAACAGGTTGGGAAAAGCAGTCATAACTTTTACTTACAGCGAAACAGGATTGACCTGTGCATGCATCATCTGGATTCTTTGATCGCATACAACGCACCAGATCGAGAGTACACAATCTACCAAGTTGTTGTTCCTGCATCCCACAGTACTGATTCGGTTGCAATCCTGCGGCAATTGGATCTCGGATCTCTGTGAATGAGCCCTAGTTGCATGATCGCTGAAATCACCTTCTGTGGTGATTAAACAGTACTTGTAATCGATTGATTCTGAGCTCCTTGCCAAGTTTGCGTTCTTGCGACGGTACTATAGAATTTTCTGCGCTCAATTAGCGATCTGTCCCTATCTGATCGGCCCTGCTCTTAGTATGATTCTTGCTCGCTTTTGCTGAAGCTCGTCCTTTGATCTGAGCCCATTGATGTAGTATACGCTATGATCACACATAAGTCTTCCCTGAAGGCTGTGATCTTAAGTTGGTCTGGTATCGTGTTGAGATCAACATATACATATATACACATATACATACTTACCAGACCAACAGATCTCTGTTGCGAAACATCACATGGGTGTCCTTCAAAATCCTGCGCCTCCGAGGCAGAGAAGTGTGACGGCGATGGGTGAGGTAGACGAGGAAAGGCGGTTGTCATCAAATCGATAACAACTTTGGAATGTTCCTTGGCTGCTCATCGTCCGTCCGTGATCAGTACGAGCGACGGCGTAAATACGCCATCATTTCAAGTGAGGCTGATATTTTGCATGGAGGGGTCTCATCAATGAAGTTGACGTCACAACGCTCGAACGCCGCCGCCAGCGTCTGCACTGATCACTATAGAGGGAGCCGAAGGGATACAAGCCTGATACGGTTGTTGAAGGAGCAAAGGAGGAGTTCAGTCCGTGTGCTAGAGATTGATAGATAGTTGCACATGAGAAAGTCCATATCGGCTGATCGGAGAGATTCCGCGAGAGGCAGAGGAAAGGGTATATAAGTAGAACTTTATCGGTGGGTGGGAGCTGATCTGCTCGAACAATCGCTTGAAAGGTAAGGGCCACAGAGAAAGTCGGAAAATATGGGTAGAGGGTCAAATAAGGCGTTCCCAGTTGAAGAGACCCAGTCGCACTCCAAGCACAGAGGACCCAAGAGCAGCAGGGTGTGGCACCAGCCTGATCGCTGGATTCCCCTCTCTGTCGGGTCTGCGACGAGCCTGCAATCTAATCCACCACAGGAGCCTAAGAACTTAGAGGAGAGTTCGGAGCTGTTATCTACAGTCCGTATCATGACTGTGCCGGGAGAGCTACAATGTGTAAGTCTCACTCCATGTATACAAGTTTTTCTTTTCATACCTTACATATTGGAATCCAGCTACTGTGTAGAGTTCATAATGTCCTTACCTGCACAGCCATCCCACAGATTCGTGCAGATGATATGAGGCCGCGATTCCTGCATGACATTCTGATGTCTTCGACGCAGTGTTACGTCCCTGTGTGTCTTTCCAGTACTCGATATGGACATCTAGATCGAACCCTTAGTGTTTACAATGTGCTTACGGCATCCTTGACCTAAACTTCGGACCTTTAACATTGATCCTTGAGGTCGTTCAAATTTATACATGATATAAGTCATGAGGGATGTGCATTTGAAGCCAGTACTGTACATAATTTGAACCGATTAGCTTGATTACAATGTGTACTCAGATTATATATCTATCATGCATGCATATGTACGGGAGATATACGGGATTTGTGGTCGAACTGTCCGCTAAGAAATGTCAGTTTCACATAATTTGCGCACACATGTTGGCGCGTGCAGGTCTCAAGTTGTGAAAGTAAAATCCGTATCAAGCTGGAGTATGAAAACAGCGTCAAGATAGTGGTCCTGCCTAGTTTGTCGGGCGAATTCAGTATCTTCCGGAAACTGATGGTCGAATCCTTTTCTGCTCTCTCTAGTCTCAATGAAGGGTTATTAAAATCAGGCTCAGTACAGCTAAGCCTCGAAGCTCGATATTGTGACACTTCTGGAGAGAAAATTGTTGTTGACGATGACGAATCACTCCAGCAGGCACTGCTGTATTTGCAACAACAGGCAGTCTACATTCCCCTACCCAAGTTCACAATAATCCGTCATGTTAACAGTAAGCAGTTCTATCGACCTCCAGTATTGCGAGCGCCAGGATCACCAAGTAGGGGAGGGGGTAAGATAATTTGTTGCAATTTCCAGGTTGGAAGATGCAGGTCTGGGACGAGATGCAGATTTTCGCACTGTAATGATGTGACCAGTCGTGTAGTTCGGTTCCGTTCATCTAACCAGATGGAAGCATGGTTACAAATTCAGCTCAAAAAACCTGCTTCAGAGAATATAGTTTACTTGAGCAATGGTCAGGGTCTAGCCGAGCTCTCAGATCTGGTGGAGCAGCACAATCTATCGGAGACCGTTATTGAGATGCTAATCTCGTTACTGGGAAAACAAGAGATCCGGTCAAGCATGATGCTTGAAAGCACCAACAAAATATACGGAATTTTGCCAAGGTCATCATTTCTGACAAATTTGTCAGCCCATCTCCAAGGACTTGCGAGACCAAGCTCCAGAGCCCTACAGGTACTGGCTTACTTTAAATTAAATTAAGTACTTCACTCGTATTGTGTGTCAACTGATATAGTGAGAAACTTTGGGGTCATGTAGCAGGAGTATTTAATCTTGCAGGCTGCACGGAGAAATTGAACTGTAGAGTTATTTCATAAGCTACGTAAGCACTACGCAATCATGCTCGAGTAGAACGCCATCTCAGTGCAAATATTCTTGTCGAGCAAATACAACCTGCACATCTTGTGGTCTCCAGCGCACATAACAGTTCACATCAGATCCATGTTGGACTCTACCACCTTTCACATTGCCCATATATATATTGTACCTTTAATGGGCTAGATGTATTCATGCAGACAGATCGGCATCAAAACACGTCACGAGTACTAAAATCGGTCAACTGTAGTGATGAGATACGGACTATGTTAACTGCCTAGCAGCGCCAGTGAATCGGTTTGGTGATGAAACTTGCTATGTTTGAGATCTCTCAAGTGCAAATCGTAAATGAATCCATGGACGTTGTGCAGGCTTACCTCTCAGTCCTAGAAGAGATACAAACTCGCACCTCAGATGGATGGAAGGTGATTCCTCTGGATGCTGTGAAGAGCCATTTGGAGTCGCTCCCTGGCAGCTCAGCCAAGGACGCGCTGGCAAATGATGTAGCTCGCTTACTTGCGCACCGGGACAAACAACGGTGGCTTCTGGCAACTGAGAAACCACACGACACCTTGAAGGTACTGTACATAACATGTAACTCGAGACCTGTTCTTTTCCCTAAGGTTTCCTCAAGATGAATTGTCGGTCAAACTATTTGAACAAGATTCTCTCTGATCAGGACTAAGTTCCTGAGTCTACCAGTTGGCACATCCCGGGAATTATGTCCAATTATTATATTGCGACCTGTATGTTCATAGATGATCTCCGTTGATCAGCGAGCTCTCCTCTGCTGCGGTGTCTCGGAGGTCCAGCTCCTCCGAGGTCCGTGAATTAGTACACTCAGATTTCAAGTTGACCAAGTGGTCCACATGTATGTATCATCTTTGGCTCTCCAGTCACGTACGAGTATGGACATCATGGCTCTGATCTAACAAATAATTACTGTACAGAGGTGCCATAACAGAAATGCAAATCTATAGACCTGTTCTCCGGCAGGTTTCATTACCTAGCTCAGCACTCCGGCAACCCAAGGATCATACATGATGTACATGGAGTAGTTCAACTCGGAAAGAATATTTTCAAATGTACATGCAGTAGGGCGAGAGTAGGGCTCGACTAACTTGCCTTTAAATACACATGTTGTCTCTGCCAGGGAAAGGAGTTCCAGAGCATGTCTATAATGCCGAGTGAGGATGAGCTTCTATCTCGTGAGCATGTTGCACTGCCAGTCAACCTTGTTGGTGTGCGCTACACATCGATATTGGAGTATCTGGAAACCCAATTTCTGCTTCTGCGGGAAGATTATATTGAGCCACTCAGAGCCGGGATTCGGTCCTACCAAATGCCAGCCGCGCATGGCAGGCATGGGGTCCAAGGTTTGCGCGTCTATCGTCATGTCAAGCTCTTAGGCCTTCGATGTGGTTTTTCTGGCACGGAATTCCGTTTGTCCTTTGACACCTGGGCCAAACCTTCAAGGGGAGACCCTCGTTTGGAGGCTGATCAAAGTCTGATGATGGGGTCTTTGCTATGCATATCTCAGGACGATTTCCAGTCAATCCAAGGCTGTGCAATAGTGGCACATCGAGATGTTAGCGCTATAGAAAAGGGCGTGATTGATGTCCGCTTTATCGGACCAGCAGAGTGTTTATTGCACATAGGCAAGGTCTATGTCATGGTGGAGTCCTCCTCCGCATATTTCGAGGCATATTCACATGCATTGAAGTGTTTGCAGCAGGAGGAAATGGAGAATATCCCATTCTCAAGGCACCTCGTCAACCTTGAGCCCATGGTGAATCCACCCAGCTATCTTCTGGGGGGTAAAAATGGCCTACAGTACGATATGAGCTGTATTTTTCCGGAGTTGGAGAGAGATATCGGGAGGAAAACCCTGAACGTGTTGGAAGAATGGCCGTCATTCACCTCTTCACTTGACTGCAGCCAGATGAGGGCGCTGAGACATGCATTGACAAAGGAAATTGCCTTAATCCAAGGGCCCCCGGGCACAGGCAAAACCTTCATAGGGCTGCTTGCAGTGCGAGTCTTACTTGCAAACGTCTACGGGTTGGACGTAGGACTACAATCCTCTTCAAGCACTGGCGCGCGGGCGGGGCGAGGGGAAGGTAGGGGGAGGGGGAGGTGGGGGAACGGGCGGGGTTGCGGCTCGGGGGCCGAGCTGAAGGGTCTGAATCATAGGAGGCCTTCCCTGGAAACTGAGAATGCTCTAGTTCAAGGACCCATCTTGGTGGTTTGTTTTACCAACCATGCACTGGATCAGTTCTTAGAGGGCATTTACAAGTATGAGAATTGTCTTATCCGTCTTGGTGCCAGAAGCAAAAGCGAAACTTTGCAGGAACGCTGCTTGCATACACTTATACAAGAGAAAAGGTCTGCAAAGAGCCTTGACATTGCTCACCACCATGAACTCCAGACATCAAAAAGGGCAAAAGAAGCACTGGAGGAGAGCTTGACTCAGCTTCTGAAAGTCATGGACATGAAAGTGGTGACAAAGGAATCTCTGCGTGGCGTGGCAACTAAGGACCAGATTGCCCATCTGTTCTTTAACGTTGCAAATGCGAAAAACTCCCAGACGACTGTGGGGGTCTGGCTTCAATCTTCATATGATCCCGGCTATCGCATGAATTATCAAGGTTTGAGGAACTCTGTGGGTCATGAGTTTGACCTGGAAGATCGTATGAAGATTTCTAATCCCTACTCAGCATTGCAGGATGAAGTAGACACCTGGAGTGACGGAGAGTGTAGTTCAGAAAGCAGCTCATCATCTGCAGAGGCGTTTGGACCCGACCACACGGAGAGTACCCTGCAGTGCGACTCAGTTGAAGGTACTGTAGGTGCAACCTAGGTATTAATTTATCCCGCGCGGCACACAATCTAGATCATGAATCCATTTCGGTTTTGGCAGATCATTGCACTGACAAGGACTCGTAAATAATCAATCGCACGTGAAACCTTAATCTAGTGCTCATTGTACAAAGCCCAGCAGGAATCTGTGGATCCCCCTGGAACTGTAAACTTGTATCTTTGTTTGAATATATGTAGATCAATTGCTAGCATCTGTCATGGACCGACATTTTAAATCAGTCGTCCTGTTTGTGCTCTTTATCGACACCTAGGTGCAGTAGTTTCCGAAGAGAGGAGCACAGTTCTTGATAATTTGAACACACATTGGATATGCAGGCCTGATTGCAAATTCTGCTGGAACTGGAGGGGTATCTCATAATGGTCCATATTATGACAGCCTGTCCAAAGAGATTGAGTCTATGCATGTCGAGGATCAAGTTGATGTGGACATGAACCGCGGGCCAGAAGAGGATCCCTATAGGGCCGAATCTGGGACTGATCAAGGTTGGCGAGAGGACCAAGCGTATCCCCTTCACGACATAGTTGGTTATCCCGATGTTTGGCTTCTTGATGCAGCATCTAGGCATCAGTTACACAATTTCTGGTTGGAAGAGATAAAACAAAAGACTAGGACACAGATTAAAACTCTTCTTTCCGGGTATGAGGAGGCGTGCCGAGCAGTAGCGACAATTGAGAGTGAAATCAGTCTGTCTCTTCTTCGGAATGCCCGAGTTGTAGGGATGACTACAACATCAGCAGCACGTCACCATGAATTACTGGTGGCTTTGAAACCGGAGATCGTTATTGTGGAAGAGGCAGCAGAGGTTCTGGAGGCCCACATTGTGGCCTGCCTCAGCCCTTTCACGAAGCATCTCATATTGATTGGGGATCATTTGCAGCTGCGTCCATCAGTTGCAGTGTATAACCTTGCAGTCCAACATAAACTGGACGTGTCCATGTTTGAGCGCCTGGCAACAAGTAACATATTTTTCCAGATGCTGTGATTTTCTTCCTAGATACAACGAGTGTGCAAACACAAATTCCTGACTCCTTTCAGATGTTGCAATATTTCATGATCAGTATGATTCTAATCTGGAGAGCCAGGTGGAGAAAGCCGAGCTCGCATCATTTAAGCTGTCTGTATCTAGAACTCTGCATGCATCATGTGTAACCAGTAGGCCTCTCTAGTATCAATTGAGCTGAACCTGACACCTTGCCTGTACACTTGCTAGTAGTGAATCTGACTTCCATGCATTCATGAGCCTGACGTAGATTTTCAGCTGTCATTTTCTGCATGTCACTGATGGAAGTAGAGTGATTTTGTCAGGTGGTGTTCAGCATGTGACACTGGAAATGCAACGGAGGATGCGACCTTCCATTGCTACCCTCATCACTCCCATCTACGGCCCCCGGCTTCGTAATCACCCCTCTGTGTCCACTTTTGACGATGTTAAAGGAGTCAGAAGTAATGTGTTCTTTCTGGATCACACAGCTGAAGAGAGCAGCAGCGGTGATGCTGGGAGCAAGAAGAATGTAGAGGAGGCTAAGCTTGTAGTAGAGTTCTGCTCCTACCTTCTAAAGCAAGGATATATCCCCGAGCACATCACCATTCTCAGCATGTATTCTGGCCAGATTTCGCTTATTAAAGGCCTTCTTGCAGACAGAAAGGTGGGAGTGTTGAAGCATACTTTGTTGACAGCACCGGAAACGTCTACTGCAGACCTGTCTGTGCCTCTTCAAGGCACACATGTCGTGTATCCAACAGTCACCAGCGTGGACAACTTCCAAGGGGAAGAATGCGACATTATCATATTATCTCTTGTAAGAAGCAACCAGCATCCCGGAAAGGATGGCTTAGGAAAAATTGGCTTCGTTGGTGTGGCTAATCGCGTGTGTGTTGCGCTGTCAAGGGCACGCATTGGGCTGTACATGTTTGGAAATTCCAAACTCCTCTGCCTGAGGAGCAGCCTGTGGGAGGAAGTGATAGACAGCCTCAACAGCAAGCAATGCTTGGGCCCTGAGCTTATTTTGAGCTGCCAAAATCATCCAGAGACAGAGACGAAAATCACCAACGCTATCGACTTCAACCTTGTACAAGATGGGGGTTGCAACAGGCCTTGCCTGTACCAGCTAGACTGTGGGCACGCCTGCCCGAGGAGGTGCCATCCCGGCGGCCATGAAAACGTTGCATGTCCCAAACCATGTGCTAGAAACCATGAGTTCTGTGGCCATAATTGCATATGTCGGTGCCATGGAGAGAGTGAATGTCCCCCCTGTGTCAAGAATGTCTCAAAGTTACTGCCTCAATGTGGGCATGATGCAACCATCAGCTGCTCACAAGCTGTGGATACGTATGTCTGCCAACGTCCATGTGAGAAAAAGGTGGACTGCGGTCATTCCTGTCCAAGACGATGTGGAAACCAATGTGTAGTCCCAGAGACTTGCCAAGTAAGGATTGAGAAAGTTCTGACATGTGGTCACGCAGTTCAGGTGCCCTGCTCTCAAGACATTGCAGCTTACCTCTGCCAAGTAGAGATTGAGAAAGTCCTAACATGTGGTCACACAGCTCAGGTGCCCTGCTCTCAAGATGTTGCAGTTTACCTCTGCCAAGTAGAGATTGAGAAAGTCCTAACATGTGGTCACACAGCTCAGGTGCCTTGCTCTCAAGACATTGCAGCTTACCTCTGCCGTGAGCCATGCACAAGTGTGCTTCCTGAGTGTGGGCACTTCTGTAAAGGGACTTGTGGCACCTGCCAGGAAGGGGTTAACCATGTTCCTTGCAAAGAAAAATGTGCAAGAATCATGCCATGCTCGCACCCCTGTCAGGAAGGCTGCTTGCTTTCTTGTCCACCCTGCCGTCAAAAGTGCCAGAGGCGTTGTGTGCACAGCCGTTGCTCACATGGGTGTGGAGTTAAGTGCCGACCCTGCATTGAGCCATGCGCCTGGCGCTGCAAGCACTTTCGTTGCAAGCTCAGGTAATCCAATGAATGGCATCTACTTGAGAATGGCTTGATTTTGACAGCTATCTAGATTGATCATGATCATAGAAGATGGGCACTCATAGGGAGGTCAAAGTGCAGGAGCCTCATGATGACGAGGGCCTCAGCCATACTGTCCCTATGAATTGAATAGAGGCCTGCCTGCCTGATTTATGTTGATCTAGAAACATCAAGTGCTGGCGGATCTAGAGAAGCATAAAAGCGGGCGCTCTTTTCACTAACATTGACCCTCGCGATTGTTGATCAACAGGTGCTACCAAATATGTCGTCGGCCACGCTGCAATGTGCCATGCAAGAAGACCCTTCGGACCTGCAAGCATCCATGTTGCGGACTGTGTGGGGAGCCATGCCCCAAATGCCGGCGCTGTCACCCTGAAGAATTTGATGTCATAGCGCAAATGAAGCTCAGTGAGTTCGATGAAGCCGATCGTTTCATACAACTGCAGGATTGCGGACATGTGTTTGAGGTCACGGGCTTGGATGGTTGGATGGACCATGACGACGCAACCTCCGTGCCTACAGACTGTGACAGTACTAGCGCCTCTGTCGCTGTGAAGCTTAAGCAGTGGTAAGTCTCATCCTTTGCTATGGCAGAAATTTGAACATTTCTGACGTACTTGTACATAAGCAGACCTCATGATAAACAAGTGCCAACGAGATCCTGACCAAATTACAGTGATCATCTAGGACTTCACATACCGGATTCCAATCAACATGTTGCATACATGATATACAAGTCAAGATCAGTAATTTTTCGGTAATGCAGGTTGCTCGAGGAGCTGGTGGATGTTTTCTTACAAGTCGATTTTCAGTACAGAGCTCCTAGTAGCTAGCATCATTCACGCGCGGTTTTCAAGAGAGTTGCCTGCATGCCACAACGATAGTTCTAAAGTGATCTGCATTCATGAAGATCATGAGCATTAACTAAATCTGTCTTTTTTGCAGCCCCGCCTGCAAAACACCTATCCAGCAGACATTCCGCTACTCGACTGCTGTGAAGACAAGGCTGGCTCAAGTTGATGAAATAAAGCGAAGAATTTACGCCATTGAGATGACAAGGAAAGGGAATGAATTGCTGAAGACAGCAGATCCTATAATGGCGCTTGGCCATTTCATTGAAGCTCTACGGCAAAATCCAGAGCTTCTACAAGCCCACTTTGGCATGGGTTGTGCACATTCTGCCCTTAATCAAGGAAAGGAAGCCATCTCTTGCCTCCGCCTAGTCGTCGAGAGAAGCCCTCTTGCAGCTGATGTGACCAACGTGATTGGAACTTCCAGTAGCTCATGTGCTGCACTTGGTTCCAAATTGAACAACATCGGTGTCGACTGTGCAATCACGAGGGCTGATAAGGCACTAGGCATCCAGGCAACTATACTGTGGGCACAATGCCTCGGCAGATTAATGGGCGAACATAGCCAAGTTTTGCTGCTGTGTGATGTGGTACTCAAACATGATCCTCAATGCAGGGCAGCTATGACAATGAAAGAGAAATCGAAAGAGCACCACATTTTCAAGCAGGTCATTGCTCAAAGTCATGACTGCGGAAGTGGGAGGGCGAGGGCACTGGTATAAATGCCCCAATGGCCACTTTTATGTGGTGGGAGAATGCGGAGGACCCATGCAGACTTCGAGATGTCCAGACTGTGCGGCTGTGATCGGTGGCCAATCTCACAGACCTGCAGAAGACAACACGCATGCCACTATCGATGGGAGCACTCACGCTGCATGGAATGATGCTGCTGGTCTTCGTGGTCCCCCCTAGTTGGCGATATGTTTGTGGATGTCAGTATGCTGCGGTCAGACTGAGCCTACAAGCCTGTCCAGATGCATGTTGATCTTGACAAGTTGAGGCGGAAAACTCTTCATGAATCAGCTAGACTTGTGAGCACTCTGCACAGAATTCTTTGATTGGCAATCGTTTGATTTGACATTGGCATCCCCTGCATTCTCCATCAAGTTGGAGACATGCAGGCGCGACGGTGAAAATTGCCCTTTCCATGTGAGCTGTTTCTGTTGGGGGCATGCAGGTTTCATCCCAACGCTGGTGCAAGTACCCTCAACTTACTCTCAACTCTCTCACTCTCCTGTAGTCTCACTGGTGATGATGAGCCCAGTCAAATTTACAGCTCATAATCCAAACTTCCTATGCATCCCTTCGAAAACATAGCTAGATGGAGAGTTCCTTAAACACCATGCTAATGAGTAATGAATCAATTATACTTGAGAAACACTATTGTTTCAGGCCTTGTGCAGTATTGGGAGGTTAGAACTAAGCACATGACTCAAATATGGAGCAAAACCTTCTCAATGAAGTCAGTCACATTTCCTGTTAAACTTTCTCCATTCAAAAATTCTAGGGGGTTTGCATTCAAAGTGTTGCATAATATACATGCTGATGTGGAAGACAGTAGAACTGCAGAGAGGGAAGAAAATGAAAACCTTGGAATAAACAAGAGTGGTAGGGCAAGGCAGAGGAAGAAGAGAAACATTTATAATCCTCTCAATTTGCTGTATCTAGCCTTTCAGCCCAGGTTACAAAACGTGACATGTTTTTGGGGTGGAATTCCGACCTTCATTACGTCCAGGGGTCCAATATGAGGGAGTTACTCACGAAAGGATTCCATGACAAGAAGCTCATTCCACCCTTGTATATCTACCCATTTGTGAGGCTTCAAGTTCAACCAACAGAATTGGTATGCATATCATTTTACACCATAAAGAAACATAAAGAGACATTGGGACCATCTACAACATGTGTAAAATAGAGAAAATACTTGATGACAAGAATAAATTATTCTATGCTGACACTAACTTTGTGTGGCCTGGCACACTGAGGGCATCCTAACCTACAAACAAGCATCCCATCCCAAAATAATCTCCTCGCAATCATCAAAATTGCATCCTCTGCTGTCCCTGCACTAATTGGATATCCAATTCCAACAAGAGATAGGGAAATGCACATTCGAACTTACCTTCCAGCCCTCTTTCTTATAGAAACAAATGACTCCTCAGAAGTTCACAGCCAGCTCCTCTGGTGCAACCTGTAGGTTGCGCAGAAAACCAAAACAAAAGCAGCATGTTACATATGACGCGAGGTATAACCGATCTAACCAGAAGCAGGGAGTTGATGACAGCACCCATTGCCTTCTGGCTTTTGAGGTGGACAGCATCTGTATTGGTTGGTTTGAAGAAGAATTTTGTTGCTCTCGCAGTTTGTTCTTTGTAAGAACAGAAACAGACAGTGCTGCTCAACTCCTATCCCTCCAATTATGCCGTACAGCAGTATTCAATAAAATACTGCTTTCATCTTTCTCAAGTATGCAAGGGTTTCACACTATGTGGTAGTGTATCTTTCTGCAGTTGCTGTTGCCAACAGGAGGGTTTTGTACTGAGTAGACCAGTAGGAAAAACTCAGAGTGCATGTTCATTGGTTGAGCTTTACATGAGAGGAGGCGGTGCTTATGATGGCAGAGGAGCTTCAGGATGCTTGATTAGAACTGAAACACTGGTGTTCAGAGGGTGCCCAGTACTTGGTTTTGCCTCCTGTCAACTTGTCATTTGTCAGCATCATTAACTTCATCACAAGGTACAACAAGCTCTCCATGTTGAATTTGCTGTGGAACTGAGCTCCCGTCTCTAGGTGGATGTGGTGATCTTTGGACAGGACTCTATGGCAGGGAGCTTGGTTGTCATACTCAACTTTCTCTTACCTTTCTTCAATGCAGACATTGGATGCTGTACTAAGCTGAAAAGGTTGGAGAGATCCAGAACAGTTAAGGTCTGGGTTGAGATGACATGGTCCTGATCCCGAGCTTCACCAAACCATGACAATTCGGGCGACAATCCTGGATGCCCACACGCTCGTACCCCAAGCTGGTACCTCAATCCCAGACTCCACTTGGAAGGAAGTGATGCTGAGCAGGGCAACTGCCTGCAGGGTCATGTTGGTTCCCATTGTCATTTCCAGGAAGACCCAGTTTCCATTCAAACTGGAACAATATGACGAGAGCTCAATCTCATTGTAGTGATGATCCATACTGCAGTCCCATAATCAACACCATTTCTTCACTTGCTTCACCAAAAGCCTCTGCTCAAGAGATGAGCAAGAGTGAGAGAATATGAAGCGAGGGCCACCACCTTCAAAACCATTGAGGCTTAACTGTCAAGCATTTGTGCCACAAAGAAAAATGGCCTAAAGAACAATCTTGGAATCATCCGCTGTACTGTGAGATATAGGTGATGGATACCCTCTGCTAACTTAACTCGCTAGGTTTGTTGGGACCAGTCGGCTCCTTTGCCTGCAATCTATCCAATAAAAGCGCCAGAGAGGTCATTGATGTCTCCGACCTTTGGGAGTCTATTTCAAGTTCCCTTTGCTTTAACTGTAGCGTCATCCTCTCATTCTCAAGCTTCATCCTCTCATTCTCCAGCCTTAATCTCTCCAATTCTCTATCCTTTTTGCAGCTGAATTTTTGCCACTTGAAGCGCTGTTTTTCAAGATTGATAGCCTCCACTTGCAGACCAACCTTTTGCTCCTTTAATTGAACGGTCCTACTCTTCATCCAGCGTTGGTGTTCCCGAGATGCCTTTGCGCTTACTTGCAAGATCCCCATTGAGTCTGCATTAATATTCTCAACACTCCTGGGTATGCCATTCGCAACATTGTGCAAAGATAATGATGATAAACCTAAACCGCCTTCTTCCAGCTTCTTTGACAGCCTCCGGCGTTTACTGAGGTGATCCGCCAACGGCTCAAGATCCTCGTCTACCCCATCATCGTCATCATCCTGGTCATTATCAGCATCAACATCCTCCTCCTCGTCTTCGTCGTCGTCGTCCATGTCCTCATCATCTTCATCGCATTGTTCATGCTTGCATTTTCCTGTTTCGACAAATTCTCTGCCCTTCAGCATCAATGAGGGCAGCAATTCTAACTCAGAGGACAGTGCAGCCTTGTTTCCACTGTGAAAAGCTGCCATTTCGTTGTAAAACAGATGCTTGGAGATCAAAATCTTTCTGCAATCCTCTTTGGCTTTGGGAAGGATGTGATCCACGGCCTCCAAAAGGCAATGATCATCGACCACATTAGCAGCCAAATCCTTACCAAGAATATCATTCAATCTCTTGAACCTCTTATTTAGGTCGTTAAACTTATCTTCACACTGCTGAGGAGACACATAGCACCCCTTCTCCATCATGAATCTGGAAATCGACTTCCACTTTCCCTTCTTTTGGATAATACCTGACTTCCGCTTGCTGTTGTTTCCTTCATTGCCATCTATGCTGCTATCTTCCCCCACCACTAGCACTACACCGATAAGGATCTTGACCATGGCATCCGTCCATTTCATTCTTTGCCAAGGTGAAGTCTTTTTGCTCGTGGGGCACTCTTCTTGTTCTCCCTCAACCTCGCCATCTCCTTGAACATGATGGATCTGGCCTTCCATTCTGCTACTCGACGCCTTTTTGTACAACCCAAGTGAGTTGGGTTGCGTTTCTCTCCCCACTCTCAATCTGTGGCTATCCTACAGATTACCCACCCACCCAAAGCTTCCCTGCATCAGAGATGAAGAACGTTGTTGGTGGTGCACACGGGCAACACAGCCCGCGATGCCCCTGCTGCCTCTGAGCCGGGAAGAAGGTGCAATGGAGGATCCAGTAGGTGCTGGAGCATCTCACGTTCCTCCTCACAATCGTTCGTCCGCGCTCGTTCGTTCATGTTGCAGGCTGCTGAAAGAATTTGCAAGCAGCCCCGGAGCTCTGCCTCCTTGTGGGTGTGGTGGCGGAGGTGAAGAAGGGACGGAGATGGAGTTCGTGGTGCGGACATACAGTGCACAGGCCCGAGTTGGGTCCTTGCAGCTGGCGGTAGGCATGCAGCTGGAGACGCCCTGCCTGCTGCTTATGACTCGCAAGGGTCTTCCGACTTTTATACCCCCCGACCTCTTGCCCTCCCTGCATTGCGATGCGCATGCCCTTCAAGTCAGCCCCCTTCATTTGTAAGACCTGTGAATGCTGAGTACTACAGTAGCTAGGAAATCGTTTTGAACCCGTAAAATCATTGCTATCACAACATCACCAGGACAAAATTTGGGAAGAAGACTATGCGCAATTGGTTTACAACATTCCTTCATCCTTCTGCAGCTTTCCACTCAGCATATCATCGAGCTGCAAAGAGAGAGGTATGGTAGAGATAGTGAAAAAGTGTTATGTTGCCGATAGCGATTGGTGCACCATAAAAATCTACGACCGTTGAAGTTACTGACCTGGTTTCTGGAGCTTCTGTTAGTTTTTGTGTGAGAGACGGGCATAGTAAGAACCAAGACCTTGACGCAATCCACAGGATGCACGGGGCATCCCTCTTTCAACATGGAATCATCAGGGTTGAAATAAGTCCTTTGTCTCGTAGCGAGGCGAATTCGGGGCTTGTGACTTGACAGAGATATGAGAAATGATTGGCTGTGCTAAACTGGCTGGCGGTAGCAATCCGCACAGATAGTTGAGGATTTTATCTTCGTTCTGGCGTTGCAATTCTGTTCAAATAAGGAATTGATTTGTGTTGTTGTGGATCATCCATGGACTGATTATGGACCGATAAACGATTACTCTGGTTGTAGCTTGGAGCGTCCTTCAGCAAGGGTGGTTGCGGAGGTGGGAGGCTTGCACAGGCTACTTAGTTTACCTGATCATGGCATTGTTGCTATCGCAAGGGATTCTCTCATGGATGAAGCGGATGGAGAGTCCACCACCAAGCTTGGTGCCTCCTTCGAGACTTCGTTTGGTCGCCGTTTGGTACTCTCTCTCCCTCTATCTGATTCATTGTCCTGGGTACAATCACCAGAGAGAAGCCCTTTTCAAATCCATCAAGGGATTTGTTGCTGTACCTCTGTTTACCAACTCTGAAAATCTCGACGCCGAGCCAAAAACAACGTCTTGAGTGCATTCTCTCCCTGTATTGCTGGATTAGGTTCTCTCGTTTTGCTAGACGATTGAGGGTTCAAATTGCTGCTTTTGAGCGACCGAGCCTCTCCTGGGCATTCTTAGGACCCTCCCAATCTGGTCACTAGAGCGGTCTTGGTACGGAATAACAGTAAGTGAGTCCAAACTGGCGCCAATATAATACATTTTCCTATTGATGCTAGTGGTATGGAGGCAGCAATTCACAACTTTAGTGTCATTTCAGGAGCACTAACAACAGTGCTGTACTAAAAGTTTATTCTCCCTAGTCCTTATCTCTGTTTAGGTGATGTGTCGCATACATGTTTACAAGGCTAATGAGTACGTCTCTTTCTCATATTTCAACTGTGTGTATGCGTGGGAGGCAGGTAGGGCCAGCTAAGTATATGGAGATAGTGAATGCATGCAAGCCGGATTTGTGGGCTAGCCTGCCTGATGAGGTGCCTGCACATGTGTCTAACAAGCGAAACCAGCTGTCTGTGGATCGTACCTTGCAATGGCTTGACCACTGCCTTGCACTGCAATCTGTATGCCTCATCTCCCTTCTCCCAGACCACCTTTGGATGTGAATGTTGTCCAGAACCTCAGAACTTGAAAATTTACAAAGATGACCTGATGACTTGGTTTCAGATTGGCAATTTTCTGATTTTGCAGACGTTAGAGTGTAATGGGAAACTCCTTGTTGACTATTTAGACTGGAAGTTGTAAGTCGGGCTCTAATGAGATATTCATGCTCCTAGAATCTTCTCTCCAAGGGCTACAAAACATTGATGCAATGCATGTCAGGCAGAGAACGCAACCAGGTGCCTGGGAGTCGTGGTAGGAGGGGACAGCCTAGAGCAGCGGACACGGTCTGCCCAAGAAACAGCTACTCGCAATGTGTCAGGTAGGATCCTGCTTCACTCCTACAGTCTTAAAGCAGGCTGACATGAGCAAGTCTGCTACTTCATGTGAATCAAAACATTAACTTCTACTGAAATGGAGAGCGAGGGGAAACGGACCTATGGGCTTTTTTTTCAATGCAATTGTACACTTCTTTTTAGCCATTTGACACAGCGGAATTGTAATCTCACACAACATACTTGTTGGTCTTCTGTCTATGTGTGAATGATCTCTCTAGCATGTTGAGGGTTTCAGTGTGTCAGACAGGAAGGGAGAGTACCACTGATGTGCACTTTAAAGTGCACACCAACTCCCTCCCACTGTCATGAAGTAGAAATGGGGACTTGACAATGTTAATGTTTGGGTTTGGGAAAGATGGATGCAGGCTTTTCACTCGGGGGCTTTGGGCTGGGTGAAGCTGCAGAGGATCGTGGCCCACTTCTGGAGGCTGCTATTGTACAACTTCCCCCCACCTTCTCTTCACTATTATATCTCTTCATAAAAAAAATCTTAATTTGCCCTTACTGGCCTCCGTTGAAACCAGCCTCCTTTTCCATCCCTGTAGCTTGAGAATTGATGAAGTGACTCATATATTGTTTCTCTGTTTTCTTTCAAGAAAAACCTACCAGAAGAGAAGCCTCGCCATGTCAGTGGGCTTGGAATGCCAGGTAAATAGCTCTGATGGGCAAACCTAGTCCCCCCTTTAGTCTTGTGATAGCCATTTGGAACAGATTACTGCAAGGAATATGCCATGTTTCCAATATGCATCAAGTGGGGTTCATCAATTCAGCCTTGGTTGAGTTTGCAAGAGACAGTTTGTGGAGCAAAACTTGACTGATGGCTCGTGGAAATCTCTTACAGAAGAGGTGCTGCATGCTGTTGCTGCTGGCATCGACCTATTTGATAGCACGTATCCTTTACCATTGTGGTAAGCCTGGACATGCCTGAAAGTAGCCTAGAGATGTAGATCTCATGGAAGTTTCCTCCTACTTGATGTTTCTGGCAGAGGTTCCGCATATATTAGGGCCCCACTTTAAAGCCTGCATTCTAGATTGAGTACATTCTCTCTATGAGTAACAACAAAGTTAGGGATAAAATTTCCCTGAGGGTACAGTAAGCAAAGTCTAATCCAGTATATACATATAGAGGATTCTTCAAAAAGAGTTGAGTGCTGATGGTTTTGGTGAACATATGTTGGGTCTTCTTTGTTTGGTCTTCACCGTAGCAAACCTCTGCACAGTCGCTATTGCATAGAATGACCAAGATGATAATCCGAATGAGATGTCTTGGTACAATCACTGTAATGAGTTTGAACTACTCCTTTTGTAATTGTGGAAAAGAAGGTCCTCTGTCTTTGAGCTCCTTGAATGATTTTCAGATATCCCCACTTGCTCACTAAGGAGGGCTATGCGATGACCTTCCCTCTGTCGATGGGCAAGGATGACAAGGGACTCGTTGATGGGATGCTGATAGCTGAAAATCGGATAACTGGTGCCGATTTTGGGAAAATTAACCTCCGATCTGTCTCTACCAGGTAAGTTCTTGCTCTGGTTGGTCAGAAGTGCATAAGCGAGCAGAATGAATCCCTCAAAGGTTGACATCGTGATCAGTGGACAACCTCACCACTCTTGTTTGATTGGCTCTGTCGACATTCATGTATGGGCAGGTTGGATAGATCACCGCTGGTAGAGGGGTGTCAATGTTACGCTTGTCGCAATCATTCACGAGCCTACATCAACCATTTACTTAATGCGCATGAAATGCTGGTGCAGACGCTGCTGGACATGTGAGTTACCTGTATCCCTTGTGTGATGTCTGTTGAATGTCTGTTGAATTATGTGTCCAGAAAGTGAGAAGCTAGATTGTTGAGAATCTCACGGCCCATCTTTATGTGACTGCGTTGGGCAATGTGTGTTTTGCAGACATAACACGCATCACTACTTACGATTCTTTCAGGCCATCCGAGAGTCAATTAAGACTGGAAAATTTCACGAGTTTAAGAGCTGGTTCATCAGCCAAAGGCGAGACCAAAACTATTCTGTGCCCCAAAATTTGGACCAACAGACAGACTAACTTTATTTTATTGTCCTGCTGTAGTCGCAGAGGTAAACAATTGAATGAAGAATATTTTTTTAGACCACTTGCTGCTGTTCTATGCCAGCAAAGGCAGCCATTGTCTGGTACCCTACAACCCTTTCAAGGGCTTTTTATCAGGAGTGATTAGGTGCGCAATTGCTCCTCCTTCGCAAATGACGAGATCTACTGCACTTCATGATTAGTTTAAAATCTTATAAAATTATGCACTTAATGCACATTACAACAAAGTGCCGACAGCAAGGAAAGCATCGAGAACTAAGGCTTGTGAACAATTGTGGTAAAACATAGTTGCATCTGTCTGCAAGATGACAATTGTTAACTGGCCCAGCAGGGCTTTCCATGCACTTCGTACTGGAGTAATGCCCCACAGTTACCTTAGCAACCCCGGAGATTGTCCCACACCTCTGATCTAAGATAAACTTACCTGAAGAAGCAGTTGAAACTTGAAACACGTATGACCTAAGATAAATTCACCTGAAGCAGTGGATAAGTGGCAATGGATGTTTGGCAACAGAGAGCTCGGTTATCTGCAATGGATACGAAGTGAACGGTGGTGAATAGACATGCAGTTGCAAGAGAGATCTCACAATCTCAAGCAAGACCAATAAATCCACCTGCCACCAAAAGTTTAATCAAAGCCCTGGTGTCATTTTTGGAGAATGTCATGTAGTTAGAACACTCCGTAAGAGGACTACAATCATTCTTACTTTCAGAAGTGTTGGTGCTCACTGTAACATATGATTCAAGGCCATGTGCTTATATAATCAGCAGCCTTGTCTAATACAATGGCTACTCCCGCGTGGTCCAGGTACTAAGAGAAACGCTTACAAAACCAAGACGGGATTTCACAAGGTAAGCCTTGAAACATACATCTTGGCCTGAAAAGCTCAATACACAAATCATTTAAGGTCCGTTTGACTGACTAGCTTTCTAGACTAGATGGGTGATATGGAATGGAATCCTAACAAACCATGGATAAGGTGGCCATCTAGTAACCAAATATTCAAGGCCCTTTTCCATGATTTAGGATGCGTAGAGGAGGCCCATCTGGCAAGAACAGAACATCTGTTTGCTGCCACCAGCCATGTGTAGCATCATCATAACCTATAAGTTCACCGTCCTTGCGGATATTGTGGTGATCATCTGAAAATCCGTGACACATTTGTGATCTGTCAAAGCCCAAAGTTGCATATTTGAACAAACTCCATCTCATAGTCTACATACTTCGTCCAAAACTCTCGATACTGATTCATGGCGAGATCCAGCCAAGGCTTCATGTTTCCATTGAAGTGGATGACTGCAGCATTCTTGATCTTGTCCATACTGATATTAGGGTTATATCCCAGCCCAAGGACATGCCATGACTTCTCGAGGGGCTTAGTTGTCTTGTAGAAAGTGATTAGCCCTGGGGGTAGAGTGCCAAGCTTCCACAATGTGCGGTTCTCATTCTGTACAAGAGAAGAAAAACCAAAACAGAAGTGGCGTCAGCCTATTATTACATAAATCTCAACTTCCACTAAGCAAATGCTAATTTACTCTCAACACGCCCAACATCAAATTGTTCCACTGCTGTGGTCCAAAAATCCATGTTCCCGCTATCTGTATGGAGTGTTCTAAGAAAGCACAGCCCTCCATACAGAAACGTTCCGAAGCACAAGCAGTAACTGGAGCAGGTTCTAAGTCAAGCAACAACAGGTTCCAACCTCTCTCACAGAGTAAGAAAATAAGAGATGAAAATCTTGAACTCAACTTCAACACACATGGTTGCAGGCCATCAAGAACATTCTCTGCCACAGCTCAGCATGACTACCTCTTATCATCAAGATCAACAAAGCAATTATCACAATCTGGTATGGACCAAGACTAAATATCAACAGTGGGGTGGAGGAGTCCAACATACCAGAGTTTGCCAGTAGTGATATTCTTCTGTGCTCTTTTCTCTCCTCCATGCATCCAGGTCAAAGAAGTTCATACCATAAGCCCAACCACAGGCCTTTGGATTGAATTTTGCACTAATTAATGGATGTGAAAAATTCATGTACTTGTCATATCTGTGAAAGGAGCCAAAGCATGTCTCAACAGCCCCATTAACTTTGCCATCCATGTCAATCTCCCAGAGCCCTGTAAGATCTTTTTGGACCACAATATCATCATCCAAGAAAAGTATCCTGTGTAATTTTGGGTACATCTCTGGCAGATAAAATCGGAGATGATTGAGCATGGACAGGTACTTTGGGTTGCGAAACTTCAAGTTCGAAGAGTCTTTTGTGGCATTTTCCATTTTATTCTCAAAATAAAATCGCTGTAAATTTGCTGACTCCAACTGTCGCAGGACTGGCACATAAGACGAATTTAAAAACTTGTAGTCCTCCACAGCTTTCACGTCTATGTGGGCTTTCCCTGGTGGTCGCATCTTGAACCAAACCTGCATTGCTCCTAAGTTCATCTTATCTGTCACCACGTGAAATACATGCTTCTCTGGCTCTTTGCAGTTTTTGATTGCAGAGTTAACTACCACTGAAGCTGCAATCACATTGTCAGAGAAGATTGCGTAGTGATAAAGATCCGGATCTTCCAGCTCCGGGGCAGGATTCTTATCTTTGGGATAGCGCTCTGGGTGAGCAATGCGTTCTTCCATAAGCCTCATAGAGAGGCAGTGAAGGCTCTTAGGAATGGACTTTGCCGCAATGAGACTCGAGAAAGCACCTTGCTTCTTTGTCTTTGTCAGCTGATCATTCACAGCAAAAATAGTGTCCTTCAGCTTCTGAATCTTGAGCTGGTTGTCAAAGAGCTCTTTGGCATCAATAATCACCTGCCTTGTCACCCGCTGGCGCTCCCTAATGTCCCTCTCAAATGTCCTCAAGTTCTCCTCGTCAACAGAAGTACTTTCCAGCATTGCTCTGTTTTCTGGCTTGTCTAACAACTCCGTGTAGTTCCTAGCCTGTTCAGCAAATATGCGCACCTCCTTCATCATATCCAACTTGGCCTTCCGAGCAAAAGCAGAATACGCACTGACTATGGCAATCTGGTCCTTGACTTGCTTGAACAGACTGTCAACTTTGGCCCTCAATGGATCCGCTTTTGGTCTTAGGGCCAGGAATGTGCGTGCCATGTATGCATGCACGTGATCGGATGCCAAATACGTTTTCTCTAATCCCACCTGCAGATACGTCAGCTTCAAGTCAAACTGGGCAATGCAAGATGCGCGTGCACTTCAGACTCAGCTCATACAAGCAATCTTTGCCACAGAATGTTACACAGGAACCAGGACGATATCGCAGGCTATAAAGCAGCACACTCCCCAGCCCGAAGCTGGAGAAGTCATGACTGTTCAAGTCCCACTGCTAGCCCCTAATAAACCTTCTGTTTCCTCACATGAGCTAAACCGCAGAAGGATAGACGCAGAATACTAAAGAGAGCAAACAGATAGCTCACCGGTACAGCAGTGGAGCTGTCTCCATACAGCAGAGCGGCTGTGGTGGCAAACACAAACACCAGCATTGTAGGCACAACGGCTCGGTACATGACCGCCTTCACTCTACCCATCGGCCGTCCCCCCCTGACTGCCATGGTGCCCACACGATCCCTTCCTCCGCCTCACCCTCCCAGGAGGGAAAGAACACTCATACGCTTATCGCTTCCCTGCTGCATGCCCATCCACACTTCCCAGCATTGTCTCAGTGCATCCACAATTTGCGAGATTTCACAACATACTCTTCACCGAATCAACCTGGTCGGATGCTCTGACGCCAGCACGGGCAGATGCACAACCCCGTCCACCATCAGGGAGGGATCCAGCAAACGCGTGCAAGGATGCTCCCAGGCAGTAGTCCAGGCAGGATCTGTGCTCGGCATTCGAGGAGCAACCAGTACTGACACACACAACCTGCCTGTGTCTCCTCGACACACTTGCCTTGGAATCGTCCTACGAAACTCACCACGACGACCGTTTCTGACCGGAACACGTCGTGCCCTATCTGTTCCACCATTTCCGTCCGCCATTCCCGCACATGGCTGTCAGGACATGCGAAATGCAATAATTGATGGCGTAGGACATGGACTCGGGGACATGAACCGAGAAGGTTTAGGGTTAGGGGAACAGAGAACGAAGCTCCCTCCCGCTCTCTCCTTCTCGCGTTCTGTCTGTCTGTCTGTCTGTCTGTGTCTTGGTGAATTAAGATCACAGAAGGGATTGCTGTATGTGACATGGCTGGTGAGGAGGCGCCTTCGTCTACTCCCCTAGGTTAGTGTGACTGTGTATACATCACGACCTAGAGCAATGTGCATGGTGGAAATTTTTAGTGAGGGTTAGTTGATCCGTTCGGTCATGAAGCCGGTGTACCTCTAAAAAATTTCGCTATTGCATTGCAAGTAGATTTGTGAAGCCTGGTTTGCATGGCTCGCAACATGTTGTACGGGTAATGTTGTTTTCAAAGTCTGTCGAGCTTTGCGTGTTACTTTGTTAAACAGGAGACGGCTGGAAGTTCCTGGAAGAGGAGTGGGAAAATGTTTTGCATTGGCTTTGGTAGGTACTGATTTTTCAACTGCATTAGCGCAGGTCAGCCAGTGGAGAAGGTAGCGGGAGGGGTAGCTCTGGAGGATGCGGAGAAAGGGAAGGCTGATACGTGGCGGTTAGAGCCACAGCCAATCAGGGAGGATCAAGTTGAGAATGCGGTCAAGTTTCTTTCCCACCCCAAAGTGAAGTCCTCGCCAATTGTGCATCGGAGGTCTTTTCTGGAGAGGAAAGGTCTCTCCAGGGAAGAAATTGACGAAGCTTTCAATCGCGTTCCGGTATGTTAGTGCCCCTTCTGATAGTGTCAACGATTCGTTATCAAATTCTGCGCAGACAACCAGCCATAGGCATTACGAAGAGGTGGAACCAAGGCTAACGTATCTCCTCACAATATTTTATGTGGGCAAATTCCCAATTCTCACATGAAAGTCCTCGATCTGTAAGATCGTGTGTCTAGTGTTCTTGATGTGCAGGTAACTAGGAACTTATAAATCACCAGAGCTCAGCTTTAACAAGTTTCACAGCACTGAACTTTGGCTCAAACTCCACGGGCTGGCTAGGTTCCCTTATACTCTTAATGATGACCTGCCGTTAGTGTAGAAGTTGGGATTGTACTTCTAGGTTACTTTTGCTCTGACTAGATTCAACCAGATACCAGAGAAGAGACTGAAGTCTGCTGTGCATGGGAAATGTGGGCCAGGATCCACCATCTTCTGATTCAGCTGCTACAGCAATTCCATCGAGTGGTAAGGTTTGTCACCAAGAAGAGCAAAAAGAGGAAATGGGGGTTGGGAGGAGAATTCAGGTTTTATTGGTATGCATGAAGAGGAAGAGTGCAATTCCTCACCCCGGACACTTAGGCTGCCATATATTTATTGGTCAGCCAGTGGTTGAGAAGCTTTTGTGAAGGCTCTTTGTTCAAGCTTGGCATTGCCCTGCAAAGTGTATGTCAGAGCCCTTGCTTTTCTGCGCATGTTACCTGCAGTGATAGGCCCTTCCTCTGCCCTGTCCTGCAATCCTTCAGGACAGGAGTTCAACTTCTCTTGTTGTCTTGTAGACATACCAGTGTCAAAACCATTTTTTCAGCATTCATCTGTGGGTTAGGGGTAGTGGTTCAAATTTTCTTTTTACAATTTTGTTAGGCTAGTTTTGTCTGTCAAAGGAGGTAATCAAGGGGACGTTGACAGATATGCAGGCAAGGGATGCATTGGCTTCAAGTGCTCAAGCAGTTCTGCCAGCTCAGCAAAAAAGGGGAGTTGGGCAGGCAATCACACCAGCACAGCAACCACGAGGGATCAGCTGGGGGCAAAGGCTGCTGGCATTGGGGGTTCTGACAGCAACAGGTGCCTGCGCTGGTGTTATCACCAAGGTCTGTCTTTCTCTGTGTCTCTCTCTCATATAGGTTTTGTTGTGTTGTTTAAGCTGCCTAGCACCATGTCTCTTTGACTCTTCACCCAGCCTGTTTTCTTCTCGTGGCTTCTTCTAGTATGTGCACTGTACATTTTTCCTGAGTGTAATATGGTTGAGGCCTAGACCTCTGCCCTAGTTCTGGTGCATCTCTAGAGTGAGATTGTTATTCTCACTTAAATCTTCTAGCCTGGATCTCATACTGGGCCTTCAGTGATTATGAACTAGAGTGTTGAAGTTGAATACTGAAGGTTGGGGCTTCTGATTATCTATGCAGATGTATCTACTACCACAGTTCAAGGCATGGGTGCGCAGCATTGTCTTAGACCAAGGCGAGGCTGAGTATCCTCCCAAGCCTTCTGTTGCCGTCCCAGGTTTCGTGAACCAAACAAGGTTACCTAATGAAATTGCTGATAATGAGGCGGCTGGTGCTGCGACAGCAGCTGCTGCTGCTGCAGCAGAAGTTGCTTCGGCGATGAGGGAGATAGCGCAAGCCAGGATTAAAGGTATTCTTTTACACTCTGAATGTTTTGCTGCATTGATTTGGACTTGCACAAAACATTTTGATTGATCGCTGTTCCTCCCACTCGCTGTCAGAGGAACCACCCTTGCCCGCTTGAAGAGATCTTTGTTGCACTAGGTCTTTGGACCACCATTAGACTAGGGGTCCACTGTATGTCAGGGCACATTCACGACCTGGGATGTTGTGACGAAGGCTCTGACATGAAATCTCCTGAGTATTGAATTTTACTAATCCATGGCATCCTGACTCCTGAGAATACGGCCACTCTAAATATTGTTCATACCCTACTCCTGAAGGCATGTGAAACCAGTCACAAGGTTTCTAGGGCTATCTTCCCTGGGCTTGTGGGCTAGGGTTCCCTTCATCCAAGAGTGATTATGCTAAGACACTGGGTACATTATGTCCTCCAAGGGGTTGGTACATAATTGATCAGAGTTTGAGAAATATGTTAGACTCATTTGCTCTTGTGTATGTGCAGAGGGTCAGCAATTGAGCAATATAATAAAAGCATTGGAGACACAGACACAAGAGCTTAAGTCCGCTTTGTCTGGCTTGAGGGACGTGGTGCACAGCCCTGAGCCCACAATGACTAAAAGTGAGTCTTTCTCTCTCTCTTTCTGTTGGAAGCACGAAGAATGTCTGAACAAAACGAAGTTCGGCATAAAAATTGCCTGAACTTGTGTCCAGTTGGATGAGGACCTCAAGGATAATCTGAAGGGCCTACTTATCCTGGGTGACTGAAATTTAAGCTCAGGGCAGGGAGTTTACCTTTGAACTACAAACAGATGCAGAGAGGAAATGGAGAGTGTCAATGACAGATGTGAGGGCGGCCTGAAGACAATATCCATTCTCTTATACAATGTCCGTGGTATTCTAATCAGAGAGTGACCCTCTTCAGGACCATCAAGAACATCCCTGCGCCTCTGTTCACCAACTTTCACCCCCTCAGGGCTGAGCCTAAAGCCCCAGTCCTGTTGATGCCAGTCTTATCAACAAATATCAACAAATACACTTCATGCAATCCCTCCCTGCTCTGGAGAATAGGAGCCTGTCTACTGTACAACAACTAGTGGTGCAGTCAGTTCTTGGCTTTATGTGCCCACCTTACAGAAGGGAAAAGGGGAGCTGGGTGATACCAACTAACCAAAGGCCTTCCCAGGCTGGGCAACTGACTGAGGTGCATATTGAAGAGTAGGCTGCCAAGCCGAGAAACCCTATTTGGAAGTATCAAAAGAAGACCAGCACTGTTCCTCTTTTACCTCTCCCAAGAAGCAGATAATATCAGTAGCTGCACTCCTCCTTGGGTCTGTAGTGTCAGCTGAATATGTGCAACAACTAGCTTCTAGAGAACATAACAGTTAGATTCATGCTCCATTTGGAAATGTATCCACAACAATACAGCTGGCCTTCTAGTCTTTTCCTTCTTTCCTAATTTACTGCTGTGTCCAAACCGGGCACTGGGTCTGGCCAAAACTCTATCAGACATACATTCTCGCTTCTCAGTACTAGTAGTAATGTCACAGTAACACCACTGTGCGCTTACCAGTAAGAGGATAACTGGATCTTACTGGGAATATCACTGGGAGTGAGGATGACTTGCACCAAACTGGGGGGTTTGTTTCTTACCAGGCCTATGGCTGGAAAACTGGTCTAGGAAGCCATTAAACTTTATGAATATATTTTTCATACATGGCATTGATACTTACCAACGAGAGTTGAATCTTAAAGAAAGACATACTCTCTTCTCATACTAGACAGTATGAACACGAATGAATGTGTATGCAACATGAGTGTGTATTTACCAGTGAGAGGATAACTTGATCCTGCTGATTGGCAGTCAGGACTATGGTGAGCAGGTAGGGTTGTTTTCACTGGCTCTATGGCTGGAAAGCTAATATGCCAAACTATCAAATCGTATGAATACATTCTCAATTCTCCGTATGAGATGGTATTGACCCAGCATTTGAATCTTACTGATGGGATACGAGGGCGGTGAGGACAGTGAGGACTATGACTTCAGCAAACTGGGAAACTTGTTTCTTGCCGGATCTATGGCTGGAAAGCTGATCTGCAAAGTAACAACTCTTATGACGTCATCTCTCTTCTGTATATGATATATTGTGATGTGAAACTTACAATTGGAGTTTTTGGTCTCAGGTTACAGAACTGATGTTTGGCGCACACCAGAGATACCACGCCCTACAGGTATTTTAAATGACTTTCTTGTATGTTCAATCAAGCCATTGTGTTGTATGGATGGGGACATCTATCACTGAGGTACTATTAATCTTTGACAGAAATGGCACTCCTGCAGTTCCCAGTCTGTAAACACCACCTTTTAGTGGGTGATGATTTGAGTCTGGAACTCTCAAATCTCATGCACACCCAATGGTGGCCAATTGACATGATTGAGCAACATCTATCCGGTGTTGATTGCTGATGTGATATTGAAGAGTGGTGAGGGCTGGTCGCATAAGCAGTACAGAGGGATAAACTCCCTGGACTTGATGTAGAAATGCTGGATGTAGGCAGTACCTTTTCCTGTAAAGGTTGGCTATGACACACTGTGAGGGGCAACGTCCCTGTGACCTACTTAAAATTGGTGGGTCTAAATACCCAAGGGCAAGAAGCTTAGTTTTACACCGCTGTAGCACTTACCCTGATCAAACTAGTGTTTGCAATTGTTTTACCCACTCAACACAGATGTGACTCATGTGTGAGTGAGTTTCCTTCCCAATGATCACTGTATTTAAGTTCAGAGGTGTACACCTTAGACTCCCGTGCTAGCTCACTTCTTTAGATGGAGAAGATTTGAGTACAGGAGGATTGGGAGGAGTGATGGTGCATCAGTACCAGGAACCTACCTTTGTAAATGATGTTGATTCTGGCCTGTCACATATCCTCTAGTGAGCTACAACCAACTTGATCTGAAAATAATGAGAGAGAGATGGTAGGCGGTCTGTCAGCCATCAATTTACTTGACCCAAAGTTGTTTGAGTAATTTCAAAGCTTCACCCAAGGTGACAGGAAGTGCAAATGACACCACAACCATAGGAATTTAACATGGGTTGTGCATACATGTGCAGGGATGCTGACTGATCGAACATATGCAGCCACAGTGAGTGCTCCTCCTGTAGTGACCCCAAATGTAAATATAAAGTCATCAACAGATGAATAAGCTACCTGCTAGTCAGTGGTGCTGTGGCGATTCTGATTAGTATTGCTGCGTCATCGGAAGGTGTACATGAAAATTGCCAGGTTTGAAATGAGAGGAGAAATAATTGTCTGCTATCATTAAGTTCTCATGGTCAAATGTATGGTTCTATTTTATCCTTAATTTAATTTGCTGTAAAAGCCAAATAAGTTTGTCAAGATAACCGCAAAACAGTGCAACCACCTACAGGTGTTCCATTCCAGGAGTTCCGAATGGAGTAATGGGAATGAGGACCATTTTGTCTTAGCCCTTGTTTTTGTCGAATGGATGCCCCTGCCACCACCGCATGCATATCTTTATGAATGTATACAAGGGGGTGTTTCTCCTTTTCGCTCTTAATTTCATATTGGCTCACTGTGCGTCACATTTGAACTGGCAAGCTCGCAATGAACAGCAAGGCCTTCTACATCTCCTCTCTCTTTACACAGTTGCAGTGGCTTGTGGGAGGGAAGTGGGAAGTCTATTCTCCTTTCCTTCCCCAAAATTTATGTCATAGACTCTCAATGTGTGGCTGCTTACCTCCTACATTCTCTTTGTTGGGATGGATGGGATGGATGTAGGGTTGGTTGAAATACAAACCAGCCAACCATAGTTAACCTAACCGAGGCTGGCCTCATGTGCCTGCGGATTGGGCCATGTGGCATGATGCCATGTAACCTCAGATGGAACACGTGGCGGAGTCGTAGTGGTGCCAAGGAACGGAAATACGGGAACTGGTCCGTCCCCCGGGAACCGGGCAGAAGATGGCGGGGGCTGCAGATTCCAGGACGGAACCGGGGCTGGCGTAGTGGGGGACGGTTCCGCAGAAGGTAGTGCGGCGCGGCTCTTGTAAACGACACAACTCCGTCTCGCAGCCCGTCTCCTCGCCTCGCCGCGCCTCGGCGCTTTCTACTGTGCCCTAGAAGTGGATCGTGCTCATCCCGGTGTAGGTGCGTTCTTGATCTGGATTTGCGTGTTGGCAAGCTTAAGCTTACGAGATGGAATTGGTGTGTGATAAAGATGTTGGGATAAGTGCTGGTTTTGCTGAGATGAAAGCTGTTACGCCATTTACATGATTGAGCCCGAGGTAGATGATGGTGTTGTAGTCCGTCTGCACACTCCACTGTCCCAGGGTTATGTACTGTATGGTTTCTTTGCTTTTCGGGAGGCAAGAGCTCGCCGATCTTCCTATTGTGCTGCCATCTTTGGCAGCAGTGTGTGTGTTGCCAGTTTGAAAGTGTGTCGTCAACATTACGCATTGTGAGATATTGGGATTACTTGCGCGAGCAGAGTGGTCGTAGCAGATGCTCAAATGCGTCTTTCCAGAAATTGAACCTTATGCTATGAGCTTGAGCAACTTGCAGGAGTTGGAGTCTGTTTCTCAACGGTATTATCGAGGCTGTATGTCCGTGTGGCCTGATCAGTCCTATGATACTTAGAGGGACCGATGATGCGATCTTGCTGTCGTTTGCATTAGCCTGCTATTGTGGTATTGGGAACTATATGTCTTGAAGTTCGTGCTCTTCATGCTTCTACTAATCAGTTCAGGCGAAGATGGCTACTTCTCTGGTAGTGCTTCAAGCGTTGTTGGTGTGTGTAGGTACAATGACATCCTGCTCATTTGTTGTTGTCTTCTCACTTTGGCAGTGGACACCAAAGATCACGCTTGCCGTTGCTGAGCAGGCTGGGAGGGCGTACACAAGTTGTTCGTTATGGGCAAGGGACCAGGTTTTTACACTGAGATTGGCAAGAAGACCAAAGGTTTGATCCGTCTTACTTTCTCTTCCTATTTTTCGTGTCTTGGCAATGTTGTTGATGCACATGCTTCTGCAAACAGCTTGACCTTTGAGCTCCTCTTAGAAGAGAAGGGAAAACATCAATCCCAAGAGTTTGACGAAACAGAGATGATTTCACAGAGGAAGGCTAATCTCAGTGAAGTTTTGAGGAAACAGTTCTTACATCCTAATCTTGCGTTTCCTACATTAGACCCGTATTTCCTAATTCGGCGTGTTCATTCTTCATTTCCTGAAGAAATTATCTATCTACTCACGTTCTTCTCTGAGGAGCTAAACCTCTTAAGTTCGTGAACTAATACATGGAAGTCAGTGGCGTTTGGTTGGACAACAAAGAATTGGAAATCAAGATGCAGCAGAGTGCCAACAAGCTTAAAGTTTTATTTGTTGACATACGTTGGTTGGAAGTTTACCATTTTTCTTAATTTGTGAACCAGCATTGGACCTGTGAACCACAGTCAGTCTGCATCCTTGTCTTACACTCCAAAAACTATGTAGTAGTTTCTCTGTTTGCCAGTCTGAACTTAGTGCAGTGTCTGAGTGCTGCCTTGTCCCTAGTTCACTGATTTTATTCTGGGGCTCTTTGCGCATGGCAGATCTTCTCACAAAGGACTTCTCCTACGACCAAAAGTTCACAATCACCACAAGTACCCAATCTGGATTGGTAAGGCAATATGCTGTCGAGAGACAGAGAGGAGATATTGGCTAGAGACTAGCTGGCAATTTGTTTATACTCACAAGACATTACAATAGACAAAGGCCATGGATAGATGTGGAAGGTCATGCGACCATCACATCTGCAAGTAGTCTGCTAAGTATGTTCCTACCTGTACATGTGCCTGGCAGCACTGAGTAATCTTTGTAGAGCTTGTGGAAATGGCTTGGAAAGTTGTGGAAAAGCTGACCATTGCTATGCTTGCCTGGTTGTTCTGTGTAGGCTTTCACCTCCACAGGACTGAAGAAGGGGGAGGGATTTGCCGGTGATGTGAACACGTCTTTCAGAAACAAGAACATCACAGCCGATGTGAAAGTTGACACGAAGTCAAATGTATGTTGTTATTTTGGTTTTGTTGAAGTGGTATTGTTCCAAGTTCGGAGATTTGCATTGGCTTGATACAAGTATTTAAGATTCTGGTGTAATGTGTCTGAAGAAGTTGGTTGGCTCCAAAATTGTTGTCTCAATTTTTCCGCATTGCTGATTTGTGAGGTTTAGGGGTTGCACTTGACAGCTCTGCATGATTCCTACCTTAATGAGGAGGACTGGATCCCTCAGTAGGAGGTGTAGTTTTACCAAACACATACTGCTATGAGAGACAAAAAACACTAACATATACTTGGTCACCAGATATTTGCAACTGTTACAGTTGATGAGTTTGCACCAGGGGCTAAAAGTGTTTTCAGCTTCACGATACCAGACCACAAATCTGGCAAGGTATCTCACTCTCTTACCTCCCACTTATAATTTGAAGCTTTAGAAGATCTTTTTGTGTATTTTAGTCTCAGTAGTCTGTATATTGTTTGCAAGGTTTTCTGTAGATAAATGGTGTAAATCTGTTGTCCTGGTCTCCATGTCTCCGTCATCGAAAGCTACATTTACCTTGGATGCAGTTATCTCATTTTCTGCTTTTGGTTACCTCTCAAATGTAAGTGCAGAGTTCACTACATTCTCACATTAATATGTGATTTTTGTGAGGGCAGATGCAACTTTTAATTGTGCTTTCAGTAGGTGGGACCTATAATTCAGTCCAATCAGTCATGTGTTTCATGTGATTTTGTCCGCCCCATGCAGCTTGAGCTTCAATACCGTCAAGATTACGCGGGCATCACAGGCAGCATTGGGTTGACGCCAGCACCTGTTGTTGAGGTTACTGGAGCTATTGGAAGTGAGGGCTTTGCTGTGGGTGGGGAACTGGCGTTTGACACAGCATCAGGACACCTCACAAAATACAATGCAGGTGTTGGCTTTGTGAAGCCAGATTTCAACGCGTCTCTTATCTTGTACATCTCATATGCCTTCCTTCTGGTGGTTTTTCTACTGAAGTTATATTTTGGGCAAATGCTCCTTTGACCAAGCTGAAATAGAAGATTATGACATTGTACTCTTCCCTTCTGTGAAGAATGGGAATGTGAACACTGATTCAGAGAGAGGGTGTGGCTGGCTTTGTAGAGGTGAAAAGGGGGACTTGCTGAAGGCCTCCTACTTACACACAGTGAGTCCGGTGTCGCGGACAACAGTTGCTGCCGAGATCGCACACAAGTTCTCAAAGAATGAGAATACCTTCACTGTGGGTGGTTTATATGAGTTGGATGTTTTAACCATGGTGAAGGCACGGTTGAACAATCACGGAAAGTTGGCAGCTCTTCTGCAGCATGAATGGAGGCCTAAATCACTAGTCACCTTTTCTGGGGAGGTGGACACCAAGGCACTAGACAAAACGGCCAAGATCGGTATGTCCTTGGCGCTGAAGCCTTGAGAGGACATCGCACGGCCCTGCTTCTACCCTCCAGGGTAGCCTGGTTGATATTTCAAAAACTACATTCTGCGTTGCGCTTTTTGACCTGGAATTGTGAATACATCCTCTGAGATAATTTTCTGCACATGCAGAGGATAGAGAAGTCACATTTGAAGAGAAAAAGCATTAAATAAATGCTGCACAATTTTTATATAAGGAGATTTTCATCCTGCCCCCAGGTGCCTTGCTTGACCAAATCTGCTGTTTGTCTTAAGAGCTCTCCGCAGTAACCCTACCGCATCAGACAGTGAATGTAGGAAGGAGATGTGAGTTTAAATGTGCATTTGCACTTTCTGTAGTGGAGGTAACCCCTGTTGTCTGCATAGGCACACTTCCATTAGGCTCTACAGTTTCCTTGTTCTGGTCCAAGCTTACCTATTCAATATAACTGCTATAATATCTCCTTTATCTTCATAACTAAACCCTTCACCCTTCATGTAATACTGGCTAGGTGACAAAGCATCTAGTGTAAAATCCTCCTCAGTTCCGTGAAGGTGACGCCCAGTTCAAGAATGTCTGGATGATCAGTAGCAGTAACTTGCAAAAATTGTTTGACCTGCTCTTTCTCAAGTTCATGCAAACCTTTTACAACAATCTGCTCCCAACTAAACTGCATTCATCAATTTGAAGGCCTCAATTAAAGAACAAGGGAATGTGAATGTGGAGACATATGCGGTGCAATGAACCCTAGACTGTCCCTTCTCAGCTGTTGCACTTGATTGTTGCCACCTAGTCAAGCAAGATACTTAATTTGGCTAGAGCCCGCTTGGCAATGACACAAGCTGTTCATTTGGTTGCAAAAAAGTGCCAAATGAGTTCCAAGTATCACAAAACAATAGACTTTACAGAATGGTTTCAAAGCATGACCAAATGGCCAAATAGATGCACTGCGCTTGTCCTCTTCATGTAAAGTATCTTCACTGCTGCTGCGCCCTGTCACAAGCTAGGGGCATTAAGAACCTCAACACTCCCAAGATGATAGAGATGATGGGAAATGGCTGCAACTGACCAAGCAGTCCAGGAAAATCACTAAACAACCTTAGGAGCTGGATCTGTTATACTGTGAACAATGATAACATTCACTACAAAGGTTTCACAAACTGTATTCTGCATGCAAAGAAACAAAAAAACCCTGATTCACAAAGCATATCTCAAACCTGCCACTTTGGGCATGATGAGGGCACACCAATGGCGCTGACAAATCAACACCTGCAGATTAGAGTCCTAAGTAATACTATGCCACTTCTAAAATGTGTAAACCATTCTGGCAACTCGAGCACAACCTGCACGACAATGTTGGGAAGGCACAGAAGAGACAACAGCGCCTCTATGCAGAACGCTGGAAGAACAACAAAGGATTCAAAGTGCGTAACATGGCTACAAAGACAAGCACATCGAAGTGGACAGGGCAGTGTGTGCATCCTGCAAGATGGTGTGAAGATGAGACTCTGATCGCGCAGGACTCATGCCCTAAATGAACCCTAAAAGAACGGAGTATGTACAGTACACTCAGCTATAGCGTAACTTCTCGTCAAGTACACTGAGGCCACGTGGCGAAAAACTTCAAGGATGAACAGAGACAAGCATGGATGTAATCTGGATGCAGGGAGGAGGATATCCAATGGATGAAATACACGCATGGAAGTAAAGGGTGGTAGCTAAGGGTGCGTGATCCGTTGGATGCAGGTATGAACTTGCGTGTCTGAGGGCGTTCTGGAATTGCCCATACAACTGGAGCTGTGAACGACACACTCAAAGCGGAGCAAGGGACACAAGCAGCTAACGCTCAATCCACCTCTGCTGGTATGGGCACAACAGCACTATCTCCCTGCCCCTCTGATCAAACGTCCAGTGGCGGTTTGCAAGGCAATAGCTAGCATCTTATCATAATGACCATCACTGACACATTAAAAAGGAATGCAGGAACTGCCATGTGATTGAATGCACAGCTTCAGACAAGGAGCCTCTGTATACAATGCTCAGGAAACAAGACTTCCCAGTGATATCTTGACCAGTCATTACTGTAGTTGCTATTTATCCCAGTATGTAGTGGCAGTGATAGTGGTTTTGGACTCCAGCATAAGGGAAGACAGCTCAGTTTACCCACCATTCAAACTGGAGAAATTGCTACTGCTAACCTAGTAAATAAGGGGGTAGAAAGACCTCCCGTCCTTGTTCCTCAGAATCAAAATGACATTTTGTACAGTACGCAGGCAGCCAGCCATCACACGATATAAACAACTGCATAACTTTCCGAGAAACAGGGTAAGATAACAGAAGCTTCACAATCTCAACAAAAATCTCAGCTAATTAACCACCAACTGACTATGCTGGTTTGCGTACCAGGTCTCACTTGATTTGTGTAACCCAATGGACATTCAGATGTGCTCAAGAATTGTGGCACAAAGATATACAGTCAGTCCAAAACCTGAAATGTGCTTCAATACACAGGTGAGTACAGGCAAGGCAAGGAAGGAGACCTCAACAAGAACTCTAATGAGACTACATGCTTTCAATGGATGACAAGCCACTATCCAACTTTTCCCTGGTCAATTTTTTTTTCCTGCGACTGTCCTGAAAGCATCGAGGCTTGCTTCCTTGCGCTTTTTGACTAGCCCAGACCCACTGCTATTGCCATCCCTCTCTTCCATGAATGACGAATTCGCCGCTGTCCGCCTTGCTGGTGACGAACTTCCTTTAATATACTTCTTCTGATCCTTACGTGCCTGGCGCTCCCGCTGGTCAAGCTCCTGGTTCTCTCGCTCCACCAGTCGGATGAGCGTGTCACACCGCCGTGCTAATTCTGACGGTGTCCGTGATTTAACGAACCAATCAAAACGAAACACAGGTGAGGCATGGACTGCTGCCTTCAACTCCTCCCAGTTGCCATATCCCAATCTGTGAACACTACAGAGTAAAAACCGATCAGATTCTTCACTGTAAAGCTTCCCTTTGTTCTGCCCATATTGGATCTTGAGCTCCAGCCATGGGTTGCGATACCTGTCCAACTTCTTACCAATAGATTTCATGATCTCATCCTTTCGTGAAATACGAGCCTCACCTCTTTCAATATTCTTAATTATCCGCTCATGATCATTCAAATCCTTGTATCGACTCCAGAATACCTTTGAATACGCCTCTACTTCATCCTCAGTCTTCCCTTCAATATCATTTGCAATACTCTTCATGTCATTTCTTCCATATTTCTCGCAGGCCCGCACAAATGCAACAAAATCCCTCCGTGCCCAGTTTTGGAAACCTTCCTGCAAGAGCTGATCTTTCTCTTCTTGTTCCTTGTCTGTGAGAACTTCCTCAACGTCTTCAATGATCCTGACGTCCTCTCCCCCTCCAGCAGCCTTTGCGTGCAAAAGACACCTTACTTCCTTTTCAAAAAGCTCGGTCAACCGTTGTGTGTTGAAAAACTGGAAATCATGCAGCTGAGGCATGCGAGGGATGCGTGGCTCGCGTGGTTTGGTGATGGTTCCTGCGCGCATGGCTTGCTTGAAGTAGTCAGACTCTGAGTAGTTGCGCTTGCGCTCACGCTTGGGTGGCTCAATCCAGTTGTCTGCAATCATCCTCTTCAGGTCCAACTTAGCGTCATCCTTTTCATCCTTGTCCTCAAAGTTATAAAGGCCAGCAGTGTCATCCATCTTGAATTTGATGGCATCGTCAGTGAATTTCTTCATCTTGGCATCCAGTTCAGCGGTCTCCTCTTCTCCCTTGGCAATGATGCGATCAATATCTTCATCAGTTATGGTGCTGTCCTTAGAACTAAACACCTTTTCTGCCCCAAAGCGCACCATTTGCAACAAATCATCCTTGTTTACCACTTTCTGCTCTGCAAGGCGACCTTGCTGGATGACAAGTGCATCCAATGCCAGTTTCTTATATGCCCGCTCTATCACCTTCTCCTCAATGGTATACTCAGTGCAGAAGCGGAACACTTGGACTTCTTTCTTCTGACCAATGCGATGTGCACGGTCCTGAGCCTGCAAATCCACTTGCGGGTTCCAGTCACTGTCATAGAGAATGACAATGTCTGCAGTGGCCAAGTTGATACCCAAACCTCCCGCCCGGGTGGACAATAGAAACACAAACTTCTCACTGCCAGGTTGATTGAAAGAGTCAATCGCACTCTCGCGGTCCTCTCCACTCGTGTTGCCATCAATCCGACAATACTGGTAAGTGCGGTACTGGCAGTAGTCTTCCAAAATGTCCAAAAGCCTGGTCATCTGCGAGAATATAAGCACTCGAGAACTGCGATCCTTCAATTTAGGTAGCAGTTTGTCCAAAAGCACCATCTTCCCTGCAGTCTCAACAAGATGCTCACCAGTGGAGTATGGTGGACCAGGCTCCGCACCCTGGAAAAGATATGGATGGTTGCAGCACTTGCGTAGCTGCATTGCTATGTTGAGTAGCCTCTTTCTCTCCCCACCTGTGTTCACAGCATCTATGTCTTTTTGCAGGAGCGCTCGGTAATAGGTTTTTTGCAATTGAGACATGCCCACCTTCAGTATCGTTTCCTTCTTAGGTGGCAGGCCCCGCTCCACGTCAGATTTCAGCCGCCTCAGAAGGAAAGGACGAAGCACCTTGTGAAGCTGCTGCACAACCTCATGTTGGTCATTCTCTCCCGAGATCTGGAACCACTCATCAAAAGTTTCAGCGGAGCTGAAAATCTCCGGAAGCAAAAAATTCAGAAGTGCCCACAGCTCATGTAAGTTGTTTTGAAGAGGAGTTCCTGTAATAAGAAGTCTGTAATTGGTAGAGAATAATCGCATGGTTTTGGCTAAGATTGAGGATTCATTTTTTATGCGATGGGCCTCATCGATGATGATGTAGCGCCAACTAAACTTCCGGAGAGCCGTTCTCTCTTTGATGGCCATCTCGAAACTTGTCACACACACATCAAACTTTCCAGCCACTAGCTGTTGGTCCCTTTGGTACGCCCTCTCTTCTTGGTTACCATGGAATTTAAAAGCGCGCAGCACAGGGCAGAAGCGGCGAATTTCGTTCATCCAGTTACTGAGAGTGGACTTTGGGGCCACTACCATGTGCGGCCCCGATATCCCACAGAACTCATTCAGATACGCTAGCAGCGATATCGTCTGCAGCGTCTTCCCTAATCCCATTTCATCAGCCAAGATACCATTCACTCCATTCTCGTACAACCGAATGAGCCAATTGAGCCCAGCTAACTGATAATCCCTCATTTTCCCCTGAATGGTAGACGGCTGAACGAGCAACCTGGTACCCCTGGTAGCAAGTGGGTCTTCCTCCTCCTGCAAACACTCCTTGTCTTCCTCCTCCTCCGTCAACTTGGACCCATGTCGCCCTCTGCTATTCTTCTTCGGCACATCCGAACCCTGCGCACCTTGCGCAAAATGCGCAAAGATCTCCGTCTGCTGCAACAGAAACTTCAATCTCCCCTTCGCCTTGGTATTCATATCCGAGTCCACAAGCGCATTCTGCTCCTGCAGAAAATTCTCCACCTCCTGTTTTTTCCGCTTCTTCAACTCGTGCAACCTTTGCCTCTCCCTCCGCGCCACCTCAAGCTTCGACCCACCTCTCTCATCCTCCTCCGTCTCCCCATCCGTCTCCCCATCACTCTCCTCCCCCGATCCACCCCCGGCCACGGGAGACTTGGATGCATCCTCATTCTCCACCTCCGCCGCTGCCTCCTCTATCGCTGCAATCTCCTCCGGATCCTCCTCCTCCTCCTCCTCCCCCCCTCCCCCTCCCCCTCCTCCCCCCCTTCCTCCCCTGCTCCCCATCTTCCTCCATCGCCTCCGCTTCCCCCTCTACATCACTCGACGACACTTCCTCTTCCTCCTCTTCCTCTTCGTCCCTGGATGGTGCCATCCTCCTCCCAGGCCCCATAGCTCCGAGCTTTTGCTCTCCCTCTTGTCTCTTCCTCTCTTTCTCTCTTGGCGTTCTCCCGCGCAGCAAACCCTAGAAACAAAACAACCCCCTCCCAATCTCCGGTCTCGCCGGGGTCAATCTCTGTGGATGAAACATCCATACGGCCGAGCTCTGTTCGTCGCCTGATCCGACAACAAATATAATAATGGTACAAAATCCCCAGAGCGCCATGCACTGGATGGCTCAGGTCCCATACGAGGTGACGCCCTAAAGTTTGTAATTCACGTCGGCGTCAGTCGTCTCCGTCCCGATTTGGACGAACGTTCGTCGTCTTCGTCGGCTGGAAGACTGCAATGAGGTGACAAGGGAGGTGATGTCCCCTGGAGAAGCCAGAGCAAGGTGGCAGTCTGCACGGCAGCGAGGGAGACGAGCGCAGGGGAGTGTTGAGAGAGAGAGAGAGCGGGGGGGCGGGCGAGATAGGAATCCATGAGAAGGAGGAAGAAGCATGGTAGGCGCTGAAGCACCTGTGGCCCAGCTGGACGGCTCTGAACCAACAGCCTCGTCTGCTATCAATGTCTTTGTCACCGGCCAGCCAGGTAGATCCTCACCTCCCATTTTCTCTAGGAATTCAATGGTGCATGTTCGTGTGGTCTTGCTTGCAAGATCCAAACTCATGTCTTTCTCCTACTTTATAGTCCTGCTGGGGACGTAGTTTCGTCTATGAGAGTGTGGGCGGCAGTGTAATGTTCGCACAGCACATCTGTTTCCAGCTAGAGGCTTTGTAAGCCAGGCTGGAATGGCCGTCATCCTCGCCCAATGTCAGCCTGTATAATATGTTACCCAACTCTCGGTAATCGGATGCCCTGCAAGACCTCTATGGCAAGTCTCGCATATGGGCTGATACCCCAGTCGCATTGATCACATCCTAAGTTTCATCCAAAGTGCGGGTTTCTAATTTTTCATTACCAAAATAGCGGCAAACTGGAGGTCTTACGACACACAGACACAAACACCATTATAAACGATGTTCTTTTCGAGGCAGAGACTGTCGGTGTCCACGACTGAAGTGAAGTTCCGGTGGTGATGCATAAAAAAACACCGTTTTGAAAGAGCAGCTGTAGTAAATTGGAGAGAGGAACTATTTCACTGTTCTTTAAGATAAGATGCCGTAGACGGAAGATGGGCTCTTCGCAGGAAAGGCCTTTCAAAAGATACTGTAAGGCTGCTTATTGAGCGTTTTGCCAGGTTTGGGATAGCTGACACGGTAGTCCCAACAGGAATGGCGATTTTCTATCATTTCCTTTACTGACTCTGCCTATATGGGTTATTGTGGGCTTGGGGGATGGCATGGGATGTGATATGCAGGCGTGGGCAAAACTTCGTAAGCTCCTTTTTCCTCTGCAGTCCTCTCGGATGCAGTAATATTTAGGTCTCGGGTTGCTGCAATGCCTGGCAAGACACAGAGTTGAGAAGGCAATTTATGGTTCCAAACCTGTCATGTGTGAATGATATTTCCTTCTGTTGTGACAAACTGGTGCATTTTCCCTTAAGATATTAGATTACTACAAGGAATTCCCACATAGGAAAGGTGTTGGATGGAGGGTGTGGAGAAAAAGAGAGTTGAGGTGGATGGGGCAAGAAGGCAAGGAGACTATGGCTTGAGCAGTTGCTGCTGGATATTAAGGACATTAGCACCTGTTGGCCTCCAGCAAATTATGACCAGTACTTCATACATTAGGCAAACCGTTTGGCAAATCTTATCCCCACGTTATCACCATCGTCATTTCTTGATATGAGGACATACACTACAGTAAGTCCATACACATTCAGCATAGCTACTTTTTGGGTATTTTTTAAGGTTTGATTCTTCTCCTCAAGGAGAAAGGTTACTCACAACCTCGTCACATCAAAAGGGCAAGAGGCTTGCTTAGAAAGGAAGGCCTTTTGTTTGGAGTATCGGCTTTTGGCATCTTTAAGATGATCGATTCCCGACTCCAGTGATATCAAGTGGTGAGCTTGTACAAACCCACTTACTACAGGGAGTTCACTTGCCCCTTTATCTCTTCCTCCTTCTCTTCTCTGTTTTCTTTTCTCTTTCTTGTCTTCTTCGTTCGTATATCCCCTCATGTGTTCACTTTTTTGGTCTTCTTTGACTTGTTTCCTGGCACTTTGTTTAATTGATAGCCTTACTTCCGGATATGTGACAGAAACTCAGTACGTTGGTCGTGCTCTGTGCACAAACCTATACCCTCTGTTGGGAGCTGACGAAATCGTGGGAAAGTGATGGTGGCTTGTCACTACCATACATGTTGTTGTTCTTCTTGGTCCATGGATTGGTGAGAGACAGCCACCAAGTCCTATACGGGTTCAAGATGAATCCGTGTTCATTGATTCATTTGTATCCGTGTCAATTTTGGCCTTGCTTCTTTTTCTTCCTTTCTTCTTTTGTCTAGTCTCTTTTTTCCTTTTCATTGCTGTTTGTTTCTTGGTTTCTCTTCTGAAAATCCTTCTAACCTTAGATCAGATCTTCTCAGTACTGTGTTTTTGGCTACCTTCACTTGTAAGTGTGGAGATATCTCGATACTTTTAGAAGGATACTTTAAGGTTCTATGATACTGCTGTATAGGTTTTGCTTTACTCTAGATTGTCTCTCCGCCATCAATACCAAGTATTCTCCCTAGCAGTAAATGGCTGATGTTTCTTGCTTAAATGATTGTGTAACAAGAGGAATGGGAGGAGTGGGTGACTGCAGGCTGGTATTGAGTGCCCTGAAGAAGTTACCAAAGGACATGATTGCTGGCTTCTACACCATTGAGGCCAGAAATCCAAAAACAGGTGAAAAAATCGGGCTCGACATAGGTGTGTATACATGCACCTCACCGTCACATTGCATGGGACATCTTTGTTCTCATCCATAGGCCACAATATGATGGAAGCACAGGATAAGTTTTAACGATATATTTCTACTGACATTATGCTCTTATATTTCCCTCCTGTTGATCTCAAGGTTAGATGGTGTCAGTTGATGAGAGTAGAAATTATTTATCCCATGAGGTGTGTTTGGACATCCGTCTGTCATTCCAACTCGGCTATTGGAAATGCATCTGATGGTTCAGTAGAGTCTTGAGACCTGGGTGAACTTTTTAATCAATGGCCTGTCTTGGAGGAAATCTGGACATGATCTGGAAAGCTTCCTTGAATGCTCGAGTGAACGATCAGCCATGCTAGTGGCCCCTGCAGTGACTTTGCAATCCCCACCCCTGTGCTACTCCTTGCACATTGGCATGTGGTCTAAGGTTACAGGTTACAGTATGTTAGTGAGTGCATTCTCTCTCCCCCTACTGGATGACGCTGACCTTGAGGGGGTTTTGTCCAAAGCCATGTTTGATGCCCAAAGACTGTACGAAGAGAATGAATTTAGGCATAAAACTTCCCTGAACTTGTTTCCTGTCTGTGACAAGGACCTTAAAGATGATCTGAAGGGCCTACCTTAAACTCAGGGCAGGGATCCTACCTTTGAACAATAAACAGATGCAGAGAGGAAAAAGAGATTGTAATTTCCCACTGTGCGGACAACCTGAAGAGAAAATCCATTTCTTGATACATTGTCAAGGTATTCTCACCAGAGAGTGGCCCACTTCAGGAACATCAAGAACATGGTTCCTGCACCTCTGTTCACCAACTTTGAAAATCTCAAGGCTGAGCCTTAAGCCCTGGCCCTGCTGGTGTCTAGTTTTTGGGCTACTCACACACAGCAGATTGATACTTGTGTGAAGGGTTTTCTAGAGGATATCTGGAAAGCCCAAACGAATTGTCTTGACCAAGATAAGTCACACTACAGGAGTGAGCCCTTGACAAAGGTAGTTTCTATTCCCTATGTTTCCATCCAAACTGGACTCAGGGTCTATGGCCCCAAGGCAAAGAAAATCTTGTAAGTACATTCATTCTCTCTCTCGAAGGATACAGCCTGAAGACAATATCCATTTTCTGATACATTGTGTGGGATATTCTCACCAGAAAGTGACCTTCTTCAGGAACATCAAGATCATTGTTCCCGAACCTCTGTTTACCAACTTTGAAATCCTTGAGGCAGAGCCCAAAGCCCTGACCCCGTTGGGATCTAATTGCTTGGCAGCTCATACACATCAAATTGATGCTTGTGTGAAGGGCTTTCTAGAAGATCTGGAAAGTCCGAACTAATTGTCTATATCAAGGTAAATCCATCTACCGGAGTGAGCCCCTCACAAGGTTAGGTTCTGTTCCTTTTTGTTCCGCCAAACTGGGGTGGGGAGGCGCACTATGACCACAAGGCTACGGCAAACAACGTCTTAATGAGTACAGTACAATCTGTCATAGGCTATAGCAAACAAATCTTATGAGTACGTTCTCTCCAATTTACAAATGGTCTGTACTATGTGTGTGACAGAGACGCTGTCCGGGGAGCGTGCCCCACTTTCCAGGCTAAGAAGAGGGTGTGGTCCAAAGGTCAGTTAGTTCTCTTTGTCCTTTCTTTTTGTGTGATGCTGGATACTTCATAGGGAGGTACTTATGCTTCATTTGCGTACTCGTTAGGTCTGTTAGACGGCCCTTGTCGTTCTGTTTTTACCCAAGAGTTTTTTCTGGAGATGACCAACGTCAATGTTTGGATGGCACTGCTGAATACGACTCTATCTGGCTACAATGGCTCCCTGTAGCTAGGGACATTTCGGGACATTTCATATGGTGGGACCTTGCTATATACATGAAAGAAAAGCACCTCTGACATCATTGACTTTGATTGCTTGCGTTTCAGGTTGGAAAGTACTACTTTGCCATGGAGGCATTTGAGAAACTGGTTTTGCCATTGCTGATGCCAAGCACGGCCATCAAGCTGCACATTGTTGATGAGGTTTGTGAACATTGAGTTGGCCTATCCGAGAACTTCAGACGGTTAGACATTTACTGAGAGTTGCTCAGAATGTGAGATAGTTACTATGACCGATACAGAGATGGATAGAGTTTTAGAAAAAGTATGAGCAAGGAAAGTTTGAAGGAGGTCTCTTTGCATTGACCATTGCAAGACTTCATGTGAGTGACTACGTGACTATCGAGAAGTTCACTTGAAGGAGCCAACACTTGTAAACTGCCCCATCATCTGCCCCTCGTGTGACCATTCTAGACAATCTTGAGGCTCTGGCTAACTGAATGTCGTTCTTCAAATCCCTGGCCATTTCTTCAATGTGTATATTAGGTGGGACGCATGGAGCTGCAAAGTGAGCGCTTCAAGGATGCGCTTATGGCCTTGCTCTCCTCTCCTCAAGTGGCTGTGAGACCTATCTGCTTTATCTTTTTATCTGCTATGAGTAACTTTGCCCTTTTGGTGCTTTGTAGTCAAAAGTTAAGGTGACTCCAACAAACTAGTGCGGAAATTTCTGCTGCTCAGCCAGGCAGAGCTTTTTGACAGAGGATTTACTGTTTGGTACTTTGTAAGTTCACCCACAATAAAGCTTTGAGTGAGTGCAGGTGTTTGGTTCACTCCCCGCTTGTAGATATGGCCATGATCTGCCATTTGTTGAAGCCATCAAGCAACGCCCTGACACAGGTACCATCCCAGGATGACTGAATTTGAGCTTAACTAGGAAAAGTGACAGACAACAGTGTATATATTGCTTTGATAACAGGGAAACTCTAATAGATGATGTTTTGGTAGGTGAGCTAGACAGAGGACTATGCACCAACAGAGAATCAGCCTAAAGATGGAAGATTAGTGTTTGCTATGATGGAAATAGACTGGTCGATGATCACATCTCTCCGGTCCTTCTGCGCCCAAGAGAGAGCGGAGGGCAGAATGCTGGCCTGCCATTCAGCCCTGGTCACAAATCTCACCTGTAGTAAGGTAGAGGCCTATGGTAGCAGTGTTGATCAGCATAATGTCAAGCCAGGCCGTTCTAAGCTTTTGCTCCCTTGTACGCGGAACTTTTTGTTAACTATTCACAGGGGTTGTCCCAATTCTTGGCGTCTCATAGACGGTAAAGACCCCACAATGGTTCCAAGTGGGTCAGATCCTGCAGGATCAAATTTTATAGCCTATGTTCATTTGGAATGGTTAACAAGGACCGTATACAATGGCACCACAGTAAAGTGAATTCCTGTGGTTCCTTACAGCAATTTTGACCCTGACAAAGTCAAATCGTGACTCGACTGCCTTACAAGTGGAGGACTTGTTAATGAATATTGTTGGTTCAGCAAGCGTGCCTACACCCACCGTATCCGTTACCGTTGGTGGGAGAATATCCTCTGCCTGCAGTTCAATTTCTATAGACATGGTCAGCTCCTGTAAGTTCACCAATTGTACTGATAAAGGTAAGAGTGCCCTTATCCTTTTGTTTATACTTAGTCTTAGTACTTCAATACTGTATATCACACTGACAGACTGTTGAGGGAGGGGATGCGTAATATGGAGGGAGAACAAAGAAGTTATCCTGGGACAGGGAAAGAATAGATAAAAGAGTATGTAGAGGGATGTAGACAGGATGTAATGACCAAGGGCAAAAGCAATAGACTCCAGTAAGCTAGAAAAAATTTGTTTCAAGGTAGACTTAGTGGCAATGTCTGAACTGTCTGAACACTAGTGATGACAGTTTGACCATTTAAAACATTTCTTTGTTACGCAGAGGGGCCTGAAGAGAAAAGAAGAAGAACATCTGAATCAGCCGTAGATTGAGCAAAGTGATGCATACAGTGTTGCCATCCTTCGTAAGTTTTCATACCAAATTGTTGTGTTAAGTAACTCTTTGCTGGATGAAACAGGTTGCCCACCTTCTTTGTTTTCGGTGCTTGCAGTACATAAAATTCCTGGAAGATGAATGCAGAAACTGTGAGTTGCATGTATTAGCAATTACTGAATCAAACCAGAAGTGGGTGACTTGATGATGCAGGTTGGAAAGGAGCCTTTGTGTTGATAGTAGAACAAGCTTTGAGAGCTGTCCACAACCACCAATCCAATTGTGGCTTTATTGCAAAAGGGAATCTGGAGTCGGTCTTTCTCATATATTGATTGCAGTGCCTTGCCAGTTCAATTTGTACCACATTTTCTGATGTGTCGAAAAGAAGAGCGGCTTTCTTCTCAATCCTCTAATGTCCTCTAATGAAGAGGTGTGGAGCGACCTCAGGAGTATGTAGCGAAGAAATAGGAAATTGCTACTAGAGTTACTTGGTCTGACTGCCCTTCCAGGGACGAGTGTTATAACACTTTTGTCGAACAGTGTTGATTAATCGCTTTTTTCCAAGTGCTACCCCACTGGGATTTAATTGTCACTATGTGGGGTGCAGATTGTTAATATTCTCACGAAGCAGTTGTCTGCAGTGGCAGAAAAGAGCAGCTACAGTTATTACAGAGAATGTGCAAGAGGAAAAAGGAAAACAAGTATTCATACACAAATAAACTGTCAGCTGTGGCTATATTGCTGAAAATCTTACAGCCAGGGGCTCTTATTAATTTGTCCTATGATCATAATTTCTAGCATAGATTGATTGCACTGCGTCTCGTCCAGATAAGTGCCCTGCAAATATCCCACAAGAGCTGATGTGGAATGGTCTGTGAGATTCCATCAGCGGCCACTACTTACACCTTAACGGCGGGCTTCGCCATGGGTGTCTGATTCCTAGTTGAGAGCCTCTCTCTCACGTCTTGTTCGGTGAGTGGCATATAGTAGATATGCGGCTTGGCTCGAGTCTTCTTGAATAGATCATCCAGCGTTGGACTTTGAGGCTCCATATCTGTCCAACACAGTCATCAATGCCAAGCTTAACTACTACAGGAGATAGAACTTCACAAGTGCAGACTTCAGTCAGTCTCCCTCTTTCTCTTGGTCTCTCTATTTGTCTCCCATCTATGGAGTTCTGGAGGTCAAAAGCGGAGCAAACCTTTGGACATTGTTAACAACCAGGAAAAGAAGCGGCAGAACTGCCGAAATATTTGACATGAAAGAGGCCAAGCTGTTGAGGATTCAGTAAATTAGCATGTTTTATTAGGGTTCTTGAGGCAGTTTGGGTCTCAATATTCCGGCCTACTCCCTGGTCTCCCAATCATTCCTGACTCCAGGTATTACCCTCTGTTACTCAATCCTCTGTCTTGACATAATGTGTGCATGCATATCTCTACCAGTTTTTAAACTCACATTTAACACTCAAGAGAAAAGCCAAACCTTCAAGTTAACCTATTCAACATCCTATCCCAAAACAATGCTGATAGGCTGTACTACATTGATAAACGTGCACAAAAATCACCAGACCAAAACTAAGCCGCAGCATCAGCCGCGGGCCTTTTAGTTTGCAGAGCTCTTTCAGCCATTAAAGATTTGGCTGGATTACGACTGTAATCTGGTTCACTCTCCCCTTAATTGAACTCATCCAGGCCACTTCAACCCATAGCGTAACTTGAGGACATTGTTAGTGCTAGCTCAAGAGATTTTGGGCCGCAACAAAGAATTTAGGAACCAGAATAAAGTTACCCAGTAGTCCAGGTCTGATGCCCACACAACATTGAGAACCTTTGCCCCCACATGGACTTCAATCTCTCAAGAATCAGTCCTGAGCTAGAAAAACCCGTTAGAAATAATTTAATTCGGGTTGCACTTTGGGCTGTATCAAACAACCCCATCTAACAAACAGACAAAGGAGACAGTTTCTCACCTTGCTTAATTGGCATAGGAGGCCTGTCCCTTGGTGGAGGGGGCAGAGGAGGGGGTGGAGGAAGTGCAGAAGCCGGTATTGGAGCTGAGGGAGGGGGATGACCAGGTGGAGGAACTGGGCCCGCATTTTCAGAGGTCGGCCTGACTGTCTCCGGTAGTCCCCTAGGGGTAGTGACAGGTGTGACCACAGTTTTCTCACCATTGCAGCGAGACTTAACCTCTCCTGGTTCCACAAACTCAGCCGTTAACAGGCGTCCAACCTGGGGAGGCCACTGTAGATTGTACAGTGCATTGCGAGTGGCCGTTGCCTCGTCCACAGTTGAATACTGAGAATGCCAAAGAGATAACCAATGTGTAAGGTGATGGTAACCACGTTAACAAAGTCATGACATTTCAGAGTAAAACTGCAAGTTACCAATGCATCCCAATCCCTTTCAGTTACATGCAGATCTCCAGAATCATGTTTGCACGCAATAAAGAGGAGCATAACAAATCAATACGAATCAAACTAAAATTTCGTCACCAGGACATGTCTACAATGATAGCACCCAGACTGAAAATGGCTAGCACATGAGCAAAGAGAAAGCCAGACTCGAGTGTTACAATTTGAACAAGTAGAACAAGAGAAAGATGGCAAAATCCTGCAAAGAATGTCGCTTTGGCCCCAGCATTCTGCCCTCCACCTATGAGTCTAGCAAGTTACATCTATCTCCAACCACAGGCACAAAACCCAAACAGGTAAACATAACAGAACAGAAAGCGCACCGTAACATAGCAGTGAGTTTTAATTGGGTCCATCCACACATCTTGGACAGAGCCAGTCTGTGCTAACAGCTCCTTCACTGCCTTGAATGTAAAAGGCCGTAGGAATCTATCAATCTTAAGAGATGTTGTGGGTGCCTTCAGCGAAGGAGGTACTGCACAGACAAAATAGACAAAGTGAGGATAACGTGATGTCAACGCTTTCACTGGACCAGGTTTCATGTACAGCTGCTAGTACCACAGGTCACCTGGTTCACAAATCTTGTACCAGATCAGTGTCCACCACCAGATAGGGTGTGAGGCACTTGGAGGACCATAAAGGATATTCCAAGGGGTAAAAAGTAGGGACAGGGTCAGGACATTCCACAGGTACGAGCCCAGTCGGATCCCAAAGTGAGTTTGGCATGCAGATGACGGATCCTTGTGGCAAAAGGATGATCTTCAGGACATGACGGTTTTGGTGACAAAGTGCAAGGGAGAACACATGCAGCTGGGACAGCAAAGGTGGCAAAACAGCCCCTTGACAGTTGGGTTTCCTAAAGTGATCATCACAACAAGAGAGCTACTTAAGCACTTTGGCGCCTGAGTGGAAACAGTGAGCGATTCCAACCCCTAGAGTGAGGACTTCCTGTACATGTGCAACGGCTGAATATAAACCATTGACCTATGTAAGGGATTAAGGCCAGCTACAACATAGGACCCCATCACAGTTGACATCGTGTGAAGAAAATATGGACTTTCCTCTACAATTAGAACGGCCAAACGTCAGTTAAAAACATGCACAGCTGACTGTATGTCTTGACCACAAAGAATCCCAGAACAATTGGTAAACTGTTATATTTCTTAAACTCACCAACACGTGTCTTTTGAGTGTCCCCATTGACTGCCGTGTCCGTCCTTGACAGCAGACCCCTGGAAATGGCAACCCTCTCAGACACACCAGCATGGTCGCTGTTTGGTGTAGATGAAGCTGCCACAGATGGAGAGGGAGCACTTGGCAGTGGTGCCACCTCTCTTGGTTCACGAACAGTGGTCGCTTTCAAAGAATCTGTGGTCACTAACTTAGGGGGGGGTCGTGCATCATTTTCACTTGCCGCACTCTTCCCAGAGTTCCATCGCCGTTGTCTCTTGGTGGGCTCCTGTGACCTCAGCTCTCCATCTGGTGTTAAAATTCAAACAATTCCTTTAGTAAAAATCCCACCGTCAAATCCATATGAACAATAAATATGTCTAACTGCATGATCACGGTGTTCCCTAAAGGGCTGACACAAGTACCTTCTAAGAGAAGGGAATAAGCATAGAAAGATCAACTGCATATCAGCATTACGTCCTCATTATCTGCGCTATGTAGGAGTTATAAGTGCACAACTGAGATAAAATTTTCAATCTTGGGAGATGATGTCATTGTACAAGATTTGATGAGTAAGTAAAGTAGCTATGGCTGCTCTGCTATGCTATGCTGAGCAATGCAACAGGACGGTAATCCCTTCCATCCACAATCATAAGTGCATACCTAAGAAACCAAGAACAAATTTTAGAGAGATGACTTTGTATACTGTTACAGTCACTTTGGCTGCTATGCTATACCAAAGCATGCAATATAACAGTAAAGACTATAACCCCCACAGAAACCATGGTCTGTCAAAAGACCAAAGGACTTGGGGGGGAGGGATCATATTTATCAGACAAGTCTGACTTTGGTCACCAAGCTACCCCTGATTACCAAGCAAGGGGTTCTCACAATGAGAACTACGTGCAGAAGCAAAGCCAAATGCTTGTAGGATTCTTACAAACTGAATGCAAGCCAAGTTCTATGTATGTCTCACACATTGGCCTCTCCAGGAGAAGTGTTCAGGCCCCATCAAGCAACGATAGCATATAGTTCACCACGCAGAGTTTTTAACACATCCCCACACTTTAAAAGCAGCTTTATTCTTAAACCGAGATAATCAACTCCATTGGGCTTGAGCTATCGATCCCATATATCTTCTATGGTGGTAAGACTAACTAATTAACAGCAGAACTCGACAAGAAAAGTTGAGACAATGTACCTCCATCTTTCCGTTTTGATCCAGCCAGCATGTCAGCATCGATCTCCATGGGCTTTAAAGCTTTGACCTTCCACTCCTCTCCAACATCCATAACTTCCCCCTTCATATGCCCCTCGCTCGGGGTCTCCCCCTTGGCAACGTCACTTTCGCTTGGCTCCTCCATTGGGACATCTTCGTTGACCCCCAGTTCCACCACAGGTTCGCTTTCGATTGGCACCTCCATTGGAACATCTTCCTTGACCCTCTCTTCCACCACAGGCTCACTTTCGCTTAGCACCTCCCTAGCGACATCTACGTCGCCCGTTTCTTTCACTACAGGTTCGCTTTCGCTTAACACATTTTCTTGGCCACGTTCGCTCTTGACTATCAACCCTTCCTCCTGGTAGCCTTCACTCACATCCCCCTTCAACCCTTCTATAACCTCGTCTTCTACGCTTTCAGTTTCCACTACAGCAGAGGGTTTTACTTCCACATTAGGGTTAACATCCCTGTCTTCCACTGTGCTCTTGTCCAGACCTAAAGTCGCGGCTTCTGGCTCCCCTGGAATTTCCTCAAGCTCCGGCAGCTCAACCGGGGTAACTTTGGTTTCTGGTGTCAAGGGAGGTAAAGACGTAGGCTCGGATACAGATTCAGGCTTGGAGTCAGGCTCCTGTGTAGGTTCAACAATCTTCTCCTCCTCAGACTCCTCCACTGCATCAACTCCAGGCTCCAGTTCCTGCTGGGCCAACTCCGCACCAACCCCAGGTTTGTCGGACTCAGACAAGCCATTCTCTTCCTTGGCCAGATCACCTGTCTCAGCATCCGCCTTTGCCGTGGGCTTGAGACCTGACGGCTTCAGTTCTGCCTCAGCTTCTCCGTTTCCCTCCGACAGGACAAGCTTTCTGACAGGACTAACATCGTCTACACTCTCAGGAAGTTCCGCGGAACCCAACACTTTCTCCGACTCATCGAGCTTCTTCTCTGGCACAAGAGTTTCAAGCTCGGGCTCCTCAAGTCCAGGTGCAGAGGCTGCTTTTGCAGCCTCTGCAGCCTCATTTGCGATTCGCTGCTCTTCTTCCTGGCGAAGAACTTCCGCTAGCCGATCGACCAGATCTTTCTTCAAACCCTTAACGTTAATGCCCCGTAGCTTCAACTCCTCCCTCAGCTCAGCCACCTTCAGCTGCTCTACGCTTCTGTTCCCCAGGGAAGCCAACGGAGTGGACATCGCTACCAGCAGGTAGCTGGTGTGAATTGGTAGCGGCCCGCAAACGAGAGAGACGATGCATGCAGGCAGCTCAAAACTCAAAACCCTGGCCTCCTCTGTGTGTCTCACACCGCAGCCCTGACCTGCTGCCAAGACTGTTGCATGTATCTTACACCCCCACAGTCATTGTCCCCTTTTCTCACTGTCATTTCAACCATGCGTGACTATCCTGCAGTGGTGGGGGAGGGGGCAAACAAATGGTATATTGGTAAAGGTACATGGTTTTAAGCTTCGTATCACACACTAGTAGGAAGGGAGATTCGAACCCAGAATCACCCCTGTGGCAGTCCAACTGAGCTACCACTAGGCTATGCTAACGTAGTCACGCATGACACGCGGGCAGGTGACTACAGTGGAATGTTGTAAAACTGAAACCCTACTAGGGTTACTCCGCACTGCTAGTGACCACTTCATAATTTCCGTGACCTTATGGAAAACTCGAGCTATATGAAACATCTATGTTTCATGTAAAGGGGAGCTATGTACCCCAACTCATTTGCCCAGTTTGGGAAGGTCAGGCAGCCCGACAGTGTGGGGAAGAGCCAATAGGGTTAGCGTAGAAGTAGGAGGGTCAATGGGAGGGCGGTGGGCCCAAGACATGCGCTGAAGATATATATATATATTTGACGCCTCCCGAAGGGAGCCTAACTTATGGTGTCTCTTCACCACAAGGGCTATTACCTTCCTTCCAGCTGAAAGGTGGACAAGTGTTGGCCGGGTACCATGTTTTGAGCCCTCTTCCCGTCCGGTTATGGCCTACTCCTTGAAAAATATGGATGGCCGGGGCAGGGTATATCAATAGGTTTGAAAAACATCTCGGTTACAGGTTCTCATTAAACAAATGAATTTTCTCTTGTCCAGTTCTCAATCTACCGGTTATGCCATCTTAAAAATTGCCGGTTCCATGGTACCGGTTACGGGATTCATCCATTCTACATTTTTAGTTTCTCTAGCATTTTTGTGTTATGTGTGTGTAAGTACACAAGAGGGCTATGGCATGGTTGTAAGCCACTCATGGATTGGCCTGTGGGTCTCGGGTTCAAACGTTCAACTCCTATCATCTATCTATTGCCTTCAGGCTGCCCCTGTAATACACTAACTTTATAACTATTGTTTAGCCAAATGCCCAACTAATTAATTTCCTATTTACTTGGACATCCTCAATGTTGTGCACTTAATCTCCCCAACCATTGTAGACATATTGTTGCTAGTAAGACATAACCAGGATCTGTCCAACAATAATCTTAACTACCATCACCCTACCATCACCAACCCCTATACCTATATTATCTAGAACCGCCTCTACGCCATCCCCATTTGCTCCAGGTATAACACCCTTATAATCACAATGCCGGTTCTCTAGCCGGTTAGGAAGCTCGATGGCTTTTGCCGGTTCCCTTCCATAGTCGGTTCCTCCGGGGGCTGCACTTTCCGGGTATGCATATGTGCATAACCGGCAAATAACCGCCGGGTATGCATGTCTAGATGCCATACCCGGCCAACACTCTTTGTGACACACCAGACCGTGGTTTGAACCCACAACCACATCCAACGTGGTATGTGCCCATTACCACTGGGCTACATGCTGGTTGTCTGCGCAGACACTCTGTACGCCCTCCTTCTACTTCTAGAGGTTTCCAAAAGGGATGAGCGATGGGCCCATTCTAGAAGGCGCCACCACCGTCTCCAAAGACTATAAAGAAGGTATGGGGTATACATTTTATTAGGTTCCTTCCGCCTCCCTTTGGTGGGCTCTGCAAGCAAAAAATAAAAATTTGGAACCTAAATCATCATCTAAATAAAAAATCTCTTACTAATGCAACAACAACAATTACTCAACATGGTTCCCCAAGCATTGGCACATTAAGTAACTGGTTGATCCAAGTACGCCCTTTTATAGCTAGGTGGCCATAAATGGGTGACATCCAGTGTTTTTTTCAGGATTTTGAAAAGGGGTACGAATGACTATATTATCGTAGTGCAATTGGCCCACTCTATGTAATTTTCCTCAAATTGGTAGGCTACATGTATTTCCACTCTTGTGGTATTCTGCAAATCAAATGGATGTTGAGGAGCAATAGAAGGCGAATTACAGAAATAGTGGAAAGCCAAATATATATATATATATAATATTTGACGCCTCCCGATGGAAGCGTTACTCTTCATCCCAAAGGGTTAGTGCCATCCACTAGGAAGGTGGACACCTTTGTGACACCAATCGGTGGATTGAACCACAAACCACTTCCGAGGTGGTATGTGCCCGTTATCACTAGTTGAAAGCCATAATAGGCAAATGGAACTCTTTCTTATGTGAAAACCACAACTGCAGACTCAAAGCTTTACGAGCGCGTAGGGCAAGAGAGGGGACGAGCATCTCCATGGAACAGAGGAGGCCCAACCCACTCCTCATCTCGTCTGTCAGATCATCTGCATGGGGCCCGCCATGATGACAATTTGTGCTTCCCCAGTCCATGGGCGAGGACCCTTTTTAGACCCCCCAATTTTTGGCAAAAACTGCCTTATTTGGACGTCTTTTTCCCTTTGTTTCATTCGCCAAGGGGATTTTTAGGCGGCCAAATGGCGAAAAATCGCCAATAAAACAAACGCCGGTGACATCCAACGTACACCTATGTGGTTTGAACCACGACCCTTTCTAAAATAGCCTTGTGCCCTAGCTAACCATTGGCCATCTGTTGGATGTTATCCTTGCTACTCTTGTTGCATTTCTTTTGCCACACACTAACCAAGTTTCTATGCACAAACTTTGAAAGTTCAATAGATCTAAATATTTCAAACGGGTAATTCCCCACCAAAAGCGTGCAATCATGTGATGAAATCATGTACAACTTTATTTACATGAAACATGAGGTATTTGAATATATGATAGAAAAACCCCAAAACCTGGGAAAGGACAAAGAAAGGAGGAAATGGAAGCAAGCTAAAATAAGCTATTCAAATTGATCAATCATCCCAACCTACCACCTGAAGTAAGTCGGAGGGCAACATGGGCATAACGTCCGAGAGAGTTGGGAGGTGGGATGAAGCCGATCTAGCTACATCTACCCGATGTAACATGGCCATTGCCTGAGTTCTTTGTAATGTAACGGCAATTTTTTGTTTGTAGAAGGCCACAAGAACAAAAGGCATATGAAATTCGCTTGAAGGGCACATGAATGGAGTAGATCGTCGAACTGACAATGGAGACAGCCAAACACCTCCGCAGCCAAAGGGATCCGGAAAATAGTGTTAGTAGGATGTCTGTCCTGATAGTCGCATTTCTTGACTTGAGCAGCAATCAAAGCCGCAGAGCCCTGGGAGGATGCCGAACGTGAGAGTAGGTCCGATCAGATAGGGTCGGCAATGACAACGTCGGCTAGGGTGCAAAGACCATCTTTAGACAAGATGATATCGACGTGTCGTCGTGTGGACTGAAGAGTGTGAGAAGGGAGGACATGAGATTGCTCTCGCAAGACATGGAAACCAGCCTCCTGCGTAATCGATGCGACAGGGTCTCAGACGACGTCATGGGTGGTGGTGCAATCTCCATCACATGGACATCGAAGGAGGTGGACAGCAAGTGTGTCGATAGGCTGGTGGCAAAAACAATGTTGCAGGCCCAGCATAGAGGGATGCGATTGCCCAAGTTGCAATTGGAGAGTCGTGGCAAAGATGGGTGATGATAAGCAAAAGAGGGTAATGGTGGGTCGCGCCGTCAGCCATGCATTTGCACCTGGCCCTGCACCTGTACATGATAAAAACCTGGCACGATGCACATCAGAGGAAGAGCTGCTAGAAAGCATGCCGAAGAAGGAGTGTTGATGCATGTGGTCCGTGATAGTCTCCTGTAGATGATCGATGCCTTGGGCAAGCAACTGCTCGAATGGAGGAAGCTCGTGCTGGTGCCGGAAAAAGATCTTGTGCAGAGCAAATATGTTGTTGAAAATGGTAGGTGTCAGTGTCGACGTGAGCAATGGGGTTTGTGAGCAGGGGTCATTCACTGCACATACAAGGGGGATGCAAGGGCTGCCCAGCTGCCCCAAAATGCAAAGGGGGAAGTGCTGACTATGGAAAGCAAGCCTACACTTCCGAAGGAGATGGGAAGGACGGCTTGTTGGCGAGCTAAAGTCCCCTCGGATCCCGGGGGGTGCACTCTTTATAAACTGTGCGTATCACGTGCGTTCGTCGCCTAATAAAAAAACCCCCTGTATACGGGTCCTTGGATAATTTATACCCCCTCTGTACATACTTTTTGAAGATTATAAAATCCCCTCCTGTAAATATACAAAAATTTACAATTTTCGAAAAGTACCCCCTTCTGTATGTATATTCTCATTTTTCATCATTAAAAATAACCCTCCAATATGTATATGTATGTTTTTATATTATATCGAATTTATTCATTTAAAACATAATAAAATCTAACAAATTAATTAAAAAAATTATTTGCCTTTGATAAAGTTGTCAAAGACTTTTCGGTCATTTGCATCAAGAACATATGTGTTTGACTTGACATTGTACTTTAAACATGCTAACGCGATAATGGAATCCAAATCAACCATCATGTTATCCGTCAAATCGTACGTATAGACCCCTCCTCGAATTTTTTGGTACCATGCTAACCCAATCTCCATATGAGAAGGACGCTCCAATAAATCAACAAATCCCTACATTCTACAAACCGCTTATTGATTTTCTTCCGCATTCTTTGAACCCTGCCCAAATACCAAGTGCCTTTGGTTGCTCCTCTGCAGGTTTTCCCTGGTCTACCTTTCCTGTTTGTAGTTTGGATCGCAGTCTCCCCATCAACAAAAAATACAGCACAATCCGAACCCAATCCCAAGCTCGTGGCTTTGTTGCTGGTAGTTGGTTTGTTTTCTCGGCAAAACAACATCGATGCACTTCTTACTCGTGTCAATCTATCCTTGGATAGAGTAGGGTTGCCATTGAGTTGGCTAACCAAAGTGCTTTTGAATATGGTCTTCCCGTCTACTTTGACAAATGGAACCACTGCCTTCGATCCATCTTTCTCTTGTTCAAACTCATCAATGACAGCATCCAGAGTATGTCTCAATTCACTTTGAACAAGTACCTCTTCCGCATGATCATCCAAAGGTTGGCTCAAAACATCCTCCATTGAATTCGAAGGCCCGCACACCAATTCATCTTCCACGACCTCATTTTGAATATGTGTGTCTGCATTAAGAGGACAAATAGAATCTATGGCATTGACATCATCACCCTCCTCTTCCATGCTTTTGAATAGCTCGACCTCCATTTGTCTCTCAATTGTCCATGGCTCATTCCACCAATCCAAGTTTGTTGCTTTGTTTGGTTTCATCCCAAGTGGCATAAAAGTTGCGCTTCTAGAAATCCAGTTTTCAAAGCCTCCACAATGCAATCATCCGATTGGACAGTAGAAAAGTCGGACAAATCAGCAAGGGGGATACCTGGCTTCTTCTCCAAAGAAGACCATATGTGTTCTTGTTTCTTGTGAGCTCTTGAGAACTTGGGTCCTTTTGGATTCGCCTCGAACTCGGATATGCGTGTTAATGCTCCCGCACTCTCAATCAAATCACACCCGTCATATGTCCTCTCATTCCGTGACATACCTCCCACTTTGCTGAAGAATATTTCACACACATCTGAACCAACAAGGCTCAAAGGAACTTGCACATGATTAAACTTATCCTTGAACAATTTGATAAGTAGAACCACGTAGTGGCATGAAATTTGTAAATCCAAGTATGCTTCCCTGCTAATGAAGAAGGATTTCAGATTATACACCTCGTGCTGGAATAGCCACAACTTCCACAATCTGAAAAAAAATGATACCTTCGCAGCAGATTGTACCCTCTCACACAATGACATGTGAGGAGACAAAAAAATGTCGATGTAGCATGAAATGATGTATAGGTAAATTTCAGTACCTTTGGTCCTCTCTCTTCGATGATTCACAGTTGATTGTAACTCCCTCAAACAAGCTTGCACCTTCCGAGATGCCAGTCGTTGAGCTGCTGCCCAATTCTGTCGATCTTCTCTTTTGATATCACATTCCCGAAGTCCATGCTTGTCCACTGAAAATGAATGGTAGACCAATAACACATGATTCAATGTAGCAACCTCATCACCCAACACCAAAGTCCGTGATGCACTGTCCAAGGGATTTACCAATTTTTTCCCATTGTGGATGAAGTCCTGATCATGGAGTCCGTATATATCTCCCCCGTTGCACACTCGACCTGTAAACAACCATCCTTCCCAAGGGATGCAAAATCTATTTCCAGCCCCATTGGCATAATCTTCTAACATCACTTTTCTCCTCCTACTATCTCCGTCTGAAGCATGCCCAATTATAGGCCCAACCACGTCCCTCACATATTTGTCCCACAACTGTCTCACCACTTCCCATTGTGATCTCACAAAATTGTTGTCAAATCTATTGCAAGTGAGCTGGATTACCAATACCAATCGAGGTAACCGTACATGTAGAGGATTTGCTATCAACACTCTAGCATAATGGGCAACCACATTGTTTTTGAATGCCTCCACAATATGTTGGTACCCTGATTCCCCTTCTCCCACTTGCACCACAAAATTTGAAATACATACATGGTTGTCTTGAAGCCCACAAAACCCGAGAAGGGTGTCATCCCTAGCAATCCAACGTACCAATCGCTTCACAACAGTTTCATCTTCGGCCACCATCACTGGGATGCTTCCCAATGGAATATTTGCATCTTCCATCACATCTCTGTAAATTCCAGCCACATGCTGAAATATATCATCCGTTTCTCCCGCTCTATACTTCAAACCTTTCCTCAAAGACCGTCTTGTAGTATCAATAGAAGGACCCCCCACATTTGAAGCCAAAAAATGATGCAATCTCGGACCCCCCCAAAGCTGCACAGTCTCAAACATTGTTTTTGTGCTAGTACCATACCTCTTCCCTTGTGGAGACCTGTCAATATTCTTGCCCATATCAACAAGAAAATCCCACAAACTTTCTTTTCCTTCAAAATCCCCCCTCCTATGTGCATCAACAATATCACGACAAAATTTGAGAACATCTCCTCTTTCAATTGCCTCAATCCCAGACTCCTTCAAACTCCTACATCGCACAGACAATGATGCCACTTTGGTCCTGGCCTCCCACAATTTGAACCTCAACTGCCTCAACTCCTGTCTGTTTTTGTAAACTTGTTTGACAATCTCCGCATTTCCAAGATATGACAACCTTCTTCCCTTGCCAGTATCTCTCTCCCCTCTACATTCCATGGCACCTCTTTCTCTATATACCCTCATTCTGAAGTCATTTTCCAAGGGAATGGAAGAACATGCTGAACATCTCAAGTTTGGAAATGGCTCCCCATCCAATGACACTCTAAAACAATCCGCGTGCCGAAACGTACCAACAACCTTATGCTCTTGATTGTTTAGAGTGATGGTTGCATTTGTCAACGGCTCGACATACCACTTCTTTCCTCCCTTGCTATCTTGAAGGAATGGTTTCAGACTTATTCTCTGCTGGTTGTACTCCCACCATTCATCCCATAGGCCCCAACACAAACTGTCTCTTCCTTTGTTGCATTGGGACCTTTGCTGTAATTGTCAATCCTCGATCAGATCTCCCCGTTGGGCAGCGTCAACACAAGCGTATGGAGTTTGTGACGAGGATGCTCCCATTGTTGATGCCACAATTGGATTGTCAAGTGGTGGGGACGGCAACACAGGTTGACTGACCAAGAAAGAGCTTAGATCCCGTTGCTTTACATCTTTGGCAATCATAGGCTTTGGAGGCCTTCCTCTCTTTTTGCAAGGTCCTTCACTACTTCCAACCTTCTGGCAAATCTCTGCATCGACATGAGTTTTTCCTTTCACATGCTCTGTCAAAGAAGATTGCAAAGAACCTGTCCTTGGAAACAAGAGTAGCCACTTCGAATCCAGTGGGCACCTAATCCTTATGGAACCCAACTGCGAATAGTCTCCAATTGTGGCTTCCACAATCTCAAATCTGTTTCCAGGATTGTCCTCACAAAACCGAGCGACTTCCTCTAATGCCTCCTTCACCCTGTTCTTCTTTGCGTCTAATGCTTCATCTGCATTTACAGGGCTGATGACACATTGTGATGAACCCTTCCCATGACGCCTCTCATAGGCTATGCGATGCCCCTCACTCCTCAAATGAGATCTCATAAAGTTTGCACATGCATCATATGGTTTGTTTTTCCCAGACCGTGCATAAACATCCTCACACTCAACACACCATATGTGGAACATTGCTTGTCCTTGTTGATCCTTTGTCATCAGCTCAAACTTGTCACATCGTCCTTCTGCAGAGATTTTCCTTTCAACGGCTCTAATCTCTTTCTGCCATTTTTGAATATCGTTGGATGTAGCCAACGTGCTGCACAATCTACCAGATCTCTGCTGAAGTGCATGCTCATGTGCATGGTCTTCATTTCCACCATCGCCAGCAAAGGGTGTATCAGGGTCCATCCTCATCTTGGTAGACACTGGTGCCGGGTCCTCGCCTGGTCTGTCCTCATGCAAGATCGTAGAACCACTGGAAGATAGAGGTCTTTTCAATCCTTGGTCCCCATCATTTTGGTCTGAAATCTTAATGTGTACAGTATCCCCTTTCAGAACCATCCTCTCTTCTTGCTTGGCTGAAAGGACACTACCCCCCATGGAAAGGAAATGAAATTTTGCTGAGACAAGCTCATCACCTATAATTTCTGCTCGGATGCATTTGTATGTGACACCTTGCATAGTGAACACAGAACCAAGCCTGTTTGGTGATGCATCTCCTCCAACAAGCAGGACTTTTACTTCCAACTCTTCTTCCATGATGAGTTCACCTGCAAAATGCAATGAAAACATTTCAAATCAGACCTTGATAGACCAATAACAAAGCACCCGGGTTGGAAGGTTCCAAAGTCCTGTTTTATACAACCCTATAGGCTGTCCAAGTAGGAACTACGTTCATAAGAGGATGAAATGTATACAGAAGCAAGTACCTGATTGATGAGTTTGATGTTGTTAATTTTTGCTGCTGCTATTGACCAAATGCTGCTACTTCCACTGCTGGTAGCCCTCTTGGGTGATCCTGAACCCACAGTCCATCCTTGCATCAGCGGCTAGCCCTCCCTCCACACTAACATATTTAAATACAAAGTTCTGTCAAACTCCCTACGATGTTGCATGAAGAAAGCTCACCTTGTTGACAATATTGTCCCACCGCTGTGGATCAAATTTATAGAACTCCTGCCAGCGCTGTTCCTTGCTCCAAATCTGGCCCTCTTGGATGATTTTGCACCCACGATCCTCTCCCTGCATCAACAGCTACCCCTCCCTCCACACTAACAATGCGTACATCATGCCTCTGCAGCTACTACTGTGGCTTCCAGTTGACCATCTACCCATCCAGGTTTCTTGTAGCTATCATTCCACATGGAATCATAGGTAATCTGGAGCTTGGAATCCGCCATCTGGAAATCTAGGGACGACTCTGATAATAGGGAAAAACAGGCTGAAATGTGTTGAAGAAGGTACCTTCATTAGCAGTCCCTTGTTCTATCTATTATCTTTTTTTAGGTACTGTCATGCTACCACCTCGGCAGCAACTTGCAAAGTCACTCCAGAGCACCGCAGATCCACCCAACGAGCTAACTTACAGAATTCAATACATATGCTTCAGGGCTGAGTCTGATGAGAGGGAAAAACAGGCTGAAACAGGTCAAACCAGAAGGTGCCCTCAGGCTGAAATACGTTGAAGAAGGTACCTTTCATCAGCAGTGCCTTGCTTTATCAATTGCGCTGTTGCCGCTGCTGTTTCCAGTTGACCATCCACCCACATTGTCCCACCATTGACTGGGGTCAGAAAAGTGTCTCATTCCAAAGCTTCTCTTCATCTCTGTGGTGCTATTGTAGGGTGACTTCAATGCCCAAGTGGGCAAAGGGCTCCATCAGGACGATATCATTGGGTCTTCTGGTGAGGACGAGCTGAATTCTAATGGCAGACGGTTAATTAACTGTCTGGAAGAGCTTCAGCTTTTGACCTTGATTAACAAGACAAGAGGTGACCAAGTGCAGTGGACTCGTGAGAAATCCCAAACTGGGGAACGTTCCATTGTGGACTATATCATAATGGACAAAAATTTGTTCCCCCAGTGTGCCAATGTGTTGATCGACAGAACTGATATTGGTACCTCTGACCACTTTCTGGACTGAGATCAAAAGGTGTTTTCCCAAGGCCAGAGTAGAAGAGATTCTCAAGGACCTGGACCTGGATCCGCAAGTCTTGACCCTGCTGGATAAATCAGACTTAGAGGCTGTAGTGTCCAAAGCCATGTCTATTGCCATGAGATTGTCTGATGAAAATGAAGTTAGGCATAAAACTTCCCTGAACTTGTTTCTAGTCAGTGACATGGGGGAGGACATCTTGGATGACCTCAAGGGTCCACCCACTCTCGGCACTAGACTGAAATTTAAACTCAGGGAAGGAAGCCTACCTTTGAACATGAAACAGAAGCAGAGAGGAAAGGGGGAGTGCACTCTCCCAAGTGAACCTGCATCATTCAGTTGGCAAGACCGTGTCTGAAAAATTGATCCATTTGAAGACACCACGGTGCAGCTGAGCACAGCCTGACATGACAACAATTAAACATCATACTGAGACAAGAGAAGCAGTCAAGGACACAGTCATGCATATGGCAGCAAGTGATCACCCTTCAAACATGATTGAAAACATACATGAGGTCAAAGGCAATAAGAAATCAGCGAAGGGTACTGCAGCTAACAGTTGGAGTGTCTTTAAAGACAAAGGGAAGAGAAAGAAACACTTCACTGGCAATGAGGGGAGGCTGTGGAAACGCCAAGAGGATGGCACAAATGATAGAAATAACAGGGCTGGGCAAAGGATCCTGCAGGAAGAAGAAAGGGTATGTCAGCATGGAAAGGACGTGCGGCTCATTCCAACAGAAAGGGGAACATTCGTGCAGTTAAGTACAACAACCAATTGCCCTTCAATTATGGCTGGAATTTTCCAAAAGGCGAGGGATGATAAGGATGAGATTGTACTCATAAGACGTTGTTTGCCGTAGCCTTGTGGCCATTGACCCCGCGCCCAGTTTCAGTGGGAACAAAAGGAACAGGGCTGACGTTGGTAGTAAGACTTACCATCGTATAAGGAATTAATCCGGGTTTTCCAGATATCCTCTAGAAAACCCTTCACACAAGCATCAATCTGCTGTGTGTGATTTGCCCAAAAACTAGGCCTCAGGAGGGCCTGGGCTTTTGGCTCAGCCTCGAGACTTTCAAAGTTGGTAAACAGGGGTACAGGCACAATTCCCTTGATAGAATTGAAGAGAGCCTCTCTTTGGTGAGAGAACCCGGACAGCGTATCAGAAAATGAATACTGTCTTCAGATTGCCCACACAACGGACAATTGCACTCTCCCTTTCCTCTCTGCTTCTGTTTGCTGTTCAAAGGTAGGCTTCCTGCCCTGAGTTTAAATTTCAGTCTAGTGCCGAGAGTGGGTAGACCCTTGAGGTCATCCAAGATGTCCACCCCCATGTCACTGACTGGAAACAAGTTCAGGGAAGTTCTCTGCCTAACTTCATTTTCATCAGACAATCTCATGGCAACAGACATGGCCTCAGACACTACAGCCTCTAAGGCAGATTTATCCAGCAGGGTCAAGACTTGCGGATCCAGGTCCAGGTCCTTGAGAATCTTTTCTACTCTCTTCTGCCAGGACTGACAGGGCGGTCCTGTTTCCAAGATATAGAGTCAATCAACTTAGGATATCTGGTGTTGGGCATATGTTGCAGCTGACCCCACCATCTGACCTTGAATTCATCTCGTCGGGAGCTTAAGGATGGAATGCCAAACTCACCCCGAACAGCCACATTGGCTGTTTTGGAGCATGCTGACATACACTCCTTAAGCACCCCCACTTGAATGGATTCTAGAGACTTAGCCTGGTTGGAGTTATCAACCCATATAGCAGATCCGTACTCCAAGGCAGGTCTAATAACGCGACAAAGCATGGTTTTCTTAACCTCAGAGATGACCCCTCTGCAGTGGAAAAATTTAGTGAGCCCCAGAGCTTTGCCCTTGCCAGTTCGAACAACTTTCCGGATATGTGCATCCCAATTACAATTGGAGGAAAACTCAACGCCCAGGTAAGTGTAGGAAGGGAGGACCGGGATCTCTTGGCTACCCCACTGCCACTTAAGATCACTTCCTCCCTCTCCTCTGTCGTTGAATGCTACCACTGCACATTTGCTGACATTAGCCTCTAGCCCCCAAAGATCAAAGTATCTCTTCGCGCAATTAATCAACTCCTGAGTGTGATGCCACGGTAGTTCCCCGGTTCTTCTCTGTCACCCTTCTTGTATAGACTGACAATGACCCCCTGTCGCCAGCGAAAGGGGATCATTTCAGTCTTCCAGATAAGGTTAAAGAGGAGAACTAGGGCCTCTATCATGGGATCGCCACCGTGCTTGATAAGCTCGTTGACAATACCATCAGGTCCACCAGCTTTATATCCATTTAAATGTTCAATTGCTTCCACAATCTCAGAAGAACTAATGGGAGCGTTATAAGCCATTGAAATATACTCCAGTTCATCAGGGCTGTTTTGAATCATAGGAACAATTTTTCCAACTGTGTCCCTCCATTCAGCAGAAGACCCCTCACTGTTAGACCTAGAAGTTCTGCCAAGGATACTGTAGTGATTTTCAAAGGTTTTGACAATGTCAACCGATGAAGTCACCACTGCACCTTTAGTAGTCTTCAGCGCTTGTACTTGCTGACCGTTTTTAGGCTTGTACAAACGTTGAAGGGCCAACCATAATTTCTTGTCATTACCACCATGGTGGTTTGAGTTTATTTCACTGTATAACTTATCCCAGTATAATTTCTTCTGAGACCTAACAAGCTGATTGATATCTTTCCGGAGCTGATAGTACCTCGCCCACAATTCTCTGTTGGTTTTCAAATTGCAGCACTCTTTATAGAGGGCTCGTCCTCACCAAAAGGCCCAATGATATCGTCCTGATGGAGCCCTTTGCCCACCCGGGCATTGAAGTCACCCAATAGCACTACCTGACCTTTGGCAAGGAACGAAGCACAGTCCAGCTTTACATCTTCGAAGGCTTTGTCTGCGTCAGCACTAAGGGTCCCCTCTGTGGGCATGTAAACACAACCCACAAAGAGGTCCTTCGTACTCATGCCGCCCTTCAGATTCAGTTTTAGCCAGATACTATGTTCGTACCTCAAACCCTTGTTGATAATTTCACAATTATCAAACAAGAAATCACGGACAAAGAATCCAACCCCTTTTTTACCGCGTTTGGCAGAGGCTGCCTTGAGAGTACACATCCTACCTGCCCATTTATAACCATTGACATCTCCAACCAGTTTATCCGAAGTTTCCCATGTTTCTTGCCCAGCACAGATATGAATATCATTAGTCCGAAGGACTTGTCCCACTTCGAGTTGTTTCCTTTGGTTAGTAAGCCCTGAGAAGTTGAAAGTGGCCAGCCGCAAGCCAGCCCTTTGCATGTGAATTGTTTGTCGTCTAGGTAGCTTGGGATTGCTCCTGGACGCCCAACCGTTCTGCAAAGGGGGGACAGTTACCCCATGTGTAGATTTTGCTCGTCTTGTGTAAACTCTTGAGTACCAAATCCTTCAGATTCAGGACGTTCAGGTTCTGTACACTTAGGGGCATCTTGTCCCTCTGGCTGCTTGGATTCAATAAGGATGAGAATAGGCCTGATACAGTGAGTACAACCATTGTGTCACGCCAATCATTATTAGGAAAGAAAATAGGCCTAATGTGCTCATTACCTCTGATGACTGGGAATCTTGATGCCCATGTCCTCCTGTCATTGCTGCACAACAATCCGCCACCACACCCGCATATCATCACCGATCAGCCCAGGCCTGCCCCACATTCCCGCGCACTTACATTCCTGCCCTCTACATACATCACAACCTCAAACCTTCTCCCAAGTCAGTGCCCTCACCACATTCTGGTGCCCTCACCACATTGTCCTACCATGCCCTGTGGAGAGGAGGGGAGAGGAGAGGAGGAAAAAGAGAAAGCCCGCGGAAGGGAAGGCGAACGCGGGAGAGGAGGAGAAAGAAAAGAGAAAGCCGCGGGAGGTCAGGGGAGAAAGATCGTGGAGCGAAAAAAAAAAAAAAAAACAAACATACAAAACGACGATTCCACGATTCGATCCCGGGATGCATCGCGGCGGAATCGCCATTCTTACCACTACACTATCCCTAAAAACTCAACAACCCCTTCCTGCAAAATTATATTTAAGGTGTTTTAAACCCCCCTCTGTATGTATAATGTTGTACATGGGGGGGGTTTAAAATACCCCCTCCTGTGCACGCACGTGGCTGGTACATTTAATGAGGAGTGCACCCCCCGGGCCTCGGATCCATCCAAAGCCCCCGGTCTCATAAGACGACCAAAGATATTCATGATGGTAGCATCAAACCCTGACAATAACCGCAAAAACTCAATAGTAGGGAGGAAGTCCTAAGAAGATCGGATGGCCACTGGATAAAGCATTTCGTTAGGATGCCATAGGCTACCTGTAGGTCCCCAAGGTGAGGAAGGAGGTCGGAATGAATGACATCTTGATCAAGGCCATTCTCCAAGAAAGAGGAAGTGAAAGAGGTGGTACCGAAGGGGACGCCCAAGACGCGAATGTTGTCAGACAGTGTGATGAAATGTGCGAGAGGTACAAAGTTTGGGGGCGGCTGGAGACCATGCACCACACTTGTGAGGTTGAACCGATAGCCCCACACCCTGAAGCTGAGCGGCGAAGCGGTTGTACGCCGAGAGCACCTCAGAGGCCAGGCCAATGATGTGAGGCCTCCTGTCCGTTCACAACAAGGGGAAGACAGGCCCCTAGGTATGGCGTCTACCTGCGCGCTCAGAATAGCACCGGTGCATGCTACCATGCCTATGCTTATGAGTGCGGGCACAAGAGCACCCAAATTCTACCTCCTACCTACCTGCAGAAAAGAAAGACTGACAGAAATGGAACACTTGAATCTTAAGAAAAGGGAATGCGAAGCTCTTTAGTTTACTTGTGGGTTCCACTGATCCGAGCATGGCTGCTGGGCAGTATATGGCAAGTAGCGGTGGGACCCACGATGGTGGCCGTGACAGGGATGACTTCGCAGCGGCGCATGTACAGGTGCCATACCAAGCCTACAAACCAAAGTCTTCACATGTATGTTGTTTTATCAAATCTTATGACGGAGGGAAGGAAGGCCTGGAGGTGCTGGTCGCAACTCTTCCAAGATGCTCTGAACGCAGGGGAGCTGCTCTTCTAACCGCTTTTGATACCACTTGGGCAAGCATGGCATCCTCTGCACCAGGAGCTCTTGGCGAGAATTCAGTGGATTGACCACCGCCCCATGGGATAGGAAGCCCGATATTAACTCTATGACTTGGCCTCCAGAGGACTCGGATGTCATAAACAGTCTCATGGGCATTGAGAGGGTTATAAATCGACGTGTTCATCAATGCTGAAAAGTATTTATGTACGACCCTTCCGAAAAACTATCACCATAGCACACAATAGGCATAAAATCAAGCAGATGACAATCTTGCTGCCAAGAGCACCTAACAGCTGAGATGATCTTTGCCCTCTAGTTTGTTCATTGGCGACTCCTTGTCTAGAATATCACACACACACATGCCAGACAAATCAGGTTAGACTTTCTTACACTCTGACACTCTGACTACCTTTTAAAAAAATAGGGGAACACCTTCCAAGTACACCTGTAAAAAATGTCGACATGTGAGGGAAGGTTTTGATGATAGTATCCTTAACACATCGACAGCTAACAAGAGTGTCGGCAGTCTCTTAGAGAAGATAAGGAAAGCTTTAAAAAAAAGTGAAAAGAAGAACCAGTCTTTACCCCCTACATCATCTGTGGCTATATTGTCTTGAGCTTAAAGCCAAGAGCAACAGACTAACTCTCTTCCGAATGTCTATCTTCCGATCCAACTAAGAGGCAATCTTATTCACCTCTCCTAGGATGATATTTCTCTAATCCAGAAGACAACATAGATTGATGCAAGGAAGCTACAACTTACGTGCAAACATCCTACTGAGCTGATGTGGAATGCTCTCTGAGATTCCAACTAAACATCCACTACTTAAACCTTGAGAACCGGCTTCACCAAGGGTGTCTGGCTCCTAGCCAAAAGCTTCTCTGCGATGTCATGTTCAGTAACAGGGAGATAGTAAATATGCGGTTTTGTTCGAGTCTTCTTGAATAGATCATCCAATGTGGGACTTTGAGGCTCCATGTCTGTCCAATCCAACACAGCACTGCAAATCTTAACTATTGTATGCTTTTTTAACAATCCACAAGTGCACATCCCCTTGTCAATCTGGCTCTTGGTCTCTCTGCTTGTCTGTCATTTCTCTTGCACAGTCGTTACTCTCAGTAATGTCCCTCTGTACCATTACTGTTTTTATTATGAGTTGATTTGCCAGTTTTGGTCTTCCATCCCCTAGTCTCCCAGTACTTCCTATTTCCTATCTTTACTCTGCTTGCTCAATCGTCTATCGCTGTAGCATATGTGCATACCAGCAATCTCTACCCCTCTCTTCCTGTCTCATACTTGTAGTCAACCTGACCTATCCAAGCATCTAATCCCGATAGCTACACACATTGCAAGAGAGCACAGAAAATCACCTGGAAAGAACTGTTTGGGTTGAACTTCAAGTGTTATGTGGAGGTCAGTAACCAAAACAATTCACCTTGAAGTCTGGGTCTGATGCCAACAATACATGGACAACCTTCTTTTCACAAGGACTTGGACTCCAAGCTTCAGGTGAGTTGAGGGTACCTAAAAACCCTATCTGAAAACATCAGAGAATACAGTTACTTACCTTGCTTGATTGGCACAGGAGGCCTGTCCCTTGGTGGGGGTGGCAGAGGAGGGGGTGGAGGAAGTGCCGAAACTGGTATTGGAGCCAAGGGAGGGGGATGGCCAGGTTGAGGAACTGGGCCGCCACTTTCAGAGGTGGCCCTGATTGTCTCTGGTAGTCCATGATGGGTAGTGACTGGTGCGACCACAGTTTTCTCACCTTCACAGCGTGACTTCACCTCTTCCAGTTCCACAAACTCCGCTGTTAATAAGCGTCCACCCTGGGGTGGCCACTGCAAATTGTAGAGTGCATTGCGTGTAGCCACTGCCTCATCGACTGTTGCATACTGAGAACATCATGGAGACAAGGAATGTGCCACATGGTGGTTAGTTCATCGAACAAAGTAATGCAGCAAAAAATTAATTTTTAAGAAAATAAAATGATTACGAGTAATAAAGATTGTACTCATAAGACGTTGTTTGCCGAAGCCTTGTGGCCATTGACCCCGCGCCCAGTTTGAGCGGGAACAAAAGGGACAGAACCTACCTCTGTCAGGGGCTGACGTTGGTAGTAAGACTTACCTCCATATAAAGAATTAATCCGGGTTTTCCAGATATCCTCTAGAAATCCCTTCACACAAGCATCAATCTGCTGTGTGTGATTTGCCCAAAAACTAGGCCTCAGGAGGGCCTGGGCTTTTGGCTCAGCCTCGAGACTTTCAAAGTTGGTAAACAGGGGTACAGGCACAATTCCCTTAATAGATTTGAAGAGAGCGTCTCTTTGGTGAGAGAACCCCGGACAGTGTATCAGAAAATGAATACTGTCTTCAGATTGCCCACACAACAGGCAATTGCACTCTCCCTTTCCTCTCTGCTTCTGTTTGCTGTTCAAAGGTAGGCTTCCTGCCCTGAGTTTAAATTTCAGTCTAGTGCCGAGAGTGGGTAGACCCTTGAGGTCATCCAAGATGTCCTCCCCCATGTCACAGACTGGAAACAAGTAATAAAGATAAAGCCACCTGGGAAATGTGCATATGACAATGTGGAAACAAGACAAAAAAAAAGAAGTCAATCTAGTGGACCCACATAAAGATCACGACATCCTGCAAGCTGTGGCTTTGACACCAGCATTTCCCTCTCTATCTATTAAGTCAACATCAATCCACAAGTGACAACACAAAACCCCAACAAGTAAACATATCCAGCACAGAAAGCGCACCGTAACATAGCAGTGAGTTTTAATCTGGTCCATCCACATGTGTTGGACTGAGCCAGTCTGTGCCAGCAGCTCCTTCACTGCCTTGAATGTAAAAGGACGTAGAAATCTATCAATCTTTAGGGATGTTGTTGGTACCTTGAGAGACGGGGGAACTGCACAGACAAATATGCCAAGACCATCAATCTTTAAGGATTTTGTTAGCAGACAGATATGCCAAGAACTTGTGATGTCAACCTTTTCTTACGTGACTGGGTTTCATCTACCTGGTTTGGCCAACCCTTCAGTTTCTGGTGCTGGAATACTGCTCGGAACATTGATCGAACCAAAAAACCCGACACTAGGTCTGACCGAATTCAATAATGAACAGATGGGAACCCCAACCTAAGCAGAAATCTGCAACGTTTGTTAGGAAGACGAGCTGTGATACATCAAGATACATAGATTAAAACTACTTCTGTCTAACCCTGCCAGAGCAAACTCATGTCTGACTTTATACAGCAACCTGTTTTGTGAAACTTTGGACTTTTGTTCTACATCTGGAAGGTTAAGGGCCCAAATTATCGTCCAAACTCAGCGTCCTTTACATCACACAACCCAGAAACTTCAGAACATCAGACCAAATTTTAATATCTCGCAGAAAACTCACCAAAAAGCGCCTTGTCAGTTTCCCCATTGACTGCTGTGTCTGTCCTTGACAATGAAGGCCTGGAAATGGTCACCCTCTCTACCCCACCTGCATGCCCACTCCTTGGTGAAGCTGCTGCAGATGCAGAGGGAGCAATTGGTGATGGGGCCATCTCTTTTGGTTCCTGAGCAACGGTCTCTTTTGGACAATCTGTGGTCACTATTTTGGGCAGGGGTCTCGCATCATTCTCGCTTCCCAGACTCTTCCCAGTATTCCATCGGCGTTGTCTCTTGGTGAGCTCCTGCGACCTTGACTCTGCATCTGATATAAAAACCCAAGCAGAAGAGTAAATGGTCGAATAAGCTTTAACTGCATGAACAAATGGATCCATCCAGTATCCTTGGGTACCTTCAAGGAAAATAAGCATCAAACAAACAGTAAAAGGCTAAGATGAATATCATGATCTTCACCATTATGTATGCACTGTATTTCTAGTCGCAATTGCAAGCTGAAGACAAAGAAAAATTCAGGATCGATGTCCTGACGCATGCTAAATTGATAAATACTTACAACGGCTTTCATGAAGACTTGTAGTCACTAGGGCTGCAATATGATAAGCATGTACGTGAAAAATCAGGTCTGACAGTGGATGAACAGACTATATATTGTTGCCTTCTGTAACTGTGCATACTCCATTTTCACCCTAGATGTGATTCCACCCATGTAGTGTGTTTGTGCCTTTTGAGATCTTCAAACATTTAATCCAGTATCACTAGAGAAAAATACGATTATGATGATAACTCCATTTGAGCTGGCTTCAGCCTCTGAAAGCCCAATTTTGTCTTCTTCCTGGATGTCAACAAGGCTTATGATACAGCATGGCATGACGGGCAATGCCTCCGGCATTGGTCTTCTTGGATCAGGGGAAAGACGTGGAGGATGGTCCACAACCTTACCAAAAGTTGTGTTATGGTCAATGGACAGAAGTCTAACTTCTTTGATATTGACCAAGGTGTAGCACAAGGTTGTACCCTTTCCCCGCTGCTCTTCAATGTTTTCATTGATCAGCTTCTTGAAGACGTGGAAAGTGAGGGGTTTGGGCTAAAGGTGGGTGATGCCACCATACCAGCTCTTGTGTTAGCAAATGACTTCACATACCCCATCCAATCTCCAGGAGCTGATTGATTCTGCGAAGAGGTTCTTTGACCTGTGGAGGCTACAAGCTAATGTTAGTAAATGTGCAGTGGTGGCATTCAACGACTGTGGGGAGGGAGGAGGGGATCTCAAATGCAAATGGGGTGACGAAGAGATTCCAGTACTCCCTTCCTACACTTTATCTTGGTGTTGAGTTTTCCTCCAACTGTAACTGGGATGCGCATATACAAAGAGTGATTTGATCAGCTAAACGCGAAGCTTTGGGTCTCACTAAATTTTTCCACTGCAGAGGACTCAACACTGTAGTTAAAAGGACCAAGCTTTGTAATGTTACACAGCTGGCATTTGAGTACACATCTGTTGTGTGGGTCAACAACTCCATCCATGCGAAAGTCGTAGAATCCATTCAGGCCACAGTGCTCAAAAAAAGCTTGTCGGCTTGTTCTAGAACGCTGATATGGCTGTTCGGGGTGAGTTTGGCATACCTCCCTTAAGCTCTCGACGTTATGAATTCAAGGTCAGATGGTGGGGTCAGTTGAATCGCATGCCTAATACCAGATACCCTAAGATAATCGAATCTATTTCTTGGAAGCAAGACTGTCCTGTTAAACAAGCCAGATCTTAAATATCTGAATATCAGTCCTGATGAATTGACCCTACTGGATGAAGCTGATCTGGAGGGGGTTGTGTCCAAAGCCATGTCTCATGCACAAAGACTGTCCAATGACAATTAAGTTAGGCATAAAACTTCCCTGAACTCGTTTCCAATCTGTGACATGGGCAAGGTCCTTAAGGATGATCTCAAGGGCCTACCTACCCTTGGCACTAGACTGAAATTTAAACTCAGGGCGGGTACCTTTGAACCATAAACAGACGCAGAGAGGAAGAGGAGATTGTAATTGTCCGATGTGCAGGCAACCTGAAGACAATATCCATTGTCTGATACATTGTCCGGGATATTCTCACCAGAGAGTGACCCTCTTCAGAACAATCAAGAACATTGTCTCGGCTCCTCTGTTCACCAACTTTCAAATCTTGAGGCTGAGCCTAAAGCCCTTACCGCCCTGTTGGGGGGTCTAAATTTTGAGCTGCTCACACACAGCAGATTGATGCTTGTGGGAAGGGCTTCCTAGAGTAATTTGGAAAGCCCAAACTAATTTTTTGTATCAAGGTAACTCATACTACCGGAGTGAGCTTCTCACAAAGGTAGTTTCTGGTCCCTTTTGTTTCACCCAAACTCAGTGTGGGGTCTATGGCCACAAGGCTACGGCAAACAAAGTCTTATGAGTACATCTCTCTCTGATGATAACTACATACACATCAGCATCTCACAGAAAATTCAACATTTCTTATCAAAATGTTTTGTCAAAAAGCACAACTCTAAGTCGGTGAGGTGAAACGTTACCAAAGGAGTTATATCTGGACCTTGTTCACAAATCCCCACACTCTTCAACTATCCTTGTAGCACCAACATCTAGTAACACTTAATTTTCTTACACATCCTTAATATCTTGTAAGCATTTTACGTCACTGATATCTTCTTGGGCATCTGCTATATTTTCCATGGTTGAAAAACTAACAGCCTAAGCAAAAACAACCACACAGATCTGGAGAGAAAAGTTTGAGACAATGCACCTGCATCTTTCCTTTTTGACCCAGCCAATAGGTCGGCATCGAGCTCCATGGGCTGTATGGCTTTGACCTTCCACTCCTCAACATCCAGAGGATCCATCACAACGTCCATTACTTCTTCCCTTCTCTCCCCCTCCATTGGGGTATCTGCCTTGGCAGGTTTGATTTCCGTTGGCCCCTCTATTGGGATGTCTTCCACGACACTCTCTTCCACCACAGGTTCACTTTCCCCCGGTCCTTCCGTTGGAACTTCTTCCTTGACCCTATCTTCCACCATAGGCTTGCTTTTGACAGGCCCCTCTCTAGGGGCATCTAACTTGGCCGTTTCTTCCACCATAGGTTCAATTTCGATTAGCACCTTTTCCTCTTCACATTCAATCTCGTTTATTAACCCTTCCTCCTCGTGAACTTTGCTCACATCTCGCTTCAAACATTCCATAACCTCATCTTGTCCAGTTCCAGTTTCCACTACAGCAGAGGGACTTTCTTCGACTTTAAGGGGTAGATCCCCGTCTTCATCTATCCTCTCCTCAAGACCTAAATTAACTGATGCTGGAATTACCTCAAGTTCTGGCAGCTCGACAGGGGTAACTTTGATTTCTGAAGTGATAGCAGGCGAGGAAACAGGTTCAGACAATGACTCAAACTGGGAGATTGGTTCCTGTGCAGGTTCAACAGACTTGACCTCCCCAGAATCCAGACCTGGAACCACCCCAGGCTCCAGTTCCTGTTTGGGGATGTCCTGAACCCCAGGTTTATCATGGAACTCAGACAAGCCATTCCCATTGTTCGACTGATCATCAGTCTCTGGATCTGCCTCCATCCTGTGTTTGAGAGCAGGATTGGCCAGCTTGAGATCAGCCTCAGATTCTCCATTGCCCTCCGACATAAAAAGCGTCCTGACAATGCTATCATCATGTAGGCTCTCAGGAAGTACCGTGGAGTTGGATACTGTCTCTGGCTCCTCAAGCTTATTTTCTGGCACCAGAGATTTGAGCTCGGGCTCCCCAAGTTCAGATGATGCAGGAGCACCCTCAGATGTGGCAGCCTCCAAAGCAATTTGTTCTTCTTCTTCTTGGCGAAGTACTTCTTCCAGCCGATCCACTAGGTCTTTTTTCAAACCCTTAATTTGAACACCCCGTTTCTTCAGCTCCTCCCTCAGTTCAGCCACCTTCAACTGCTCTGGAGTTCTGTTCCCCAGGGCTGCCATGGGAGTCGACATTGCTGCGAGCAACTACCTAGTATCAATTGACCATCAGAAGGAAGCGTGAGGTGGGCGTATGAAAGACAAGGATGGAAGGTACTATGTCAATGCCCCCACAAGCAATGTGAGAAAGTGTATAACAGAAGGAAGAGCACGGGCCCAGGAAAGCCCCAAATATAGGTCCCAGGGATATACAACAAACCAACCTTACCTGTAGGCAACTCCCAGAAGAGAATACAGAAGAACCTATTTCTTAGGAGTACTGCGGGTCACTTTGGAAAATGTGGGCCCAGTGCATCAGTGTTATCAACAATAGCAACCCGTCGTAGCTTCCCCCTACTGTTTCCTAGAAAACATGGATACAACTCCTCAAAATCCCAGGGTCTTGCATATCCAGCATGCGGATTACCATTTTCTCTAGAGACATGCCCAGTCCCACCATGACTAAAAGCATCACCGTCTGTAATCTCTTCGTTGAAACTAAAGAAAAGCTGGCGGTCTATTTATAGCGCCACAAGATCAACACAAATTCTCTCCTCGCCGAATTCAAGGCCTCTCAGGGCACAAGGGCCCCCCCTCTGACGATGTCAATAAGCAGCTACCTGCTAATGGTTCCTCCGCACCAACTTCCAAGCTCCAAGAACCAACATTCATTTCTTGACTACAACTCTCAAAATTTTACCTGACAAAGAAGAGGCGGATGCCAACTGCAAGCACCAAAGCGATGCTTCTACCTCGTCCAAGTGTCGGGTGCATCTGTGCTCTAAGTCCCTTTGTTGATTGTCACAACCAACAGCTTCTTCTTTGCCGACTTGCTTCAATCTTCTTCTCTCACTCCTTGATTTTCTTTCAAATGCTTAGGTCTCTTTTCTTCATACCACTCACCGAACTCTCCTCATTTCACAGTTGCCAACTACTACCCACCATTTGCCTCCCAACTTCAAAACGCTAACCGCTTCATATAGAATCAGAATAGCCCGATATCGTTATAACCTTGTGACAGATTTGTTGGACGATTCTGTTACAATGAATAGGCCTCCGGGATGAATGCAAGAGAGTGCTTCTTTCGGGCTTGACTGTAAATGAACATGGGGGAGGATTTGGGAACACATTCCCGAAACAACAACAGGGGATGCGGTCAAAGAAGCGGTGAAGGAATTTGTTGAACATTTGTTTCGCCAAAGAAGCAGCAGTTTTACTGACCAGTGAGAGACTTTTGCAGATTGATTTATTGCTTGAAGACTGAATAACCCTGACTGTGATGGCAGGCACTTGGGAAATAAGCACTTCATGAAGAACGTCTCTTGCAACTCCACCGTGCCCACAAGACAGAAAATACAAGGTATGACAAGTGATTGAAAGAAAAGTGAGAAGCTCATCTCCTCTGCTTCAGGCATGTTGGCCATAACAGGAAGACCAACATACTTAAGACACCTCTTGAGTTGCCAAGTTGAAGCTGGTTAATGGTGTATAAGTATCGCCCTTGTTGCAAGCAGTTCACAGCAGCAGCAGAAGACAGAGGTACAAGAGATTAAATAATGGATAGAATTAATTACAATGCTCTGCTTGATGTTGAAATCAAAGAACTGGGTATTTGCCTACGTACAGCCACTTGCGGTGACCAACTCACAGGGAGAAGGTAGATAGCCAAGACATGGAGGCACCTCCAGCACCCATCAAGCAACAAGGTGCAGTTCTACCTAGTCCAACTTGCACAAAGTCAAACTCTTTATCTCCAAAAGCTCGAGGTACAGGTTTGCTCAACTGTGTAGTTGGAAGACAAAAGGTAAAGGATTGACTTGGGGTTTGTATGTTAGAAAGGCATCCACTATGAATCCCTTTACCCCAGGGTCTAGGATAGCAATACAGGAACCTTCAACGTGTTCAGGTCTCTACTGGCAAGTCCCGATTCCACTTGTTCAGATATCTACTGTCCCCACAGGAAGGGTCATCCTGCAGACCTTGTCACCCGGGATGCCGAGCCACTGCATAGTGAGCGGAAAATGAGTCAAAGTGGTGACTGCTCTTGTGGCTGGGTCGACTAGATACCTCCAACAAACACGTCAATGGACTTAGCCCAAAGGCTAGGACACATTCTAAGTAAAAATTCAGACACCTTCATGGTATTAGATTTTGGGAATTCCTGATTCCCAGTTGCTCACACACAGTCCTACTTCTCCAGGCACAATCAACGTGCAGATGTGACCCGGGGGAAGGCTGTCAATCAGCATACTTACAGCAGAGGTGATGACTTAACCCAGTCACAGTTGGGTCAACTATAGACTCCAGCGCAGGTCTAAGTGGATGTTAACCAGGAGGTGAGATGCCCAAGGCCAATCTGCCTGACGCTTCCGGTGCAAGGATCTTAGGCCTTGCAATTTAGGTGAACATTGATTTCCCACTGCTTTGCAAGGATATGAAGCAAGGCAGCGTCTTCTCACTCAGCTCAACTCACTAGTGGTTACAAGCCCTGGTCAACTGTTGGTTCAGAAACGGCAACTGAGGGCAACTTTCTTGGCGACCCAACTTCAAATGCTGACACTGGAGGTTCTAGAGAAACCTGCATCACTCCATTTGTGGGAGCTTCTGAACGGGTTGAGGCGTCACCAACCTCTGGTGATCTATCCTTCCTCAAACTTCCTTGTTTCCCTCTCCGTTTTGAAGGCCTTTGGGATGACTCCACTTCCTCTTCTTCGATATATGTGACCAAGGACCGCAAAAAACTGGTGCCTCGAGAAACTCTTGACATTTCCCCCTGCAACCAGGGTTGCACAATATGGATTGTCAAGAAAAGGCAGACCATCTCACCAAAAGCAGCAATCCTAGAAGGTCTGCCTGTTAGGACCAGCATGGAGTTGCTGCTTCAATACCAGCACCCATTTCTAGAAAAGGGGCTTTGCATCAGAGGCCAGCCTAACCATTTGAATATAATAGCCAAAAGCAGCATCACAACTGTTTCCTTCTGTTTCAAAGTACAGCATACACTAACAGAACTGATAAGAGTATTGTGAAGCATACCTCTGACTCAAAGTCAGCACGATACGTCTGCCGGTGCTGCAAAATCATGCGCACGCAATATGCAATGCAGCACAGCACAGATGCAACCCCTGTTATGAGAAAAAGACCCCAGAAAGTGCTAAGGCCCAGCTGATTGGAGGTTGTCACCACGGAGGTACTGCAGTCTTGCCCACTCAGCCACAAGTCGTGAATGCGCTGCAGCTCTCCATTTTCAGCAAGTGTTAAGATTGCTGTCGAAAAATCTATGGCTAACAGTGACCCCTTAGGAAAGGCCTGCAAAGAAGCCAACAGCCATTTAGAACGATTTATAGACTCATAATAGCTCTAAGCATGTTCCTGATAAAATTTTAATGAAGCATTCACAATTCCTAAACGGGTGCTCAACATGTTATCATTTTGCACCAACCATTAAGGAGAGATTATTACATTTACAGATATTGACCACACAATATTATCATTTTGCACTGACCACAAAGAGAGAGGTTATAGTTTTACTCAAATTGGCCTCTGGTGGTGAGTCAAATGTGGCATTGCAGAGCACTATGGAGGGCACCCATTGCAAGCCACAATCCTCAAAACAGCCATGAGGACAGAGCATTATGTGTGGATATGCAGAATTTCAGGGCTTATTCTACCTGCAAATGAACAGTATTGTACCACATGTTTGAAAACTCTAGCATTGGCACTGTGAATTTCCATAGGCAGTGACTGTACTGGATAAGTAGGTGAGAGTGTCACATACAAAGCCCCACCCACTTTTAGTAAACTCTTGACCCGCGATTGTGAAGTCACATTCGGAAGACAGAAACAACTGTACATAGGGAAGTTCATCCACAATGGCACCTACACCTCCCCTGGCAGAACCCTTGCGCAACGCCTGAGCATAACTAGCCAGGGTGTCGAGCGGTACAAGCCTCTCTTCAGCTACATTGAGTTGCATCAAGTAATCCCTTACAAATGAGCCTGTCTGATAACCAATTCGAACATTACTCGATAGCAAACTGGAGATGCCCTGAATGGTAGGAAGCAACTGCTGCACTGTAAGCAAGGAGGTCAGACTGGCTGTGTAGCTGCTGATGATAATAAGTACCACAAACAACCATATGATCAGCACTGCCCTTCCCATTGTGCTCTTCACCTTCTCCCCTGTGCCCTCCCCAGTCAACCAGTCACACCACACATCAGGTTTTCTTGGGGAGTAAGCCGGTGTCTTATACGCAAATCCTCTGTAAAAGTGACCCCAAAAATCTCATTCAAAACTGGAAAAATGCAGATTGCCTCGTATTTTACCTGTTGACGTGTTTTGTCAGTTTCAACACTTTTGTGTCAGCATGAAGGTGAAGGAGGTGACCACAACCCTCTAAACTGGACCGAAGAATAGTGTGCCATTGCCACGAGCAGAATAGCAAGCACAAGTGGAGGTACAGGCATTGTCTAACATAACAAGATTATTGACCATGCATCAGCACACGTCTTTTGGTAAACTCATAAGCATGGAGAATAAATGTGTACCTAATGTGAAGAGGATGAATCTGTAATAAAACCAGGTAAGATGCATGGTGCAAGGACAACGTGCATTCTCAAAATTCAACCATTCATTTACCCTCTTTGCCAGCCCTCACACAAAAATTTGCCAATGCATAACCTCAGACTGTGGAGGGCCCAGTGAATTATATTTAATAGCACCAAAGTCAACCCATCCTTGAGCATTACAGTATCATCCCTTGTCACATCATAAGTCACACAACATGATACTGTAAATGTGTTGCAATATAGAAGGACAACCCAATACGTAGCACAATCAAGGTTAAGTTTCCTTACTTTGGGAAAAGAACAGAGTCGAGAAGATGAACCTGCATCAGAGGAAAGCCAGTCCTCTTCCGTTATCAAACATCCATATGCTACATCCAATCACTTAACCATCCTTTCATGAGGAATTGCTTCAAGAGAAATCTATATATCTTTGGGCTACTGAGTGTACATTGTCACAGAAATCTAAGAAAATTGGAACACTTTCGCTGAGAACCAAAGGGACTATCCACATACTAGGCTGTTCCAGTAAGCATTTGCTGCCAGAGCAGAGAGCACAAACCAGAGAACAGTGACCAGTTGCTTCTTGGGTCGACCCCGGAAGTCACGATTTTTCTTGTGCTCCAGCAGCCACATCACCAGACCGGTGAAGAAGAAGAAGGCACCTGTGGTACACCACATGAGCGGTGTAAAGGGCCGCAGGAAAGCCCATGCATGGCCAGACCCACCTGGCCTCAACGGGACTACCACTACTAGACCTGATGCCGTGTATGGCTGGGTGAAGTCCACAATCAGAGAACGCTTGGTTGTAATCGTGACATCTCCCACTACCGCGTCAAACTCCTGTGCATACCACCAATATAACTAGCAATAGACACACCAGAAAAGACTGGAGATAAACTGTATATCCTTGTTCAGACAATTTAATTGTCTTTCACTTACAGCTCTCAGTTTGTTCCCCTACCTTCTCACAGCCCTACAGAAAAGCCGAAAGTCTCAAGGCCTCTCCATCATACCACAGTATATAACCTAACATCACAACTTGCTTAGAGGGGTGGAGCTGGTCTTTCTGTCAATCCATGTGCCTTCTTCACATGATGTGTTGCCAGGTTACATTCATCGTGGCTCTCACAAACGGGTCCAAGAGGGAGTATCCCACAGACCATACTTTCAATAGTGGAGAGTGAGACAAACTTCTACATGGACAGTGGGCATCCGGGTGAAGATTAAGATGCTGATTTTTCGATGTCGGACGGCCCAAACCACTTTTATTTTATCAAATAAATCCCCCTACTGGAGCGAGCCCTCCCCAACCACCCTCTATCCCTCCCTTGCTCGCAATCTTTGGCTGAGGCCTTCAGCTTTGAGCACCAGTAGTGCCTAGGCAGCTACCTCCGTAAAGACATTCGCCTTCCTAGGAATTTGGAATCTATTTATGTCATTTTTACTTCGCTCCATGGGCCTTTGGGACCCCATGACATTCATTCTTTCTCTCTGTCCACTGTGTTGCATAGGCCCTCTGGGACTACATGGACGTCATACATTTCTTCTGCTTCTTCACCCTCTTAACAGACAATTATATGCTTACATGTGAAAGGTGTCCCTGCATAATACGGCAGAGTGAGGGAGCGTACCTTGTTGAACACTTGACCAACAAGAGCATCGTAGTTTGGGGTGGAACTCCCATTGCCAAATTTGACGAAATTGTAGGAGACAGAGTAAGGAAGGAATGCGAGAGCTTTCTCAAACACATCAATGCAAAATCCATGAAAGGTAGTCTGGTTGTCTGAATCCACTGCTGTGCTTACAAATTCCTTATAGCCAAGCTTATTGGGCACACCGATGACAAGAGGCCGTCCATCCTTAGGCACCACCCATCCCCGTGGAATGCTAGCACTGCCACCTGGCCAAATGACATCTTGCACCTGTGGTCATACATATGAAAAGAACATGACTCAGTTGTTGATCCACAACTGCTTTCAGTATCCGTTGTTCATTCATATTTAATACTCATTCCAACTGTTATCGAACTACTACTACTACCACCACTAGTGCTCTCTTAAGCACATGCAAGCCTGCGAATTGGCTTTTTCATATCTGGCACAGTGGTCATAGAATGGTTTGGAGAAAAGCTGTCAGTCTACTCAGTACCACAAAAGCTTACCGAGGATTTTGAGGGCCGTGCCAGAAGTTTTGTGGAAGCTGATGTGCCAGTTCCACTCACATCTGGGGGCAGCGCCACGCACCCGGTCTCATTGGTCCAATAACCCACTACCCGCAACCCCTTGCCCACCATATTCACAATTTCAAAAGCAGAGCCCACAAAATCCCCTCTTTGATCAATCTGGACTTTCCCAGTGATACCAGTGAAATTTGATCCAAGAATGTTTTTCAGAAATAGCGGACCTTTCTGAAACACCTTTAACTCTGCAAGCTCTGACTTGCCTCCTGCATCATCTGGAAAGACAGGGGGTGCAACAAATGCAAAATCCCCACCCTGGCCAAGGAAAGCCTTGATGGCATGCGCAATCACCCATATTGTATCATATGCATACCATCCATACACATTATTCATCTCAGCAGTCCCGACAGATGCATCATGTTTTTGCTGCATCCACCTCTCCTTGAAGCCTTCCAGTTGTTGTGACTGAGGGATGTAGCTGCGCGTTGCTATGACGCCCTGTGTTGCCAGTAGAAACTGGGAGTCCGACTCGATGTAGTCCAGGACACTAGCAATGGCCTCCGTAGCAATCCAAACATAGCCAGTAGTCATCATTTTGAGCCAGTTGGCCATGGTGAAAAGCATTCGGGCTACATTGGGCTCCATGTGCACCACAAACACTCGTGACTCCAATTGTGCCAATTGTGTCAATATATTTCCTATACCATCCTTGTCAATACTAGGATCTAATGGGGCTTTATAAACAATTGTGGCCCCAACAGTGACCAAAGCATCACTTAGTGAATTAATTCCATTATTTCCGAAGTCGTCATCAGTGTAAACTGCGATAACTTCTCTCCACCCATAGTAGCCCACAATGCCTGCAAAGGCCAAGGTCGTGCGTGAAAACAAACCAAAGCAATAGGGAGTACATCTCAATAGACTATCCTTATGAATATTGAGATATCTCCATAGTTACAATTAAAGGTAGCCAGAAAAGATGTACTGAGAAGATCTGGTCTAATGTTAGAGGGACTTTCAGAACCAGAAACAAACAGCAAAGAAAAGAAGACAAGAAAGAACAAGAAGCTAGAACAAAATAGGAAAGAGAGAAACAAAACAACAAACACAGATTCATCTTGAACCCATAAGCTGAGAATCAGTACATCTCAATAGAGGGCCAGTGTCAGGCTCATCAAGGTTTGGTAAATCTTGTGATGTATGGGAGATGCCCTGCTACAAGCTACAGCGGAAATACAGCCTTGACAAGCCAGGCACCATTGTGCAGCAGTCATCTGGAAGCTCGCCTGAATGCACTGCATACTGACCCTTCAAATGTGAAACATTTCGTTTGGAACATGAGAGCAACCAAGGTAGCTACATAGGAAAAGAGTGAAGGTGTAAATCTACCTGCGATGGCAGCCATTTGCACAGCATCACTGTGTGTCATGCGCACAAAGTAAGGATACTGGTCTTCAGACAGCGAAGGATCGGTTGCAGAGAATGAGACCAGAGGGACACTTGTGGCAGTCCCCATGTGTGACACGAAGTGAGACACCTTGGATGTCTGTGGCCCGGCTATGGCAATTACCTCCGTCTTGAGCAGGTTCATGGCTGTGTCAACACAGATATTGCATTCATTAGCCAGACCCTACGTCAAGCTTTCCACTGGAATATGCTTCCACACCTGCAAATCCAAACCCGTCGTCTGTACAGCCTGTTGCCTGTGCTGCAGGAGTCGTGTGAATCATGAATCATGTGCTTTCATCTTGATTTCTTAGTTCTTACTGCTGTTAGTGTCATCTCCAATGGACATCCACTGTTCCCACCACATCCCCTCTCCCCCCATCCATATGCTTTTCAGTCTGTCTGTATCCCTTACTCCATTGAAGGACCTTATTGTTCAGGCATGTATACGTATGTGTTTCAGTGACTCTCACTCTTCTTCTTGCACTCCAATCCAAGGAAAAACATGATCAAATTCAGAAATTGACAAAACTGCCACTGGGCACTAGTTCTGCACACAAAAGATCTGGAGACCTTTCCATGGCTACGACCAACCAAACCCACAAAGGTCTTTTTGTGATCAGCCCTGTCATTAACAAACCAAGTTCAGTGGGAGCTGCCTGGGGACTCTGTAGTGAACACTCCTTTCACCAGGTGGTGGTCCAAGCACTGGCCCCGACAACCAGCTGCAAATTTTTAGCTCTCAGTCTGAAGGTGCTTGGGCATGACCTACTCTCAGCTCTAATAAGAACAATCCGGCAAGGTTCAACGTGGACCTACTAAATAGGGGGCCCTGCTGGAGTCTATGCACACAAGGAACAGGTTCATTCAGGACAGGTGTGGCTCAGTGATTGCGGGGCTTCATATGCCCACCTCCAGTAAAGGCAATGAATTCTCATCATTCCAGTCTGCCGAAGCATAAACCCTTCCTTTCTGCCTGGAATAGAAACAACAGAAGGGAACAGTTGGCGCGGTTTGCCCCTATGTTGCGATTCGGACTCTTGCATAATTTATGTGAACAGCCTTGACCTGAAGATGGTACATGTAATGCGATGTAGTATATGTATGAAACGAATGGAGCCATGTGAACTGAAATTTAGAGGCAAACTGGTGAACAAAGCTAGCGCGCGGGCTGGCTGGCCGAGGTAGAGGGGCTAGACAAATCCGGTACAGATAGTGCTGAATGGCTATCGTTTTTAACGGGCCAAGCAGAGACTTCGGTAAGTAGAGGCGCTTTAAGTACACGTCCACTCATTCAAGGAATCCGAAATAATTGAGCTGCTGTAGCTGTAGAACCAACGATTATCTGTAAAAAACTACTTGTTAGTTGCCACAGTCGCTGGAACAATGGGATTCGCGCCGCAATTCCCGTCTATTTCAGACACTGCTAGCAGCACAGATTTCCAATTCACATGTTGTGGAATATGATTTTTCAGCTGAGACCAAGCTGGAACTGTCGTTGTCCCGACTGCTGTGTTGACGCAGGATGCTGGTATGGAAGGAGTGGAGGTGAAAGAGAATACCAGCAGCAGCACCCTGGAAAGCACTGCAGTTGGTATTCGAAAGTTGCAACACGAGCTGTGTGTTCGGCAGCAATTTTGCAGCGTTCACATCCTGCACAGCGAGCTCCAAGGCAGCCTTGGCAGCTCTGCCAATAGTGGAGTTAAAAGCCAATAGCGCTCCAATGCCCAGCGATGTAGGAGTAGACTGATTTGCAGCATTCGCACACGGTAACTTGAGAGCGCAGCACAGACACGACACCACCACCAGCTGCAGCATCCAAGGATGCCATGTACGCCATGGCTCCCCCATCATTGAATTGAATAGGATGAATCAAATGCACATGATCTAATGCTACAGGAGGTGTGAGCATGAGGAAAGATACGATAATGCCTAAAGCACCTGAAGAAAGACAACTCCAAGCTGAGGGAGAGAAGCTGTGTGCAGCACAACTCAATCCACTCCGACAGAATGTTATGACGAACTGCCCATAGCTGGCATATATACTATATAGACTCCGAAAAGCAAACAGCTTCAAGACCCACGTGTTATTGACTATTGCTGTGTGTCTCTTGAGAGCTGCACAATACCTATCGGTTGCAGGGAGAGAGAGGGAGAGAGAGAGCTCATAAATTCTGTTATGATTGAATATAGCACGTGTTCTGACACACCGGGACCAGGACAGGTGAGAGGGACCACCACCATCCCCTCTCCGACCACGGAACCCAACTCCCCCCATGGGCCCCATCCCTCTCCGTCCAGAGAAATTGTCTCTGCCATTGTCCTTGAAGCGGATGCTGGATTCCTGGAAAAGCCCGCCATGGGTAGTTGCTCGCACCAAAAATGCCGCTTCACGGGCTCCCGGTATGTTCCCCCAACCTCGCCGACCATCCCAATCCCTTCCGTGCCTTCTCCTCAGCTACACCATCAACTTACCTACACACACCTCTCCCTCATCACAGAATGTTGCATACTCATGCCCATCGAACAACCAGTGAACTCACATACAAGACCACAAAAGTGGGGCTATGTGTGAGCTCTGTTCTGGTACACCTTGTGAAATTTTCAGACAAGCAATGGTTTTGTGGTGGGTTGTTGCTGACAGTGTGATAAACAAATGGCAGCTCTTGCCAATTCCACTATCATTCCTTGCAATTTACATAGAGCCCACAACACCTAACTGCAAGTAAAAAGGCTAATCTTTATGCTGTCTTCTTACAAAAGGAACAGTTGCCCTGGGCAGGAGATGGAGCAGCAGGTTGCAAGAGATTGAACATAACAGTGTTCCATGGCAAGTTTCAATGAAGAAAAAGTAAACATCAGTTGGGTTCCAAGATGTTGGGACCTTCCCTAGGGGCTCCCGCCTTCCGACGGGTCCTCATCGGACTGTGGAGGATCCTGGGAAGGTGCTTTACACTGTACAAACATGTGGTGCTAGAGACATGAGTGCAGAGGTCCACTCAGCAGTGGAGTGAGGGATTGAAGAGAGAATAAAGTGGGAGGGCGGGGGCCACCAGAGTGAGGTACATAGCTCCCTATGTCAAATGGCTGTATCATCATGTATGTACTGGGCATTAGTACCAGCACAGTCTATAGCTTTTTCTAAGAAAAAGGGGCTGAGGCCGTGGATTCAGAGATGAAAGAAAATAACTTTTAGAGGAAGCGGGCCCTGATGAGGCATACCTCCTAGATTGGGACTCAGTTCAATTTAGCAAGCACAATCCCTGAGTTCATCTGCAAATTGGATCTGTCGGTGGATCTAGTGTCTGTGATAGCTCCCCTTGGTGACTGCTGGGGAATGTTTTACCTTTGCTTAATGTGGCTTTTCCAAGGTTATTTCCCCTTGTGGAGGGGGGTGGGGGGGCTTAACCCCCTTGAGGATAAAGGTCACCCCCAGACCAACTGGTCATGAAACAACTCATACCCACAAAGGCAGAGTAGCAGGATCTGAACCCTAAACCACCAGGGTGACATACAGTGCACTTATCCAACTGAGCTCCTAGCCGTTCATGAACAGGACACTGTAAACTTTAAATAAAACCTACTAGTTTGTATAAGTATTTCTTAGAACTTGTTGAATGAGCCCATGACTGTGATGTTAGGGCTATGAATAGCCAATGCTGCTGTGAACACTGAAAGGTATCAAAACTTTAATGACAGCACCATAAGAACACCACCATAAATAGGCCTATCTACTCCTAGTGTAGAACTTCTCACTTGGCATGTATCCCTTACTACATATTGAGATTTCTTTTAATTGTTGGATGGTCGAGCGTCAAAGTTTATTAATAAAGTATAGAAAGTTTGAAAAGTGGGGAACGCAAGAGTTGCAGAAATGAGAACCGAGAGTCAACCTACTGCAGTTGCTAGAAGCCACCAGTCACTAAAATGCATGGTGAGTGTCACTAAATCAAGTGGAATAAAGGGGACCGATAGTAACACTTGCCTCTATGAACTTCTCTGCACCCTTGTCTTTCCCTCTTGCAGCCTCTGCCACCTTGCCTTCTCCTCTTGCAGCCACTTTGATCCTACCTGCCATACCTGGCCTGACCCCCAACATAGCAAAGAACTACTCATGCTCGCTCTGGCTCTCAAACCACTAGTGACACACGCTATACTAGTGCATGTGCCAGCATATTGAAGACACAAGTTACAAGCAACTAGTCAGTTGCTTCTCACCGGACCGACATATTAGTAGAAGTATCTAGAAACTGGAAAGTCAACTAGAACTAGAACTATCTAGAAAGCCAACGCTAGAAAGTAAATCCTTAATTTTTGGACCAGTCATTTCGTTAATTAATACAGGTGGCCTTCATGCATTGGCCCCCTCTTTTAACTCCTGGACCACTCTAGAATCAGCGCGCCGAATGAAACTGCTCTACATATTGTACTCATGGCGAGATTACTCTGAAAGAGGTTATTTTCTCTCTCAGTAATCTATAAGAATGTGGCCAGCATGTAGCCCAGTGGTAATGGGCACATACCATGTTGGATGTGGTTGTGGGTTCAAACCACGGTCTGATGCATCATGAAGGTGTCCACCTTTCGGCTGGAAGGTAGTAGCCCTTGTGGTGAGGAGACACCATAAGTTACGCTCCCTTCAGGAGGCGTCATACTTTTTTTTTGGCCTCAATTGTGGCCCTAAAAAAAGTGGTGCCAATTCCTATATGCAATTCAATTGAATTACACAATGGCAGTCAGTGACACAATTGATTTGGATTGAATTGAATTTTTCTTAGAGCAAACATCGGGACAATTCGAGCCCCTTAATTAGAGTGAGAGGAGAAAGTATCCTCTTTCCAAGTAACCAAACACCAAACACAAGTATCAGTGGCACGACCCAATAGAACATCACACACAATAGTTAACAGGATTTTAGGCCACAATTACATGGGTGGCACAAAGTGCATTGCTAAGCTATCGATGGTAACTTAGTTATTATTTATTGGGCCATGCTTGAGGCAAAGACTAAGCATGGAATGGATAACAACTTTACTTTGATCAATATTTTTAAAGCCATTGAGGTTTGTCCATTGCCATGAAACTAATTCGATTTGTGAGCACTTGGGATCTACAAGTACATGCTAAGAGTAGCTTGGACCTTAGTCTTCCAGACATGCCTATAGAAGGTATCTAGTCATATACACACACATGTTATTATAGTAGTTTTTATGTAAATATCACGGCATAGCCAGCTTAACCATCATGCCCTCTTGTAGTATCTTACACCTTTATTGACTTCTTCTTACATTTTTTTATACTGGTTACCTACCTGATTGGTCACCAGTCAATACCCAATTGCAGTAGAGAGCTCCACCATATACTTTTAAATTTCATGCCTATTGACTCATTCCTAGGGACAAACCTTCACCTTCCTTGCGTAGTACCTATCTGACGACAATGGTAGCGAGCTTTAATACCCATCATATATTTTACATGTCATGGACTGGTCAAATTTTCTATGACTGCTTTAGAGAAAGAAGATATGGGAAGAACATTATAGCATTTGTAAATGAACCTTTCCATCCGGTTACGGTTAATAGGTCCAGATTTGAGAAGTATTGCTCAAGACATTATATTACTCCCATTGCACCTTTGTTAAGGGAATCCATTAGTACAAAGTTCTCAACACACACCTAATTCTCAATACTTAGAACTATGGATCAAAGGAGAGAGCCTCATGGAAGCTTAACTTAGAGAAGACGAGCTTTCAGAGCCTCATGTGGAGATAACATGTCTTAAGTGAGATTTGTCACCTCATTTGACACACCAAATGAAGTTCCAATGCCAACAAAGTATAACTATAGATGTATGATGTCATAATTAACTAGAGATAAATCATTTCTTGAGTAAAACCATGACAGCCTTGCTAATTCGAACATTTGTGTTAAACAATAAGGTGATGACTTGGTTATCTTTGAGCACATTCTATATAGACGATATTTTCATTCGCAAGTAACAAGTCTGTAAGTTTGCTCTTCAATACAAAACATCAATTAAATAATGAATTTGAGATGACATACATGGGCCATTATCTGCATTATGAACTTGTCAAAGAGATAGAAGCTTGAAAACAATTTTTATGAATCAGCAAAAGTATATTGAGATTATACTGAAATATTTGATACGGAGTGAAGTAAAACCGTTAGGACGCCAATAAAAGCTGAAAATAAATTATTAAATGAACAATCATCTTTGAACATCAATGAACAAGAATGAATGACAATGATATCATTTTAGTGTGTCATTGGCAACATCATCTCTATTATTAACCACAGACTTAGTATCAACATCATAGAGTTGTACCAGTTGGTATTCTCGTTGTATTCACTAAAGATATATTCTTTAGTTTTTGAATCATACTTCTTATATTTTCTTTTGGAATATGTGCATGAGCATTATAACACCCTAAAATTCTCAAAGTGACTTACACTTGATTTTATACCAGTCCACGCTTCATTTGGTGTTATATCATGGACGACCATAATTGCTATTATGTTTTGAAGATATGTTGCTCTCACTATTGCTTTAGTCCATTAAATGTTCACCATATGTAAATGTTGTAGCATACATCTCACACACTCCGTCGAGGTTTTATATCTTCTTATCAATATACCTATTTTTTTTGTAGGGCTTGTTAGTCGATCAGCCTTTGTGCTACCTCACTGAAGCAATGTTGGACCATACTATTCTTTTGCCAGTTAATCTAAACATAAACGTAACTTGTTTTAACTTGTTTCAACGAAGGTGAATGGAGTTATAAAAGCTTAGCTTAGTTTATGTAATAGAGTGGATTTCCACTTAAAAGAAGTTGGGTTTGCAGCTTGCTCTTAGAGGATCTCCTGCGGTACTGCAAGCCAAATGCAGTATACCGGTCCGCTTGGCGGGGCCAATTTTCAAGATAGCATAGGAGTAGGTAAGATCACCAAGACGCAGTATCCCTAGCACAAATTCCGGGATTGAAATGTTGTCTTCCGTCTCGGAGTCTGAGTCGAAATCTGAACCAGACGATTTAGTGACCAAGGGCACATCGAAACCGATACGGAATTGCCCAAGCTTCCCCCAAGGTGCAACACCTTCCTCCCACCCTCCATCAGCCAAAAGAAACTCTCTGCCATCCACTGGCCTGCCACCATTTCCACCCACAACTTCCTCCGCCACAGTTATCTGAACCCCATCACCCCCACCCCCTCCACCAGCCCCAGTAAGTTGTAGTCATTTAGAGGCACAGCCACATCTCAACCTCTTGATCTTCGTTTTTGCAAGCGGGTATTCTCGTTACTTTAGCTTGGGGTGGAGTCGCTGCCATTGCAACGTGCGTGCAGTAGCCCCACTGGCTGGGTCGCAGATCCGTATGTAAGTCAGAAAAAAGATCCAAACATACTGGCGAGCCAGGTTTGGAGCCCGGTATATAGGCGCAATCTAGCGGGGGAAATGCAAATTTGAGCGATCCCGCCACAAATCATTTGGCGTAATTGCACCGTCGGGGTTTAATTTGGACCTGGCTGGGTTGCAAATCCGTATCCAAGTCAGAAAAAGGATCCAAACATATTGGCGAGCCAGGTTTGGAGCCCAGTATATAGGCGAAATCTAGCGGGAGAAATGCAAATTTGAGCGATCCCACCACAAATTATTTGGCGTTATTGCACCGTCGGGGTTTAATTTGGGCCCCACCTTTTGCGGCGAGACTACATTGGCATTGGCCGATGTTTTTACCGTGTTGCAGGAGATACTCCTAGTGTGACTATTTTCATGTTTGGAGTGTTTTAATTGTCTTTCATTTCTTATCTCTTATCATTGTGGCATAATCTTCTAGGATTGCAACACTCCATTGAAGGTTTTATTTGCAGTTTAAATGACGTATGGCGTGATTTGTTGCCTATATTGTTCTTAATCAGGGGTTAAAATGCCACATTTGAGATTGCCCAGGTATGGAAATTCGTGGCACGATGCTTAGACATATAACAATGTCTTGGTACTAACTTACCATTCATTTTTTTTTACAATGGAGTTAATTCTATTTTTTACTCATAACTTGACAATTGGAAGAAATTTTGTGAGGAGAAAATCCAGAAATGGTTGAAGAATGAGCAAAACAATCATTTTCTCTATATCAATGTGTCCAAGTTTCCGATACCATAAGTCTACCTCACTAGTAGCAGACTATGTAGTAATTGACATTTGTTGAAAGACTTATGTATTGAGTAGAGTGTATTCCTTCTTTGGCTATCAATGAAGTCCCTAATCAGTATAAATTTCTTTCACTTACACCATGGCATAATGAAATATTTATTATTTTGACGACATTGGAACAGACAACACTGCCTCGTAAACACGAGACTGTATCCAAAGTCAAGAACTTTGCTGATCACTAAATCAGATTCTTCCTCAACCCTAATACATACAACAGATCCTTGACATGTTTGTATTCTCTATTCTTGAGTCTAGTATTGACTTGTGTATGTGTATCTGACTGACAATTAAGTACATACAATGTCTAGATTTTATACCATAAGCAGTGGGAGCAAATATTGCTTCTTTCAATATGTTAGATGCAGTGGGAAGTATATATGTAGTATTTTACCAAGTAGTGGGAGTATTGTGAAATCTAAATTTCTATTAAAATATCTAATTGTGTGTCCTAGTATGAATGTGTCATAGTGTGAATGTAAAATCAATCAGTACAAGTCATTCACTAAACACAGCTATTGCCACGTAGGTTGATCCATGTGAACTAAATTGATGATTACCATATGGACACATGTTACATCGGTGTGAATGTGGTTCTCGCCTAATTCCTAATTGTAAGTTGAATTTGTGCAAGTATTTAGTAGTTTTTCTAGTTAATTGTTCTTGTTATGTATGGTTTCATAATATTTGTAAACGTAGTTTCTTGTTTCTTGTGGTAATCGCATGTCTAAATAAAATATTCACTGTCAACCATTATTGTCTTATATCTAATATGTATCAATAGTTAAGGGGGGAGAAAATGAGTAGATATTTCTTTCTCAAGGCTAAACAATGTCAAGATGTCTCCTCTATTGCGTTGCATCAGGACTCCATTGGAATAATTTTGTTCTTTCGTCCCAAGGAAATAGAACCTACCACGCTTGGTATATTAAAATGCCGATACCCGCACAACACTAGTATAGACATTCTTTTTAATTGGGTAATAGTATTTAGCATGTGATAGTTTTTATTTTAATTTACATATCACCCAAAAAAAATCATGATTGTCCATATCATAATATTATTATGTCAAGTCTGTTTTGAAGTTTATTCGTATGATGTCATTTAAGATTTAGGACTCTTGAAACGCTAACTATTCCATCAACATGCTACAATTTGTCACAGTGTTTATCAATGTATGGCAACTATGTCTACTATGTTGACTAGGTAGTTGTTGATAATCTAAGACATAACTTGCAACATATTTAACTAATTAAATATCAAATATTGTAATCTTGCACTATTCAAGTTTGGTCTAGATTTAAGGCAAAAATCCAAATTACTATTAAAATTTAGTTGATATGAAGAATTCGTGAAGTGTACTTCCATCCAAGCCAAGGCTTAAGAGATGGTATGGTCTCCAAGGCTTGATTTTACCTCTTGCAAGGGGATAGAAGAGAAAGGGTTTGAAGGTCAATGTCAAATAAAACGGGGGAAGAAGAATTGACTCTCAGCTATCATGTGAAATGATACTTTAAAACATCCACGGAAAGCTCTTGAGAAGAGCTTATTGGACAGGGGAGGGGGCCTTCCGTTCTCACTTCAGTTTTGGCTTATTGTTGGCAAGAAGTCTAGGAATGGCAGGGAAGTGAAGTCATATCGTTAGGTTGGTGTTCAGGAGCCTTCAAGAAGGTGATTTCACGGAGTCATGTCATCTCGAGGTGCACTCTAGCAAACAAACTTGTTAACCTCAGTAGCTTCAGGACCCTGAAATGCACAAGCTCAAATATCCTTTCGTCCTGGAGTAGGAAGGGTAAGGAGAGGAGATCGAAGAGTTGAATGCCCATGCAAGATCTGCATTGTTGTAGGTGGAAGAATGGTCTTAGCAACAACTGTTACAACACATATGCAGAGGTATGCAGAGGCAAGATCATCAGATCGTCTAATTTGCGTGAGGGGGCAGATTGCTGCGGATGACATCGAGACACAAGAGAACCGGCTGCCACATCAGGGTTCGGTCCCTAAGGATGTCATCATAGAAAGACCTTGACTTCATGATCATGGAAAGTTGTGGCGCAACTGGCAGGTAGTCAAATGCCACCATGCTTTTCCGCAACATATGACATTTTGGACATCGCTCGGCGCATTGGTCGCAATCCCGTTTGTGGATCCCACATTGGCATTGTTGAACGTCCCAATTTTGCAGCAGTCCTTATTGCTCGGAGGAAACACAAGTGCCGTCGTGCCAACGCACATGCGCCATCTCTCAAGTGTGACCATCCCGAATTGATCGTAGGTGTTCATCAGCTACCTCCAAGATGTGGGTGCTTGAAATCCACCAAGATCTTTGTTTCAATCCTCTGGTAGCTTACATCAAAAGCCCGAGAGGTTGCTTCTCCAAATGAGCTTGAGCTCTACCTCCAAAGAGTTGTTCCAATATCAATTCCTGTAGTTGTATAGGTGCACCATGGCTATCCCAAACTGATTGCACATGCACAAGCTGACAAAGTAAAGTTTGTTGAACAGTTACTTCCCCTTAGATATGTACAATCATTATGCTTTGTTTTTGAACTCTAGTATCATTCTAAGTATTGCAGAATGACGAATTTGCAAATAGTATATTGGTATAAGTATTTCCCTTATATATGTACAATATATGGTATCAATAGTACTATGGGTTCATTTTTTTTTAATATCAGTTGAATATCAATACGAGTATCAATACTTTTCACCACCATCAAGTATATTCAAAATGCACCAAACTGAACACATATTTCATTGCTGAACTCTGTTTTGGGCAATGCAAACTATATCCCCATTCAAAAATATGAATAAGACAAGTGAGAGTGGAAACATTAAGGAGAAACTTAGCATGTGCGCTCCCGCTCAAGCTGTAATCGTAGTTGCCAAAAAAAACTCCCCCCGACAACCAACCAAATCTCCATTGACGTCCAACAAAAGAGACATCATACGGAGTCGTCACCCCCATTATGTGCCTTTAGTGTCGGCAAGATCCTACCCAGGATGCACAACCAAATCTCCAACGATCCATGCCCGTAGTATGAATAGTAAGCTTTCATAGTCACACAATAATGGTAATAGCCTGATATGAAATAAGAGCCCCAAACCGTAATCCCACCTACCCGACTGGTAGGTTCTCAAAGAACCTGTTGATACCTACTATTGTTACCCGGGAAGACCTGCAATACCAGTACAACATTTGTCTACATGTACAATAGAATTTACAAGACTCACATCAATGACGTTATAATACAATATAAGATACATTTTCTTATCAATTATCAAAGGTATTTGCCTGGAAGACTTCGTTCTAATGGGAGTCTAATGGCCAATGACATTCTGTCTAAACATAATATGCCCTCTTAGCTTTCCCAGGGAATTATCACACTTATCTTCAGAGGCATAACTCTAAACTAGCGTCCAATCACTTTATTAACTCTACTCGCAAGAAATAGCCTGCTAAAGACCATTGCTATTTTGCAATCTCTCCTTCCAAAAATCATTCGTTCTGAGGAATCAGGTTTCATGAAATCTTAAATGGTTATGGACAATGCCCCCTTTTCACCGCTGAGGCTCTACCCCACTCCTGAATTTGGATCTAACCACTCTCTTGCTCTTATCATGTTATATTACCATAATTTTGATTGTGTAGACTAAGACTTCTTGTTGGGTGCACTCTAGGAAAAATAGGAATGAATGGCCCATTCCTTTCTTGGATTAAAATCCTTTTCCTGCGCCTCTAGCAAAGTTGCTATGGTATTCTCTCTCGTCCTTTCTACAGCTGCCCTCCATCTCCTTTTCTCTAATTTTAATGTTAATTTATGGGGAAGATTGTTGGTAGCTAGAAGGTAAGAACGAGCATGCTGGATTATTGTTCCAAAGGGGGCAGCGAGAGCGGGCTGCCTGCATTCTACCTGCTTGACAGAGGCAAATTAGGTGTGCCCCGAATCAGCAATGGAGATCAAAGCCATGTCACTGAAGCACGTCATTGAAGCACTTATGCGCTTCCAATAGGAGCCCCTGTTTAAGCCAGCAGGGAATATCCTATGAAGCACACGTAAAAGAGCTAAAATCGAAGCTGAGTTCGGGACTTTGTAACGGGAGCCTTCTTATGTCTCCAATTAAAGTCAGCGTCATCCCCATCACCAGGAGACCTCCCAGTCCGTGGGGATAGTGCCATGCCAGCAGAAACACAAAGAGGGAAGGCTGGTGCCGACTGTGCCATTTTCCCCCGGGACTGGAGAAAATCATTGAGCAGCTTGGTCCAACTTTTTCGACCTCAAAAATCAAAATAGAATATTCTGTCGTAAATTCCCTATTTTCTCATGGATGAATTCGCCAAATATGGATGATATACATGGATGAATGTACAGAGGAGGATGATTCTGTCCAAATTTCAGTGGATGAGCAGAAAATATGGCTATTTCCTGCAAAACTCAGTAGCCACTTCTGCTCTTTCTTTTCCAAATTTGAAAAAAAAACGCCGGGAATGTATATAATATCTCATTGTAGTATAATATTCCCTGACAAAAGACACCAAGCGCTAGGTGAGCCCGTAACGGAAGCTCAGAATTACCTCTGTGAGGGTATGTTCTTCAGCGGGAAGCGCGAAGCAACGTAGGTTCCGAGGGTGCACGAGGGCGAGGTGCGAGACGGGTGAGGGCAGCGCTGCGAGGGGTGCATGGAGGGCACGGCAGGCAGGGAAGCTCACCGCGGAAGTGCGCTCTACGTATGGGGTTACCATGCCGGGGGAAGAATTCGCAGAGAGCCTGAGCGCGTGCCGCCGCACCATTTCAAGGCGACAACAGGAGATATCTCTCTGCGTTTGTCGGACATTGCCTGCGGCCTTCAACATACTGCCGCTGTTGCATCGGATGGAACATTATTCACCTGGGGTATGTCTTGAGAATCTACTTTAATTGAATGATGATGAAGGCCGGACGGTTGGTTTGGAAGTTACCTCACAATTCGCAATGTTTCTGTGGTAGGGTTCCCCATTTTAGTAATTGAAAGGGTTTTAACTTGAATCGTGCCTGCTGTACATCGACTTCAATTTTATATACAAGCTAACGTCAGATTATCGAGTATTTATGAGGCTTCTGCACCTGTGGGTCTGGTCGGTCCCGAGCATTGTGTGTTTTCCGCTTTGTTACATGCGTGTCTGCAAGTTTTTGGACAATATGATAATTTCTGCTCTACACCCACTGCTGGGAGCTGTGGGGAGTGGTGGCAGCTTGTCACTACCACACATGATGATGAATTCTATGTTTTGGTGATTGAACACACTGTCAAGACTTCACTCTTGACGGTTTAGGTTTTAGCTTGGACTGGCAACAACTGTATTGGTTACCTTTAGTGTCTGTCTGGAGTTGTTACTCTGTACTTACATATATGAAGATTATGTTGAAGCACAAGAAAATGTCCTTCATTTTTCAAGCCAGGGCAGGTGGAGTTTTCCATCTGACTGTGACCTGACCCCAGTTTCTCGTGGTTGTCATTTAGTGGTCATACATGAAATAAAGACATGAATGTTTCGTCCTTGCAGTCCCTGGGAAGAGGATCCCTTTGCTTGTCCTTGGGAAAGGATTTATATGCATGAGTTGTGTCCGAGTTGGTCGAATTCAAAGGAGAGAACCCTCCAAGGCCATTGTGATATGACACAAGATTATTTCAAAGGGCTTTTTAGATCTGGACTTTTGAGTGTTCTTAACCGTCTCGGTACCCAACACACTGGTGCAGGTTCTAATGAGTTTGGTCAGCTCGGAGATGGGGGAGAGGAAGACCGCGAAGAACCACAAAGAGTGGAGGCGTTGCAGGATGAGTTTGTAACTGCAGTGGCATGTGGGGCTCACTGCACTGCTGCCCTCTCCCATCCACGCTCTTTGGGCGTGGATGGCAACTCTTCTGGTGTCAGTCAACTTTTGGTTTGGGGGCAAAACCAGGTTTTCATTCTCCTCTATAGAGAGGGCATCTATGTTGTGGTTATTTTTTTCTAAGAACTTCATTTAAGGGAGCAATGGTGGTCATTGAAGACTCTAAATGTCAGGACTTACTGATAAATTTTCTCCTGCTACAGGGTTCAAATTATCCACGTCTATTCCGAGGCGCATTTCTTCCAAACACAGTATGCTGTTGAATGCCCTATATTGTCACTCTGAATCAATTTCATTCCAATGCTGTACAGGCCTTTTGGTTTAGATGCCTTGGCAGATAACTAATGTACTAACAGTGGTATGAAATGGTTGGATGTCTATTTCACTGTAGTGGAGAGGGCATGTCATTTAAGCTGTTCTCACATGAAACGGATTTTCTGGTTTTGGGGTTCAGGTAATAATGCAAGTTGCTTGTGGGTCTGCGCATGTGGCAGCCCTTTCAGCAGATGGGCTTTTGCAGATGTGGGGTAAGGTTCTTCCATCTATTTTCATCCTAGCGCCTGCAGTGGGGGTGCTTAAGGAGTGCATGTCAGCATGCTCCAAAACAGCCAATGTGGCTGTTCGGGGTGAGTTTGGCATCCCTTCCTTAAGCTCCCAACGAGATAAATTCAAGGTCAGATGGGGGTCAGCTGCACCATATGTCCAACATCAGATATCCTAAGTTAATCGACTCTATATCTTGGAAACAGGATCGCCCTGTCAAACAGGCTTGTCAAACAGGCTAAGTCCTGGAAGAAGAGAGTAGAAGAGATTCCCAAGGATCTGAATCTGAATCCGCAAGAATTTGACCCTGCTGGATACATCTGTCTTAGAGGCTGTAGTGTCCAAAGCCATGTCTGTTGCCTGGAAATTGTCTGATGAAAATGAAGTTAGGCAGAAAACTTCACTGAACTTGTTTCCAGTCTGTGACATGGGGGAGGACATCATGGATGACCTCAAGGGTCCCACTCTCGGCACTAGACTGAAATATAAACTCAGGGCGGGAAGCCTACCTTTGAACAGCAAACAGAAGCAGAGAGGAAAGGGAGAGTGCAATTGCCCGTTGTGTGGGCAACCTGAAGACAATATTCATTTTCTGATACTGTCTGGGGTTCTCTCACCAGAGAGACGCTCTCCTCAAATCTATCAAGGGAATTGTGCCTGTACCTCTGGTTACCAACTTTGAAAGTCTCGAGGCTGAGCCAAAAGCCCAGGCCCTTTTAGAGCCTAGTTACAAACCACACACAGCAGATTGATGCTTCTGTGAAGGGATTTCTAGAGAACCTGGATCAATTTTTTATTCCAAGGTAAGTCTTACTACCGACATCAAGCCCTGACAAAGGTAGGTTCTGTCCCTTTGTGTTCCGCTCAAACTGGGCGCGGGGTCAAATGGCCACAAGGCTACGGCAAACAACGTCTTATGATTATATTCTGTATTGAAGTCTAAAACCCTGGGGGGTTCGAACCCACAAAAGGCTCCGGGAGGGTTAGTTTCGTGTGGAGTCAATAGCTGTAAGGCTATGGCAAGCCAAGGTTTGCAGGGAAGGCATGAGTACATTTTCTGTTGAAGTCTAGTTTTTCTATGATTCCAATGCTCATACTATATCTTGGCTGAGTCTTCGCAAGCATCCATAGTTTAAACAGGTAGTACTAATCTAATCACAATCTTCAGGTGGTGTGGCTTCACTGGCTATCCAGATTACAACCCTTGGTCACTGTTGTACAGGATACTGTCAAGTGTTCTCATACTCTTAGATTGACTCTCTAGCTGATGAGACAGCATGCTTTATCCTTTTTATTGTTTCTTTTCTTGTGTGACTTCCTTGATGTTTACTTGATCCTTTGTTTTTCTTGGGAGCTCTTCGTTACCTTGGATGTGGCTATCTCATTTCATTTTGGTCACCTCGCGTGAGTTCAAGTTTTCTAGGCTCTTGCATTTCTCATGCTTGACTTTGTGTATGGAGGTTATAGGAAACAACCCTTTTCTGTTGTCAGGGCCGCAGGGTCAACACTATGTATTGTGGGACATATGTTGATTCCACGCCGTTGATTTGGTTGTGGTCAAACACTGCAAATACAGTGTACTTGGAGGAACTAAGGAGATTCCGAACTTTGTAAAATGGTTCAACTATGGAACGCAGTGGGCTGTTGCTGATGATGGGCAATGACGATGCTCGCAGGATACAATGAATATGGACAATTGGGCAGGGGTTTCAGTTGTGAAGGGCGGCAGGAGGCACGGAATGTGACTGCATTTGTAAGATTTCTTGATGAAGATTCAGAACTCGTGAAAATCACCCAGGTTGCCTGTGGCGAACAGCACACAGCAGCCATTGCTGAAAAGGGTGACGTGTAGGTGTCACTCCAAATCCATTACCTTGTCCTCGCATGCCATAATTCTTGATTGACCAGACTGTTATCATTCATTGTGGTACTTGTGCACTGATGGAGATACTGCAATGTTCTAGAGTTGAGGATTAAGGTCTCTGGTGTTCTATCTTCGTTACTCAAACTCATGCTTATTATCCTCTCATGCAAATGTGGCTTGCCACATGCCAGATATACATGGGGTTTGGGGTCCATGGGCCAACTGGGCCATCGCAGTCTGCAGTCACCACACAAAGAAGTGCTGCCTAGGAGGGTGGTATCCTTGGAGGGGGTTCCTATTTGCCAGATTTCGTGTGGTGGTGCCCACACATGCGCAGTGTCATGCTCTGGAGCACTCTTCTTGTGGGGCGCAGGTCGGGATGGGCAGTTGGGGTTGGGCCCTAACAAGAAGTTTTCAGTGGGAGGTGCTTCAGCCCTTGATTTCCCCATGCAACGCGTTCCAGTGATGCTCATGCCGAAAGGCGTGGCACGGGTGACATGTGGGCAGGCACACGTGCTGGCAGCCATGCGTGATGGCCGCTTGCTCGGGTGGGGTTACAACAGCTGTGGTCAGGCTGCTACTGGCAGCACTGTGTACATGTGGAATCCCTCTCCCATTGACTGGTAAGCAACTTTCTCTGCTGCAATCAAGAACAGGGGATGCTTGGCTATGGTACCATTGAATTGCATCCTAACCCACAAGCATCAGATCCTATTCCGCAATTCAGTCGGGAAGGGACACACTGTCTGCGTAATATCAAATTCTTGTGGGATGGTGGAATAGGTGTGTAGGAGAAGTCAGGCAACTCGCAGCTGGTGGGGGTCATTCAGCGGTGCTTACTCAGGCATGCTCACTCAAAGAGCTCTGTGAGCTGAAGTTGGCCGACTCTGTTACGTTTGCAAGCGCAGTAGCCGTTGAAGATGTTGCTCTCAGGACTGGATCTGATTCTTTGGCTCGCTTCTGTCAGCAACTTAGGTATGGGCTTGTGTTTTCTATTCGCTCTCAGTGTATGAGACTAGTTTTCTCTATTGTAAAATATTATCCATAACATTGTTTTTACCCAGACATGGTGTCATACATACCCTAGTGCAGCTCAAGAGGATGTTAGTCTAGGTGTTTAATCTGGTAGAGTGCTAAGTTGCAGATGCACAAAATGATGAGAATTGTAGCTGGAATGATGCAGAAGGCGTTTTATGAGATAGATGAGAAGGTTGTTAGCATGTCCTTCGCTGCAATTCAAGGAGAAACTCACATCGTTCTCTTGTTCAGAACCTAAGCTCACACATTTCAACACCTGCTTATGCAGGCATGATAGTGATGACTGATGGTTGTCTATGTTGGGACAAGATGCGTGTATCAGCAGCTGTTGGGAGAAGCATGGCGCCAATGAGAGATAATTTGTGCTATGTGATGCTAGCCTGCGTGTATCAGCAGTTGCCAGCAAAGGCATAGCTGATGTTGGCTCAAGCCTATATTCTGATGCAGAAAATCTCAGACTACTACTAATTCATGTTGGCATTGCACATTGCAGCTTGATTCATTGATTATGATTCTTATGTAGAAGATTTCAGACTGTAATAGAACACATGTTCTCATGTGAGTATTTGATCCAGACATTGTGATCTTAATCTGTGTTGGAATATAAGTAGGCCAGCATTATACATTGACTATATACATTGACTAAGCTGTGGATTTTTTCTTGATGGCGTTGTCCTTGAGTACATGAGCTTGTAAAGAACTTTTTTGGTCTCTATGGTTCTCTTTCCGGCTGTAAGTTTACTACCAGCAGGAACATTTTGGAGTACTTATTTTAGCTGTCAGAGAAAGTGCTAGGTGTTTTGGTCCTCAATAGCTCAAAAGACTGGCTGTTGATACATGTGCACATCCTGGAGCTGCCTGTGTAAACATTTTTCAGGCCTGAATGCAAACCAGGAAAGCTTAGTTGTAATCTCAATGGAAGTGGGCACTGTGTATGATGAGGTTCCTTTTCTAGAGGGCTAACAATGGCTCTACCTCTGTTCTTTTAGCTAAGCTAAATGCACCCCTTATGGTACATGTCGACAGCATCAAGAGGTCAGGCTTAGAGGTCAGGGGTGCTGTGAGACAGTCCACCTATTGAGCTCCAAGTGAAAGAAACACTGCACTATTTCCTGTATGCGACAACTTCATGCAATGCTTCTATCTCGAGACTCTTTCTTATGCAAGCCTGGTTGATGTTAACCAGATGCAATTGACAGCAAAACCTTGACCATTGCATGGCACTACTGAAAGAGATTGTTTGCATACATGGACCTACATTGGAGTTGTTGATATCAACATTTACTTACAAAATGATTTGTACATACAGTTGAGATGGTAAGCTGGAGAAGTGGAAACAGTGTGCCGATGTAGAACATCAAGCACATCAAGAATAGCCTAACTAACTGCGTCCAGAAGCTAAATCCATCTTCTCAAGATACATAAGCGAAGTGCTTATCGACAAGTGATATGTAAATTCATAAAGCCCTAACAAGGGATGTATTTCCTAGTCTTAGAACCTGCAGTAGGAGAGTAACTTGCAGTAGGAGAATATTGAACTGGGCCGTATGTCCCAGAAGAAAGAAGTAATGCCTTTTGCCTCGTCTACTACCCCTTGCAGTTAGCAAGGAGCGAAGATAAAGTATGTGCAGCAGTTAAAAATCCCTGAATTGATGGCAATGAACGGGCCCTGCTCCGCTGCTTTGTGAATTACTGCATCTTCGACTGCCTTTGGTCCGCATATGTCCAGCTTGTACTGTCCACTCATGCTCAGCTTAGGCCTTTGCTAGCTCTGGAAGGTCTGACATTGTTCCAACAAACCATAATCTTAACATCGTCTGGCCCAAACTCCTCCGAAAAATTGGAACCAAACAAGGAACAGACATTTCCAGCTCACACTAGCACATTGGGCAGCGGAGGCAAATTACCAGATGCAGGTTCCTAGTCAAATAGGGTTGGGGCTTCCATCATGTATGCGTCCCAAAGCTCAGGCACTTGTGACTGCTGCATTTATTTATTCCAACCTCACGTAAATCATGACATTACTGTCTTGACTCTGAAATTCAAATTGGGGGTATAAGTTTCAGATAGAAAACTTACAGAGCATACCTTCATCCTCACTATCTGTTTCATCATCTTCCATGTTATAATTCTGCAAAATAAGTCCATGTAGCAAGTGACTTCTGTTAGAAACATACACAAACAGAACAGACAAGCAAGCTCACTTTGAGATTTCCATTGTCAAAATAAAACACAAAGCTGGGTTTGAAACACCTCAAACTCTTCCTTCAAACATTGCATACCGAGAAATTGTCCGTTCCACCGAGATTAAAATTCTCCACTGCACCCACATGCACACAACCCATGTTCATTTCATTAGGGGTTTTGACCTGCATTCTATCAGATGGAACCCAGATGGCTCAGATCCTTTACAATTGTTGTTCCAGCAAACAGAAGACATTGAGCACTGTGTGTGTTCCAGATAAAGTCTAATCACATTCAAGGGAACTAAAAGGTTCCTCAGCCAACATCACACACAGCTATAGAGAATTTTACAGTGGAAACACAACTGCAAACAATATACCAAGTCAGAGTGTCAGAAATACTAATCCAACACATTTCACCACCAATTGGATTGCCAACTCACATCTTGGGGCATCCATTTCGTCATCCTCATCAACCCACTTGTTCCAGTCAACCTTCACATAAGCCGGAGACTTCCCATTTGGCTTGAGCAATCTCTTCCACCACCCCTTCTCTTCCTTCTCAATCACACACAAAGTGTGTCGCAATCCAACACTGATCTTGCTATCCTGCATGACAGAAACTTGTCAACCACAACTAAATTACTCAAGCTCGTGAGAGGTAAACATCTACAGGATCAATTTGATCATTTGAATCTGAAGTAAAATCCAGAACAAATGCCTAGGTGGACTGTACAATCCTTCTCAAGTGTCCTGGGGCGTACATTGCCTCTTGCTTGCGCGCTATTGTAAATTGCATTACCAGTAGACAGTCATGTAGCCGCATAAAGAAGCAAGATCACACTGGATCTACACTAGTTAGATCACAAATGTCTGCTCCGAGAATGTTCACATACAGTGTTTACGACAGAAAGCAAAAGTTTGCCATAAATCAGCTCAGTACGAACATCCCTAAACAAGTCATATATGCAGAAGGTCCGAGCACATCATGTAGAGCCAGATTTCGGCAGATTATGATCTATACTCCCGTCTCGACAGGACGCCGATATTGAAACTGAGCACTTCAGTAACACTTTCAGTTGCCAGGGAACATTTCAACCTCCTTCCAACAGGGCCCTGCCAGATAATTTGAGACGCATCTGAGGACTGGAAGGCCTCGAAGAACAGCCCACGCATTTCGAAGGGCACCTTTTCCAAGGTTTACTACGTTCAAAATCCAGTAACAAGTCGGGTTTGTAGACCCTTTCTTCAAGGAAAAACTATGTTCGCAATCCACAAACGGAAGTGCTCTAACCTTCACATTCACTTTCCCAAAAAGCTCCAAATCTGACTCGAAAGAATGATCATCAGGTCCTGCCAAGGCAGCAAACGTGAACCTCCCCTCCGGATCAAGCTTCACACTCGGCTCCTTTGCATCGGGTAACTCAACAGTCAAGAACACTTTGTCCGACCGTTGTGCCCACCGAATCTCCGGATGGCGGCTGCAATTCACCCATACACAGCACCGTGAAACGTCAAGGTCCTGCCGCGCCCTATACTCACAAACCAAGGAAAACGGAGTGAATTCAAGAGCACCTTAGTATACAAAATTCCGTAATGCGCCATCGCTGCATCCGATCCATCGGTTATACCCAGTTTCAAAAAACAGTGCCATCCCAAAACAAACACCGCTCCATCCCAATTCAATCTCATACTAGAAAACAGGATTGCGCTAAGCTCAGATAGGATCAACCTCAGTGACATTCATTCTGTACATTTCCTGGATTCAACAACAAAAACTGAGTTGGGGGACCAAAAGCATGAACAAGTAGCAATTTTGTGCACACGGGGAAGACATGGGATCACCTCATAGTGTCTGAAAGTACAGATGAGTTGTGTTTGGTGAAGCTTGTGGGTGTGCAAATTAGCAGGGTCGCCCCCTCCACAGCTCGGTACATGAAGAATGAGAGAGGGCAGCAGCGATGCCCCGGCAGTGTGAAGAGACAAGCGCAATAACGGCAGCTCTGCACAGCCGCCGCCCAACCGTAACTCCACTCCCCCTAACCCTCCGCCAACCTTCTGCCTAACCAACCACTTAGCCTAACTAACCAACTTTTCCCTTCCCTCTAACTAACACAGCTTGGGTGGGGTTAGTTAGCCATTTTGTAGCTAACTGACACAGCTTGTATAACTGACCAACCTCGTGGCTAACTAACCCAGCTTGGGTGGGGAATGGAGCTCGGTTAGTTAGCCATTTTGTAGCTAACTGCCCAACCTTGTGGCTAACTAACCCTACTTGGGTGGGGGGATGGAGCTCGGTTAGTTAGCCTTCTTGTAGCTAACTGACCAACCTTGTGGCTAACTAACCCGGCTTGCCTAACTAATTATTCCTCTTTCATTCCAGCTTAGTTTTTTTCTTTTTCTTTTGGTGCTTAGTTAACTGAGGAAGGTTAAATGTAAATGGGCAACTGGATTTAGTTAGCTATAAAGGTTGATGACACGTGTGGGAGAGGTAGGTAGTGTTCATGTGAGTGCCATATTTTGTAGCTGACAAACTAACCCATATTTGTAGCTAACTAACCCCGCTTGCATAACTAACCCTATCCCTACCTCGTTGCCAACCTTGTAACTAGCTAACTAACTAACCTGCCTTTGGCAGACTAAGTTTTTCCAAATGTGGCTAACTAAAGTCCAGCTTGGATAACTAGCCCTTCCAACCTCTTAGCTAATTAATCATTAACATTTGTGATTTTTTTTTTTCTCACCTCCCTTGATTGGGATGGAGGTGTTGTATCCAGTTGGTAGATGCGCGGAAGACATTTTCGCATCACCGATCCTATATTAATCCATATAATGGATGCGGACTCGTATCCGGAGTGTGCTTGTGGAGTTGGTGACAGTGTTTAGTTGCCATAAACCCAGGAGATTATGGCAAGCGAGCCGTCGCGGTGGTAAAGTAGTCGTAATAGTCGACATGGGTTTAAGATTTGTAGCAACAGCCGTCGAGTGATGTAATTGTGACAAGAACATTCAGTTTGCAGTCCTAACACAATGGACAAGCGCCTAATATTTCCTGCAAAAGACATCAACTTGCGCTGTAAAGGAGACATAACACAGTTGACACTTGACACGTTTCGTATTTGTTTCAACAGCCGTCGAAGGATTAGTGAAGAAATACATTCAGATTGCAGCCGTAAAGGAGTCATAACACAGTCGACAAGCGCTTAATATTTCCTGCGAAAGCCGTCGTGTACTAAGGAAACAATCAACTTTCACCGTAAAGGAGATACATCATGGGTCTAATATTTGCTAAAATATATTAGTAGAACAACCGTCCAAGGATGTTTTCTCGTTTAAGAAACGGTGTGATTGTGAAACCATGCAACTTGTAGCCGTTAACAATCGGCATGCGTTTGATATTGATAAAATATATATCTGTACAACAGCCGTCGGAGGATGTTTTGTCTTTTCTCGGTGTTTAAAAAATGCCGTAATTGTGAAAACATTCAATTTGCAGCCGCACCGCAAACAAGTCATTAAAGATTTTGGGTGCTTATTATGTCAAGCTTTAGACTAATTATATTTGTTATATGTTGATTCTTTCTCTGTCCACGTCAGCCTGCACATAATGGACGTAACGTTGTAGATGCCTATTATGGTCTTCATTGCGCCATTTTTGCTTTGCTGTTTTTATAAAATGCTGACACATGGCAACTAAGCATCAAAAATCATTATCGCGCCGCGTGTCCGCCTTACAACGTTCGCTCCGCGTAGTCCATAGTCCGCATGAAGATCTCTTTGGGTGACGTGGCGAAATTCTATTAGTTTTGCGCACGAGCGCTGTATTTGATAGTGAGGGCTCCACATTTTTTGGATGTGATGTGACATATATGGATGCAAAGTAGCCAAATCTGGATGTGAAGTGCACTTCTCATGACAGACTATGTCCGATAGAGTAGGAGGGGGAATTACGGGATGTAGCTGCCCTTCGTACATCCAGTATTCCCCCTCGACAACGTGTCATGGAATTCTAGGGTACGTAACACAATTGGACATGGGATAATATTTTCCGCAACGGACAACCAAGTTGTCGGAAGTGGTTGCGGGTTCAATCCACCAGTTGGTGTCACAAAGGTGTCCAGTGTTCACCTTCCGGCCGGAAAGCAGTAGTCATAATGCTTCTTTTGCGGCAACAGACGTAATTGTGGAAACATTCAACATGCGGCCGTAAAGGAGACGTAACGCAGTTGACAAGCGCTTCATATTTGTTTGACGGATGGCCGTCGGATGGAGTAATTGTCGCTATTTTAGTCATTTGCGCAACCCGAGAAAGGGATGGATGGATGGGGACAAAATGAGTGGATGGATAGTCGGGGTCGTAGGCTGTGACCGTTGAAGCCGTCACGGCACCGGCTGTAGCCGGTGGAAATTGAGCCGTTGTGCGAGACGTTGGAGGCAGCAGCCTATCGCGACTCTCTCTCTTTCTCTCTCTTCGCTCGTTCTTCCTTGGCATCATCACACATCGCAATCTGTCTGTGCGATCTCGCGTTTCTTGATTGCTTGGAGTAACTTAGCAAGCGTACGTTGGTTTGGTGTTGCATGCAGGAGGGGAGAGGAGTGAGTGTTGGGGGTATGTGGTTGTAGTACTGAAGGTCTTACTTCAGCACCAACCATGCATAAGGCTAAGTCCCCTTTACAGCTTTACAACTGTGATCAGGTCATCGGAGGCAGGTGTGGTGGTAATGCGCAGGTGACGGAGGAATTCGTGAAGGATGGGAAGGATGCGTCGTCCGCCGAGAATTGTGACCCCAATCTGCACCAAGACTGTCCGACAACTCCTGGCAAGAGTGGTGTACAATCTGGAAAGTCAAGAATGGGCTCATCTTGTGATCCGGAAGAGGGACGAAGGGAAGAGGGCCAGACAGCTGCTTTTCTCAGGAAGCAGGCAATCGCCGAGAGGAAGCAGCCGGAAGAGTGGATGTCGGACACTTTGGTTAAAGAAGCAGTGAATCGGCTTGCTCCGTTGGGAGAAGGTGGTGTTAATATTCTGGTACAAGCGTTTGAAAGTGTTATGCTCTCGGACTGTGAAGCACAAGAAGCCAAGCATGCCCCAACTGTGGTTGCGGCTAGGTCAGGTGTTGATGATGTGACCATTCCGCAGGGCTCCACGATGTGTGGTGGTGAGTCAGGGAGGATAGCTGATATGCATTCATTTGACAAGGTTTGGGCTTGGAATGACTCAATTGCGCCCTGCTATGTGAAGGATGGTTGCCAGAAGGAACAAGCTGATGGAGTTGCACCCCTGATGAGGTCCCCCACTAGTGATCATGATGTCCAAGAATTCCCAAGAATTGGCGACCAGAACACTAAGACCACTGAGACCACTCCACAACCTAAAATTTCTCACTTTGAGAGGTGATTTTCGCACTCTGCAATAACTCGGAAAGAGTTTTGTTACTGTGATACTTTCTATTTAGGTCTCCTCCACTTTTTCTCCTTCTTTTCTTATCCCTATGCAGGTCATCCCTTCCGTTCTTATTACACTCCCTGATTCAGGCCCAAGTCAACCACTGATATGATGGCGCCTATGCAGCCATAAAGAGTCACCGGATGGCTTAATGTGGGGGGGAGCAGTGCACTCTGCTACGCAGGCAACCACCAAGCTGGATGATGAAGTGAGTTGTTGTTCAGTCTATTTCTGTACAGTTCTTTCTCGGGCATTTTACAGAAGTCTTTTCTCAGTCCGGTGCAAACCAATTCTGCTTTGCTCTCTCTATCTTCCTGTTTGGTCCTTTGGTCCTCATATCTGGCGGATGTTATAATGTACCAATTTATCTCATGTTTTCTTCTCTTTCTCCCTCTCTCCTCTCTCACAAACTGTCATCAATGGGGGAAATGTGGGATGCACAGTTAAGCAGTGAGGATGGAGCATCAAGGTCCCAGATGTCCACTTTGACACACCTGACTAAGAGTCAGACAAGGGTTGGAGCTCGCAACCAGCATGACCGCCGCAATTCATCACAACCTTTCAAACTCCGCACAGAGGTAGAGACATTTTTAGGGTTCTGGGGGCTTGAGATGATTATTTGAGGTAGGAAGGTGAGCTAGTCTAGGAGTTGGGGAGAGGATAGAGCAGGCTTCTGAATTTGAATATCCTCTATGACTGGGGTGACCATCTTCTGTAAACATTTAATGGAGATGTGATGAGGGAGGGATTTGAGCAGGAAAGGGGAGCAGTGAAGCAGTGTAACTTCTCCAAGAGATTAGAGGAGATGTGGAATCAGGAACAACGGCTTCGCATTCCTATTGCACAGGGATTACCCTGGACCACCGATGAACCTCATGTATTTTCTCTCAACCCCTTGCATACTATTGTAGGTCGATTTTATGTCATCTTCTCATGCTGCTGCAACACAACACATTTGAAACTCAACTTACGTGCAAACATGCAGGTGCTACCCAAGCCTGCTACCAAGGGGCAGACCAGACCAATGGAATTCAGGCTTCTGACTCATTTCAGGGCCCTTGAGCGTGCGGAGTTTGACCAATATGTATGTCTCCAAACTTTTTTCTAGGGGAAATATTCAGTCATGTTGTGATCTTGATGAATTTTCCCTTTGCATTTGGGGTGTCTATGTCCCAATGCCCCCACCACCCTGACCTTTCCTACTTACCCTAAAATTGTGTGTGAGTAAACAGGTTGCTGAACGGAGCATTTACCTTGAGCTACAGCGACAAGAAGAAGAGAGATTACGTCAGGTTTGTTACAAGTTATTTTGTGGTAGCTGTTGAAGGATTTCAACATCATTTTATTCTGCTTGGTTGACTCCATCCTTTCTGCTGGCAGGCAGTTTGATACCTCCACCTGGCTGTGGTATGTCCATCAACCATGTCTATGTAATGCAATCTGTGCACAGCATACTTACAGAATTGTTGTGACCACACAGATAGCAGAGGAGGAAGAAGTAAAGAGACTGAGGAGGGAGATGGTGCCTCGTGCACAGCTCATGCCCTACTTTGATCGGCCCTTCATGCCACGCAGGTATTCCTTTCTTCTTGACTCAGTTGCTGTCACATGAGCGTGTGTGACTTTGCCATGAAGCCTCACTCTGTGATGTCACTGCCTGTGCAGATCATCAAAGCGGCTGACGGTGCCAAAGGAGCCAAACTTTCACAATACACAGAACAAAAGGGCAAAGTGTATGGCATCGAGGCAGCCCAGTACAGCATGAGAGAAGTTATTGCATTGAGCGCGAGTGATCCATGTTGATGCTTCATGGACACCACACAATTCTATTTTTGATAGTGTTGATTTTGATGGTGTTGTAAATAATACTCCGTGTTGCCAGCCGGGTATGGCCTTGGGTGGTGTCCCCCCCACCCCCCCTCTCTATGCTCATGGCTCTTGCAAGGTTAGTTTTTCCTCGCGTCATTTTATTAACGGGTCTCCGTTCCCCTTTAAATAAAAAGATAAGTTACAAGTTCAGTTCTATAGGTCATCCAAGTGCGGGGCACAATCAAGAAGGTCCACTATGCAGCCACAGTGCCGCAGTGTAGCTCTGTGAGCTGAAATTGGCTGACTCTGTTACATTTGCAAGTGGAGTGGGCATTGAAGATGTTGCTCTCAGGACTGGATCTAATTCTTTGGTTTGCTTCTGTCAGCAACTTAGGTATGGGGCTTCTGTCTTTTACCTGCTCTCCATGCATAATTCTCTAGTGTAAAGTATTAACATTGCTTTTACCCAGACATGATGGATGCTTCATGTCTAGGGCACCTCAAGAGGATGTTAGTCTACTCTGGTAGAGTGCACTAAGCTGCAGATGCACAAATTTGATGAGAATGTAATTGGGAATGATGCCCAAAGCGTTTTGTGAGATATACAAGCAGGATGTCCTTTGCTGCAACTCAAGGAGGACAAGGTCACATATTTCAACACCGTTTAAGCTGGTATGATAGTGCTGATTGATGTTTGTCTATGTTGGGTGTATCAGCAGCTTTTGGGAGTGGCGTGGCATCAATGAGAGGGAATTTGTGCTATGTGATGCTAGTCTGCATATCTCAACAGATTCTGGCTGATCTAGATCGCAGAAAAGTGCAGACAAGTTCATGTTTTCATGTCTTATGTCAAAATGTTGAGACTGTAATAAAACATCTGTTTTCATGTGGTTAGTTGGTGAGGAATCTAATTTTGTTTTGGCAGTCCAGTTCCTGAATCGGTGATCTTTAGCCAATTGACAACTGTTTGAATCAAAGTTAGGCACTTGGAATCTAGTTGGTGGTCCAGTTCCTGAATCGGTGATCTTTAGCCAAATGACAACTGTTTGAATCAAAGTTAGGCACTTGGAATCTAGTTGGTGAGGAATCTAATTTTGTGTTGGCAGTCCAGTTCCTGAATCGGTGATCTTTGAATCAAAGTTAGGCACTCAGCAAGGCAGGACCCTGACAAGCACGGCCCTGACAAACAGTAGACGAACAATTACGAACAATTACGCTGCCGCTCTTGCAAGGCGTCCAAGGGATACTCAACCGGCCGCAACTTCCTAATAGCTAGGGCAGGCAAGAAACCAAACACACAAACACTGCTGGCAAGAAGTATACGGCATTACACGCCGAGTGCGAAGACGATATACCTACGTCTCCTCCGGTCCGTATACAGAGAACGCTTTTCATCTACCACTTGCGAGGAGCTGAGGTACATGTCACGTAGATCCTTCCACCAATCCACAACAAAAACATCAGAGCCACGAACATTGTCATCACTACGTCCCACTTACTTCAACACACAGAACGCACTACCTACCCCAAGGAGCAGCTTGCAACTCCAATTAAATGCCAGTCAAATTCCCTCCGCATGAAGCGAGCATCGTCGAAATCACGCCAGAGACAACCGAAGCGCACGCTACCGCCCCTGCGTGATTGCGCTCCAAACTCCTCTTGTCCCTCCAGACTTCTCGCACAACCATAAAGCAACTGTGCAGTAACTTAGCCGCTGCACAGTCCCTTAGTCCCGACAGCACCAACTGCTTTATTAGGGTTTCCTGCCACCATTCTAGGGTCGGTATCGCACCCAACGGTGCCCCCCCCCAGATGCCGCCCACCCCGCCTGCCAAGTCACGGAAACCGTTCTGCAGTAGCTGGCACTTTAGGGCTGCCAGTTCCAGAGACAAAAGAATATCATGCTATAATTACTAATATTCATTAACTGTTATTGTTCCTTTATCTGAAGATCCTGTTCTCATTCTCCTGGAGATGCCACTGTCGTCGATGCGGCGGGCGGCTCGCCGCAGTTTTCCGACCCGGTTTCGGTACTCGATATCATCCCACGTTCATCCACAAAAGAAACCGAAGAGGAGGAAATTCCGCCTGACGTGAAAAGAGCGCACACGTGTGGGAGGGCGGGAATGAACGGAGCAAGTGGATTGCGGGGATGTGGAGCGAGCGAGGGAGACGGAGGGAGGCAGAGCGGGGCGGGGGCGCCACGCACCCGTGCCGTGCCTGCCTCGCACTGCATGAGAGGCAGGGCAAGCAAGGCCCTGCGAGACAGGGAGAGAGGGAGGCGGTGAGAGGGATAGCCAGGAGAACGAGACAAGACAAGAGAGAGAGAGAGAGAGAGAGAGAGAGAGGGAGTAAAGGGAGTAAAGAAAGGGGGAGGGGATGGAAGGGGTGGCATATTCTAGGGGGTCGGCGGGGGTGATGACATTGGTGTGGGCCAAATGTGTCGGGCCCGCTTGATCTTGCATACGCGCGCTAGAGTGCGTGGTAAAATTTAGGGTGTGACCACTGACGAGCTCCTTCAATCAGAAGCGCTTGCGTCGTTGAGTGGAGCCGTGGTTTTGGAATCCCCGTCTCTATCCTCTCCTGTGATTAACCTTGCGAACCTTGGGTGGCAAGTGTGGTGTGTGCGTGTTCTATCTTTTTGTGGCGCGGGTTGGGAGGCGTTTGGGGGAATTAGTATCTGAGTTTTTTGTGTTGAGATGGATGTAGAGAGGGGAGTGTGAGGAATTGGTGCCTGGCTTGAAAGTTTGTGTTTTGTTTTTATCTTCTTTTCTGCAGGTGTATCTTGTAGGGGGCACAGATCGAACTTTTTTTGTTGGTGATCTTAGAGGTTGTGTGCCTGGAGTTGTCTGTAGTTGTGGAGAGTGCCTTCTCGGATTTTGATTCTTCAGCTATGGTTATCCACGTGATTGCTTTCGTTTTTATATAGCACACGGAAATTTGGCAGCATTTCAGGGTTTGATCATTCAGGCGTTGCACTTGTCTGGGGACTTGATTTTTTTTTTTTCCCCCTTTTCACCCGCCGAGCGACTACCATTTTGTAATTTTTGACTGGATAATGACGATCTTCTGTCTCGGACTATCCCGATAGCCCGGGTCTTTACCACTCGTATTGGATTTTGCGCTAGGGAGATGCTCGAATTTGGAAAGGTTCTGGCTGGTGGAGGGGAAGGTACAACAATATAGGCGGCCGTGGAAATCGTAGAGCTGTTATACAGAAGAGTTTTGGGATGATTATAAACCAGCAATGATAGTTCCCGCAATTGTTCAGGGAGGAGTAAATGCTCGTCCAGGAGGGGATATCCTTGAAATTTCCGGGGATCTCTACCTGAGGTCTTCATCAATGGAGCAGAAGGCAAAGAGTGTGTTTGAGAACGGACCCCAGAGTCGCCATCCAGTCATAGCATGGCAGTGTACTTCCGAAGGATCTTTGTCATCAATTGAGAGTTTGTCTGGTGGAGACTCCTCGCATCCACCGTCAGATGTACATCCCTTCTTCCAAAAGTTGAGAACGGGAATCCATGTGTCGGAGTCACTTGTATTGTCAGATGATGAGAATGTGCCAGATTTAATCCAGGAGGGATCACCCGTTACACATTCAAAGCGGAGGACGCTGGGAGGAGCTTCAGTTGGGCAGTCAATGGCAGCGGGGCCGGTGAGCATGGACGAAGGTGAGGGCAGCCCTGATAGACACAGAGATGTTTGAGCCAAAGTCTTGGAGGTGGTGCAGTTTTATCTCAATACCATGTCGTCTGTTGGATGTAGGCCGTGTGGGCTAGATAGCCCATGGGTGTAGACAGCCTAAACGTATGTCCAAAGCAAACTTCTTTTATGTGTGTTCTGTGATTCCTGTTTAGCATCTATTGTTTTATGCTAGTCAGTTTCTCATTGGGCTGTTTCCTGTGCGGGATGGGATCAGTGCCTCCAGATCACATGTCCACCCCATCCGAAGATTTCCCCTGTCCTCGGGTGAAGTTTATGTGCAGCTATGGTGGTAAGATTCTGCCAAGGCCAGGTGATGGCAGGCTGCGGTATGTTGGGGGCGAGACCCGCATAATTACGGTTAATCGATACATCCACTACTCCGAGCTCATGTACAAAATGACAGAATTCTATGGGCAAGCCCTTACCATCAAGTACCAGCTGCCCGATGAGGATCTTGATGCCTTGGTTTCTGTTTCATCAGATGAGGACCTAGAGAACATGATGGAGGAATATGACAAGCTTGAAGCATGTGATGGCTCCTCAAGGCTTCGAGTCTTTCTCTTTTCTGCTGTGGAGTACGATGTTACCCACCTGAATGATTCTGTAGGAGACCAGAGGAATTCTGAGCAGCGATATGTGGACGCTGTGAATGGTATCCCAGAGACAGGGTCGAGGAAGCAGTCTGAGATTGGAGGAGTTGGTCTTGCGCCATTGCATCTGGACAATTTGATTGGGCTTGACATGGTGGATCAGTGGGGCACCCCTCGAGTCCAAGATTCAGTACCTGTTGCATTGTTGGCGCCTCAGATATCTCAGGATGTTGCGTCTTTGATACAACATGTGCCAGTTGCTTTACCTGTATCCTCAATCCCTTTAGTTGTGCCTTCTATTCAAACAAAGTCCAACATGCCCTCGGCCCCATCATCTGCTCCTTCATCTCCTCCTCTCCTTCCACGACCTGCAAAGCAGGCAATTGTGCCTGAGCTTCACCTTCAGTTTCTCCAAGATCAGCATGGCAAGGTGAGTGGACACGGGAGTGGACACTCGTACAATGTAATCCACTCGGAGGGGACGTATCAAGATGTGGACAACTATGGGGCTCCTGTGTCAGCTTCCATTAATCAACAGCATGAGCTTCTTTATCGAAGCAATGAGCCCAGGAGGGCTCCAGATTCTCCTTCAAAGGCCCAACATGAGGGAGTGCCATTAGTCAGTCATCAGGAACACGCTCTACGGGATGAACCGTGGCGCCCGGCTGAGGGGAGGATGCCCCGTGTGCACTCACACGGCAAGCTCATACGGCTGCCAGATCAACTCATGGACAGTACATCGACCAGGCCAGACACCCAGCAGGTGCCAGATTTAGGGCTGCCCCAGCTGGATCTTCCAAAGCGACTTGTTCTTCAGCAGCAACTGCCACAGTCTGGTTGGCAGCACTCCCTGGAAACGCAGCCAGATGGCTACAGAAGGGTAGATCTGCTGTTGCAGCCTTCCTCCGATCTGGTGCTCCAGCCTGCAGGAGTTGCACAGCAGCAGCAGACCTTTCAGCAGCAGCCCCAGCCTCTACATTTCCGAACTGGGCCCTCACAGGCAGCTAGTGGCCATGAGGCGGTTTATCGGCAAGCTGAGCAGCAGCAGCTTCAAGAGGAGGCTTTTGGCAGTTCACAGTTCATGCATCGATCGGTATCGGCTCATACAATCGCACCTCAGATTGGTTCTGCACAGGCTGCCTCATATCATAGTGGTGCTGGTTCTGCCCCATCCTCTCCAAGGTTGAGCTACAGGGATATGTCAGGAAGACATTTGGGAGGGCAGCAACAGGTGCAAGTGCATCGGGGTTACACTGGACCAACATATTTGGACCAGCCGTATGGAAGAAGAGTGCCTTACAGTGATCCACCAAGTAGGTCTTTCCGGCCGTCTAACTCTCCTCCTCGGTATCGTGATCATCTGCCTCACATGGAAGAGAGATTGATGCGACCACAGCTGCAGACTCTTGCAAGTTCAGATCCTTTGTTACACGAACAAGTCATGTATGAGGCAAGTTCACTCCCTCAAAATCAGTACGCGGAAAGTGGGACAAGGTCTCAGCTACCTCAGTACATGGGCCTAAATCCATTTCAGGAGGGCATCATTGGATATCAGGATCATCATGATGGTTCTGAAGGAAGACGCCACCCGTTGCAGCAGGGGAAGGATACCCAGCTAAAGGCCGGGCATTTCCATCCTCAGCATTTCAATTTTAGGTCAGAATATCAGGACCAGTTGATGCCTCCTATTGAGCAGCTGTCAGTACATTCTCGTTATCAAGAGAGGCAAGAGAAAGTGACAGATTGGGTTTTGCAACAGCGGGGGCGTGATGGGGAGGACGGAAGGATTGGGAGAGGAAGGCCAGGGCAGCCTGAGCACCTAGACAATGACACGAGTGGTGAGTTGGGTGCCACCCACCACTTGGAAGCACCAGCTGGGAGCTATCCTCACCTGCCAGAAGATTCAGATGCCCTTCTTGCTTCAAGCTTAGGAGAGACTTTCTTGCATCGAAAGGGTGAGTGGCTTGATTCATTGGGAAATAGCAGTCATCATCTGAGACCTAGTATACCCCAGTCCACTACTTTAGCGGGGTACTCATCGGCTCTTGGTAGACCAATTGTGGATGGCTCTAAGGGCCCCCAGTACATGGGAAGGTCAAATGAAGTGGACTACTTTACACCGGTGCCTGCTTCAAGATCTGGAGCAAATTCACAGGATTTGAGGACCGCAACGTTCCTAGATCCTGGTGTGCACACCATGTCTTCTGTTATGAATGCAAGTACTCAATTGTCTTCTGGAACGCAACGCCTCATGGAAGATAGGGCAGCAACCGGTGCCTTCAATCAAATGGCTTCTCAAATGCCTTCATATGCACCTGGCATGAGAGTGGGAAATGCTGAGCTTCCCAGCAGTGCAGATTTACGCTGGAGTGGGGTAATTGGTTCAGATGATGCGAGGGTTGAGGGAATTGGGCAGGTCCGGGATCTGTTTGGGAGCTCAGAGCGTATTCAGAATTTTTCAAGTGTGGGAAAGGGCAATCTGAGTAGGCCTTCAAGTGGGAATAATATTGTCGCTCAGGAGGAGGAGGCACTCAATGGAATGCATGGTTTACATACAGGTTCAATTGGCACGCACGAAATGGACAGCATGACCGATGGGGATATCAGCCCAACTGTTTATGCTCTCCAGAGCATGCTACTGAACGATGGACAACCCAGCAGCAGTCAACTTTCACTGCCAACAGGTCATGGACAGGCTTCAAGTAAAGGGATTCCAAGTATGATTGTTACTCCCTTGTCCAAGGTGTCCACTGGATCATGTACTCTCTCATCCACCATGCCCCCTTCCAGCTTGTACACAAGCACAACTGCTGTTTCAACATCCTCTGAGCATTTATCTGTGTTCAAGCCGGCAACTGCAGTGCAACGGACCTCCGGAGCAACGATATCAAGTCTGGAGGGGGAGAACACTGGATCGGCTGGTAGGCAGGCTACCTCAGTTAATGTTGAGAATAATAGTAAATTGTTATCACAGCTTTCTGCAACTGGTCACCTTGCTGAGGACATGGCTTCTTCAGTTCTTGGAAATGCTTCACAGGATCTAAGTGGAATGGAGAAGACACACAGTGAGATGAAGGAGGATGAGAAGGAAGAATGGAAGCGTGTTTCCCAGGGTGTGAGCACCTCTATCTCTCACCCTCCACTTGTGTCGGCACCCACTTTTGGCATGACAAATTGGGAGACGGACCTTACTGACATGAAGGCAGGTGAAGAGGAAGTTGCTGTTCACGAATCTCTTTCCAAGGAGAAGGATTCAGGAGCAGATCCACCAAGGGAAGCCATGGAGGAGATACTGACAATCGAAACTGCAACTGAGGTAAGGCTGCTTATATTTGTACGTATAAGTGATGCATTCAACTCGTGACAAGTCACAGTATCTTGTGCTGGGCAGACTTCTTAAATTCTGTGCTTTGTAATGCAGGATGTGAACAATGGAGTTGACGATTCTCCCAATGAGGAGGTCAAGAAGGGCAGCAATTCTGGGATGACTGCCTCTGATGCTGAAGCAGAAGCTATTTCTCGTGGTTTGCAGGTGATTGGCTAATTGACTTTTCTACTTCACATGCAAGCACTTCAGGCTAAGTGGTATGTCTAGGTTATCTTGTTGGAAATAATGCACCAGGTTTCAAGAAGCCTTAATCATGGAGGGTTTTGCAGACTATTAAAAACGCCGATCTCGAAGAAATGCGGGAGCTGGGTTCGGGTACTTTTGGAACTGTGTATCATGGAAAGTGGCGAGGCTCAGATGTTGCCATCAAGCGGATCAAAGCAAGCTGCTTTGCTGGACGACCATCGGAGCAAGAGCGCCTGGTATGTTCACCTTTTAACCATTTCTTTCGTAGTTTTCAAACTGATTGGGAGGTGGACATGTTGACATGTTTTGCAAAGCCTGGAAGCTGAGCCGTTGTGGGTTCTGTGAACAGATAGCTGATTTCTGGAAGGAGGCCTGCACTCTTGGCCAGTTGCATCACCCAAATGTCGTGGCATTTTATGGTGTAGTACGTGATGGGCCTGGTGGAACATTAGCAACTGTGACCGAGTATATGGTGAATGGATCTCTGAAGCAGGTTTTGCAGAAGAAAGACAGGTGTGCTCACACATAGAAGTTGCTAGACTACTGTTAGTGCCCTGTGGGAGAGTGACAGTGATAATTGAGAAGAATCATAAATTAGATTTTGAAGATGAGAGGCTGTCACAAAAGTTTCTCCGTTATCTTTCATATTTGGCCTTTGTATGAGGACTGTTGTCTGCTACTTTGTTCTTACTACTTTGCTGAAATATGTTGGCATGTACAGGACAATCGACCGTCGCAAGCGATTGCTCATAGCAATGGATGCAGCTTTTGGGATGGAGTACTTGCATGGAAAGAATATTGTGCATTTTGACTTGAAGTGTGAGAATTTGCTCGTAAACATGCGAGATCCACATCGACCTATATGCAAGGTGTCTTATGCACTTGACTAGCCGTACATTTTCTGACTTTCTGCTTGTTAGATTTTTTTCTGATATATTTGCAATCTGGGTTGGGCATGGTTGACTCTGTCATTGTTCATACAAAGGGGCTAAGTTAACCCGCCGGTCTTCAGAGGGTTATTCTGTCATTGGCCTCTGGTTTTTTTTATTGCTCCTGCTGCCTTATCTTTTTATAGCCTGATGTTGAAGTGCAGTCTGACTTAAGTGTTTATGGTTATTGGTGTTCCTCTAGCTCATACCTATTTGTTGAGACATCCAAGTAGTCAGAGGCGTCGCAGGCCATCTCATACTTAATGGGCATGCAGATGATTTGATTCTTTAAGCTAGCATGAAGCAATACCCGTTTCTTAGCATACAATTTTCCTATGCAACACTTGTCTTGACACTAAGGATATTGTTTTATAGGTTGGCGATCTGGGCCTTTCAAAAGTGAAACATCAAACCATGGTGTCGGGTGGTGTACGTGGAACCCTTCCATGGATGGCCCCTGAACTGTTGAATGGTAGCAGCAGTATGGTCACAGAGAAGGCAAGTGTATGAGCTTCAGTGCTTGGAACAGGCCAAGAAGGTGTAGAGCAAGAACAAAGTTTTGTAACCCTAAGTGGATGTACAAAGATTAGTTGATGCAAGCATACAATAGGATTATTGTCAAAATGGTGCATCACACTTGTATCCAAAGTTATTGCCCTTAATCTACTTGTGGTTGGTACTGATCCACAGGTTGATGTCTTCTCTTTTGGGATAGTTATGTGGGAGCTTCTTACAGGGGAGGAACCATACGCAAACATGCACTACGGGGCCATCATAGGTGGGTTGATATTTGTTGGTGAAGAACTTCATTTGTAGCTGTTTCTGTTAAGGTCTAAAGTTTTAGTTATGCGCTATCGCAATGATGGGTGGCTTGTATGTCCCACCAATACGATAGCCTTAGCATTCATGTTTGGAGATTTATTGAAACCATTGGTTTTGCAATGAGTGAGAATGAATATGTTGTGTGCTGACAACTGGAAGCATGCAGGAGGCATTGTTAACAACACATTACGCCCTCCGATCCCTAGCTGGTGTGACCCAGCTTGGAGATCACTGATGGAGCGATGCTGGTCAGCAGACCAGGGGTCAAGACCTTCCTTTTCAGAGATTGCAAGTGAACTGCGGGTTATGGCAGCAGCAATACATCCAAAGGCACAGGGTCAGTCTCAAGGACCTACACATGCACAGTCACATGTGCAAGTGCAGGTCTAATATGTCAAATCTATGGTTGTGGCTATTTATATTATCAGCAGGTAGACTGTGGATAAATAAGGACTCAACTGCCTGGGGTAGAGACCGGCTGCAGCCATTGTTTGAGTTAACGATTGCTATAGACAGCCCTTGGCTAGAAGTCCAGATCAGTGCAGCACTTTCGTCATAAATTCGAATTAGAGATTGTGTGCATATATTTAAGTACCTTTTTGACAGTACTGAGGTGGAGGCATGCAACAAAAGATACTGCTGAAAAGGTTTATTCATTACTTCCGTGTATCCTAATGTGGATAATAGAAGCAGCAATGGGCAACTGCTGTTTGGAGTGGATATAGTTCTATTCAATCGCAATGTCTGGTCCATGGTGTTTAGATGGAGAGTGCTTTCTACGTCTCCAAGCGGAGACCTTACGGGATATGTCCGTACATAATCAAATTGTCGCAGAGGTGCGTATTGCTCTGGTCCAGTAAACACGTGGAACTGCTGCGGAGGGTCGTTTTTGTACTGCTGCAGGTAGAAAATCTGGACGTATATAAAACCTTCTAATCTTCACAGATTCACAAGAAGGCTGGGTCGTGTTACTTTGTTTTTGTAGGGTGGAAAATATGCCCTTCAGATCTGAGTTAGATATTTCCAGATGGTGGTGAAGCATTCGGTCTGATAAACTTGTGTCTTCTGGCGTACCTGTGGTGTTTTGTGTTCTGAATAATGACTGAGATTGTCTTTGCTATGTGAATGCAGAAAGCAGAGGCCTTTGACTGCCAAGGCTACATAGAGATTGTGAAGCTGAGAAGATATTGCCTCAAGCCGTTGGAGCAAGCCCTTCATTGTTCCTACAAAGAGTAGGTGATCACAGTAGGCAGGACATAAAGCGCTGTAGAATGCGTTGCACCTGCGCTTACTGGTGCAGCCAGCTTAGAGCGGTTATGATTTGTAAAGGAAAGAGAGTGTAGGTGTACAAATGATGGCAATGCACTATTGGATAGACTTAGTTTGGACAGTCTCATATGGTTGAATTGGTCTTTGAACTGACATTGTGTGAAGTAAGAATTTTCTTTGTATCAATATGATTTTGTACCCATTTGAGTTCCTTTATTTTGTAACATGTGTGTTTGGTCTGTGGCATAGAGTGAGGGCCAGGTCAGGGGCCCTGACAGACTTCTGTTAGATAATTTGGTGTGTCTCCAGTGATGAATGCGCGCTTGACTTTGGTGAACCACATGCAGAGATTGTCTGGTGTATGGAGCTTGGTGTGTGCTACCTGGAGTGACAGGGAAGATCGCTGGCTCATTGTAATGGTTTTTAGTCCACCTTAACATTCATGCTTTAGGGGTTTTGTTCAGGAAGACAGATATAGACTTGACATACTGTAACAACGACTCAGACAGTCAAGACACAAGAGTCATCTTAGCCCTTGAATAGAGCTGACCTCCTGACCATCCAGTCCTTGTTCACTTGAAAGTGTGAACAAAGAAAACCTTTACACAGAAGCCACAAGTCCATTTGCGAGTGGATTCTCACAGTAACTGAAGTTTCTTCTGAGTTTTCCATTGCATGGATTTTCAGAGACACTTCCCAGTCACTTGGGTTGCAAACCCTGGAGAGAATGAAATGCTTGCATGTCAAATTTTCACATCCCAGGTGGCCATTGCAAACTGTCCTTCAGAATTTCAATGAATGATCACAAAGCTGCGGCTGAGTAGGTTGAGAAGTACACCACTAATTCTTTTGTATACTCATGAAACTGGCAGGCAGAATTTCTCAGCCATGCTGTGCTGGAAGACTTTTCCTACTGAATCTGGCAAACAATTGCGACCTACAGCTGCCTCTGATACAATATAAAATGGTCCTGAACCTGCATCATACCAAGAATAATGTCTGCCTCCATCCACATCCTAAGCTTCACCACACCATACAGAACCCAGCTGGAAACAAATAATCTTTGAATGCTGATGTGAGTGGGAAACATGTTCTGCTGAATTTTTCACGAGTGTTCTTCTGAATGTCTTGAGGTGCTCTTTGCAGCATCCAAACTGTCACTGCAACTTACCGGGTTCAAGAAGCGCAAGCCTACAAGTCGCGGCTCCAAAATTGTCACGTCAGACTGATGCTATGGAATACAGCTCTCTTGAGAAAATCAGCAGGCCAGGATCAACCTCATACTGAAAGGATTGGCAAGTGGGCTCCATTGCTGCATTGAGAACTCCCTACTGTCTGAGCTCAGGCAATTCTGGATATTTCCGTTTGTCCCCCATATCTTCTCCCTCCAGACTGGGCGCGGGCTCTATAGTCACAACGCTACAGAGAATCAAAACCTAACCAGTGCACTTTCCATAAGAGTAAGTCTGTATCCAGAAGGGATGGCCACCAAACCCAGCCCTAAATTGATGACATTGCACATGTTTTACAAAGGCCTAACCTCAACATCTTCCAAGTGTAAGTTCAACACACCACCCCATCATTACAACACAGTTGGTGTAGTTTCACAATTTCAGAGGCTGCTTTACCCTTGGCAGATTTGTACCGTAGCTCATGAAGCCCTCCTTCCATTGCAAAGAGGCTGTGGCTGCTAAGCTTCTCCTTCCCCTTGGTTAATTATTCACACACCTGTTGGCTCCCTACCCCTCTCACAAGTAATGAAGTACCTCTGCGACTCTAACAAACCCACAAGCGATAAGGTAGCTAACAAACATACCAATCCCTAGAATTAAAAGCTGCAAATTCATCGTGATAATTGTTGCTTTGACTTGTGAGGTACTCAACATTTTTGTTGAGAGAATGTATGTGGACCCATCTGTCCTGCTACCACACCTGAAATACGGGGGGCACATCTTATCACGCTATCAATGGCCATCCCTTCCATCAGTCATCCAAGTCTACACTATGTCGCCCTGAAGGTGCTCCACCTTAACAGAACTCCCTCTTTAGTCGACTGATCGCTGGCATTTTCATGTCAAATTCAGCATCTGGTCCAGAGTTTCACTCCTTGTCATTTGTAATTTGTGTAATTTGTGGAGATCGCCATTACCACATCACCTATTCTTGGGGTAGCCTAAACTCCGGCGGTGCAAGTCCACTGCTGGAGTGCCCTTCCTCATCATGGCAGCAAACTCGTCATAGTTGATCCGGCCATCATGATCTGTGTCGACCTCACTGATGATATCTTTGATGGTGTATTCATCCCCCATGCCATGAGTCATCATAGCTTGCTCCAGCTCGTCCATGGTGATGTACCCACTATTATCAATGTCAAAATGTTGGAAGGCTGAGTAGAGATGGTCCTCTTTCTCCATCTTGTTCATATGCATCGTTGCCGTTATGAACTCGAAGTAATCGATGGTTCCATTCCCGTCGACGTCAACGTCTTCCATGAGTTGCCGCACTTCAGACTCAGCCAGCCTTGAACCCTGTTTTTGCAATCCATCCCTAAGCTCCTCAAAAGTGATAGTGCCACTATTGTCGGTGTCCATACTCTTGAACATTTCCTTCAATCCCACGATCTCGTCCTCTGACAGACTCTCTGCAATCACCTTGAGAGCAAGCTTCTTCAGCTTGTTCATGGCAGAAAACTGTTTCAATCTAGACAACACTGCGTTATCGAGAGGCTTGTCTGGTGCCTCGCCATCCTCTCTCAGCCAAGGATGGTTGAGAACCTGGTGAGCTGACAGACGGTCTCTTGGGTCTTGTTTTAGCATCCTCTTCACCAAATCCTTGGCCCCATTTGAGATTGAAGGCCATGGATCGCTTGTGAAATCAATATGCCCATGAAGAACTGCATCAAAAATTCCTTGCTCTGTCTCTGCCCAGAATGGAGGGACCCCGCAAAGAAGGATGTACAAAATCACACCGGCGCTCCAAACATCTGCCTCGGGACCATACTTGCGGCGCAGCACCTCAGGAGCCACATAGTACGCGCTCCCAACAATGTCAACGAACTGTTCTCCGGGCTTAAAAAACATGGAGAGTCCAAAATCAGTAGCTTTTAGAGGAGCATTTTCGTCCTTACTGGCCAGCAAAAAGTTCTCGGGCTTGAGATCTCGGTGCATGACCCCTAAAGAGTGACAAGTCTGCACAACCCGGACGATTGTCCTGCAGAGCGACGCCGCAGCTCTCTCGCTATAATGACCGCGTGCAATGATGCGGTCAAACAACTCACCCCCTGCACAGAGCTCCATCACCAGGTGCACCGAATGCTTGTCCTCGAACGCCCCCTTCAATTCCACGATATTCTCATGACCAGACAAGTGATGCATGATCTGAACTTCCCTCTTCACATCCTCGAAGTCCTCCTTGGTCGTCAGCTTCCTCTTCGCAATAGACTTGCACGCATACACCTCCGAAGTCTGAATGTCAGTGCACAGATGCGTGACTCCGAACTGCCCACGGCCCAGCTCCCGACCTAGACTGTAAGTCTGTCGCAAATCTTCCATAGGCCGTCCGAGCACGTTTCCAATCACGTATGCCATTGGCTTTGCCTTCGGTTCGTGGTGAGACACTGGCGGATCTGTGCGAGTCCCTTCTCGCTGCCGCTGATCCTGCTCTGGAGGAGCTGTTGGGACGTTGTACACATCCGTCGTCTTGCTGCTCGCACTGCCCACACAATGGTTCCCCATGGTTGTTGCAACCCTCCTGATGTGCCCCTCCGATCCCTGCACTGCACTGCTCCGTTCCGCGAATCCTCCCCCTCTCTCTCTCTCTCTCTCTCTCGCTCGCGGCCACCCACCTAACCCCACAACTAACCCCTGTTCCCCTTGCAGCCCCCAACTCTGTGGGACACACTGTCCCTTCATGTCCCTTGGAATGCTAATCATCCCACTTGTCCCAAAGCCTGTCTAGGACGCCAGTTTTACCAGAAAGTGCGTCCCCCATGCCAATTCCGAAAGCTGGGTTTTGTAGAAATCGGTCAAAACCCAGCTTTCACAATGGTCAGTCCGTAGCTCAGATGGTTAAGTGCACCGAGTGCCACCCAGATGATTCTCGGGTCAAATCTTGCTACTGACGGGTGTGGTATGGTCCCTGGGCTGTGTCCCACTCATTCGCATAAATGAAAGAGGTTATTTTCTCCTCTCACTATCAAGGGGCATGATTTGTGAGCCTCTGTCGCTCCCAGGTGTTTCCCTTTTTGAAAATAATAATAATAATAATAATAAATCTCAAACTAGATGGATTCTAATGTTAATTGCAACGGAAGAGTGCCTAAAATGCGTCTTGTTCTTGGTGTTCTGGATTTCCGATGCTTCCAATGGATGTCATTGTCAAATAATAATAAAATAATAGTAATAATGGATGTCATTGTCATCTGCATCTCTATGAGAGAGTCGAGTATTATGTGAAGATTGTGGAATATCAGATTCTAAAGCAAAGGAAGCCCGACTTAAGATTAAGTCAAAGTTCGCAATAAATACTTTTACTTGTATACTCCCTAAGCATGACCTGCACATAGCTGTAGAGTTGACATGTCATTCCTTGCCCCTTAGTCATGATGTACAAATAGACACTCAATAGTAAAAGTCTAATGTAGCTAGGAGATTTGACATTAAACAGAGGTTGCCACAAACTTCGAAAGATGCTACAGAGTGTGTAGAAAACTTGGAAGAGAGTGATTAACCTATCTTGGATCCTCTATTAGACGCAAATCATAAAAAGATATTTATAACATAGATCTAGTACAAGGGCAAGATAAATTGAATAGCTTTTCACAACAACATTTCCAAATACGCCATGAGGTCAAAATTAATCTTAGCTGACAAGACCAGACTGAATAGGATTTCCATAGTAGATTCAGAATATGGATGGCAATCAACATGCATCCATTGACGGTGCCCCAAGTTGCATGTAGAATAGAATTGTCTTACTCTTAAATGATCAAATTGCAGGAGAAAACACAATTTCTTCTACACCGATTTGAGCATTCCAATAGACAGCCAAGAGGTAAGGGCATAATAAAATTTCTTAGTGGTTGTGGATTCAGAATCACATAAGTGTGTTGGATGTTAGAAGGTGTCCACCTAATTCCCATTGGAAAGCATTAGCCCTTTGGGGTCAACACACTTGCTTTGGTAAGAGTTCTTTTCCTTTTTTGGGTTTGAAGTACCTACCAAATTCGATTACATCCTGAACCGGATTGCTACCTTGTTTTCTGGAATTTGCAATAATCATAGCCCATACCATGGCCCTCATTTTGTAGTCCACCAACATGGCTCCCCAAAGGAAATTTCTAATGAGGACTTTGAGCTGCTTTAATATAAAGATATTATGGCCAAAGACCAAATAGATTACAGTACTAGGATACACAACCAATATATTATGACAGTGGTGGTTTGGTTGATAGTGGTGTTGGATTTTATTCAACGACCTAGATCATGTGGTACATCTATTTTGTTGATGACCTAAACATCCTCATTTCATGATGCCCTATATTACATGTATCTCTATCACTCTGTTGGTCTCTCTCTTTCACTTATTTCTATCCCCCTCCAGATTCTCTCTCATTTTCCTTCACTCTTCACTCTTCACTCCCACTTCTTTCATTTCTTCTTGCCAAATCATGAAGAGGGAAGCAAATGAAGCCTCATCATTCTTAAATAAAAGACGGTTTGAGGATTATGTGGATGCATGAGCCTATGAACCTACACAAGCTCACACGTAAACCCACCCATTTTTTGTGAGAACCACAGAAAAAGTCTTATAACGGTGGACGAATTATGGCAAACAACCCTCAGTGTTCTAGAAAAAACACACAAATCCTTAAAATCAAATATCATGCAAATATGTCGAATCCACTAAGCAAAAACAATACCACAAATAACGTCATCGGATGGATTTCAAACCATGAAGTCCAATATCTTACTTAAGACGTAGCAACAAAGCATTATTTGAAACACATTTTGCAGAACATCAATAGATTTTATTTCAGGTGATCATGCAAGACCAGAATATGTGGAAATGGTTTTGCAATTAAACTAGTGTTATCCCCTGAAACAGAGACATTATCATCTACAAACACCCTAGCCCAAGAACAAACCGTCTACAAATGTAATCGAAGTTCGTAGGACTAGGTGATTGAACGAAGTGGGAGGCTTATTCAGCTCACTGTCCCTTTTAATTAATACATCTATGCTTGCTTTTTTTTTTTTTTTGGCCCTGTGTGTGCAGAGCCCCCTAGGTACTAAGTTAGTAAGTAGTAAGAGGCAAGGGAAGGGAAGAGAGCCCCCTCTCCTTTATGTACCTCTAAGGGTGGTGGGATCTTTCTAGAAGCCAGCCCAGTACCCCTCAAGTGGTGGGACCCTTCTAGAAGTCCATGTCACCCATAAAAACCACCACGTGACACTGCTTTACCCAATTTGGTCCGAACCATCACCCATTTAATAGGTGTGGGCTTCCTACCTTTTCTTTTTTACCCCCTTACATGATGGCTATTAATTCAATTCCTGGTGTAGCTTACTATAACCCCTGCTTTTAATTCCTAGACCACCCTCTAATGGACAGGCCCACCCAAACTTGGGGCATATTGAACGAAGCTGCCTTGCAATTATCTGCACGTTATACATAGGCAGTTGGAAGCACTCAATTCCAAGCCTCTCTAGCACTTCTCTTTCATGCCTCTACTACCAACAACCTGTCCTTGCATAACTTTTTACAAACGTTATCTCTCCCTCTACCACCACCTCCATCTCGTTGTACAACTCTAAAACAACTATGAAAAAAGGGCTGAAATTGAGTACGTCTGCACTGAATTTTAGGACCCTCTCACACTTCTCTCACCCAAAAAATAAAATTAAAAAAAAAACACACGCACACACATGTTGTGTAACGCATAGAGTTTCAGCTCTCTCACATATGTACGTTGCACCTCATGTTTTTTATTTTGTGCTACCAACCTCTTCAAATTGATGCTTCTAAATGATACCGAGAGAAGTGCGAGAAAGCTGAAACTGAGGTACATAGTTTTAGCCATATCTTCCATCTCTATCGTACCTTACCTCTTCTTCTTTGCCACCAACCTCTTCAAATTGATACTTGGAAAGTATGTCACCAAGAGAAAGGGAGAGAAATGCACACTGGTTACTTCTGGCTTTGTTCTTCATCACATGATATATGACATACGGTTGGGAATTACCGTAGAGGTCGCTCTATTCCGACTTTAATTAATTCATTTTAAGAGAGGACGAATATTTTAAAATTCTGCCCTAGGAATAGACGAATTATAGGAATAATCTTCATTTTAAAAAATGAACTTTGAAAAAAAAAAGGTGGCAACTACCAAATGCAACAAAAATACGGTAGTGAACTCCTAAACGTCAAGTTTGAGACTTATTGCGTTTACCACTAACCATGATTATGGCTTGCCGCAAAGAGTTATGGCCAACCATAATTATGATTTGCCACAGAGAATGTCAAGTGTATGTGAATCATGACATGGTCCACCTAATTTAGTGAAAAGTACCCAAGGGTGAGGAATTCCAGAAATTGGATGAAGATTGGACGAAAAAAATAATATTGTCATTAAGTCTACCGAACTTGGTGACCTGCATGTATTTAATGATTCCGGCAGGGTCCGTCGAAATAAGGGGCCTCTTACGGTATCCAAATTGCATCTGTCATAATTCCATATGCATACTTTCAAGTAGTATGGGGAAGAGTGGGAAGTATGTCTCTTACAAACATTGGTATTGCATCTTTCCCAATATGAGGTTTCTGACCCAACAAAGTTACCAACCCATTCCCAACAAAGTTGATACTCTTCTAGAGCGAGATGACTCACCAACACGTTTGAATGTTCATATATATCATATTTAGGAGCATCTCCCTACAGCTTTTTACATTATTAAGTGCAACTCAAGCTATATTTGAACAATATGACTTTCATCCAAACATTTATAGATAATTTTCGTCCAATTTGTTCAGTGTTCATTTACCATTTCAAGTCATTACATGGTTATCTTGTATGTCATGCTTATCATTTACAATTTTATGGCTAAAATTACTAAGTTGTGGGCTTTTTCTTTCTTCTCTTTATGGTCTTTATTCCACGGTAATAGGCCCTGATCCTCCTTCCTCGGATATAGGGCATCGTTTACGTACAATAATGCATTTGTGCTTACGCTTAGTGGATGAAGCGTGAGCCCAGCTTGCATGCTCACGGGGCTAGGCTCACACCGTAGCTACACTGCTCACTAGTCGTCAAATGGAGGCGGACGAGCTACTGACAAAGGTATTGCTTTAACTCTAATTCAGCGGAGACGTTTAAACCATGCAACAAGACATGGTTGGAGGTATTGAGATGCATCAAGAACCGTTAATAAACATCATGTAGTTCTACAACAAGTCGACCATGATTTTAACGAAGAATACTAGGAGGCCCTCTTGGACTTGAATAAGGGTATGAACAATGGGTGCCGGAGAGTGTCTATGGAGGTTACATCATCTTGTTTGCCACCAAGTGTGGTCCCTCCTACCGATATGACCAAAAAACACTGTGTTTTTGTTTTGAGGCACTTACATGTTTAAAAGCTATTTCAGCCCAATAGCCATAATGCATGCACAACTTTTACCAAGACTACATATATTCATGGACGGTTTCATCCCAAAGAGCTACTGCCTTCTACTGAAATGTGTCCTTCTTGACACAATTGAATGTTTTGAATCACAAACTCTCCATCTACTTCTGGGATACCAAAGCCACCACATACGCACAGATTGAACGAACCCTTCAATTCAGTTATGTCAAATACAAGGGTAATCAATGGAAACGTTTATTTTGCCCCATCTACGCATTATGTACCAATAGTCCACATGCCCGTGACACCTAGCTATAGATAATCGTGGCCACGCATGTGTGGAGGCATCTACACAAACAGACGCATAAACTCATCAACTCTGATCTCCCCATGCATCTAGACAATCTAACAAGATGCTCTAGAGAATTCCATCTCACCACCATCAGAACCCTAACAACCATCATTACAAATAAAATTTGCAACCTCCAAAACAACCAATCTACCTAATAGTATCTCCTAGGCCCAATACTACTGTTTATTTGATGATCCTAAGAAGCCCATCCCCGATATGGGCAATAACCGCAAAGTGAAGTGATTATTTAGTAAGGTCGGCTAAGTTGGCTAGAGTCTTTCTCTTTTCTTCTTCTGCTATATGATTTTTTATTTTATTTCTTACATGTAGTTTGAAAAAATGGAAGACGTAAGTCCTTTAGTGTGAAATAACACCATATGTTCCATTGAATCTTCCACTATGTACTTTTGAAGAAGAACTACAAAATACATATAAACATTTCGGGAGGACATACAAGTCAGAGTGAACATATTGAGTTGCAGTGTGAGTAAAGAAGGAGGGGCAGTGCTATGTTGTCTCACTTCACTTGAGATGCAACAGCTTGCGCCGCTCCCAGGAAAAGAAGGGAAACCAATGACAAGTTTGAGAACTAGGACCTATAGCCAAATATCATAACCAAATATGTTGTTGGGAAGATGTTCTACGTATGGGATGGGCATCGCAGATTAAGGAAATGATACATCCTACTAGTGCACTAATTGGTCATTGTTCCGAATAATGAAGGCTCTGTAATGATATGAACACGGAAGATTCACCACAATTGTTTTTTCTTTCGCTCTTTCTGACGAGGAATGATTTACAATCTTCTATAATAATTGTTCTTTCATCTTGCACTTCCAAATGGAAACAGAAGGTAGCTTTTGAGGGTGAAGTGACAAGTGAATGGTATATTTCTAGGGATGTGACTTACTGATAGGGAGAATTTGTCATCAATATATTCATTCAACACATATTCTACCAACATACATTAACACAATCATATCCACCACATCCATAGTACACAGTTTTGAACCAAATAGTAACCAGAGCCCAAGCCCCCAGCTCATATAGCACATGTGAAACCTAAACACGAGTCCCTCACACCTTGGCTGCCCCATTGTGGCTAATCTTAATCTAGCTGCTATATATGTAAGACAACCACCCAAGCTAACTATAACCCTTAAGTTCCCAAGCCCTTTTTTGATATTATACCAATTTTGGGTACCCAGCTGCAGTAAATTGCCCCTAGAATCCTACCAAAAATCATCCAGAGATTCTAGCCTTATAGCAATGGGCCCAGCTCATTTATGACATACCAAAAAATGAGCCAAGTCCACCGTGGAAATTGTGAGATTATAGCGTTGGTCCGGACCTCAAATATGAGGTCCCAAAGAAAAAATGAGAAAGAAATTGGTTTGACCAAATTAAAACCTAGCTTTACCCAACCCCGAGACCCACCATTTCCAAATCAATAGTGGAGTGGCTATGACCCCACTAAATTGCAGGTCCAACAGATTTTTTCACCTATGCTTGCTATTCATGCAATTACATGGGGGTTGAAATCTGCCTCCAAATGAAGTACTTTTTTTTCTACAAATTTCTTAAAAGCCAACTGTGGATGTGTGTATGTAATGCTCACACACCACAAGGTGAAGTGCTTTTTCCAAAATTGCTAATTTTCTGCCAAAAATGGCCTTTGGAGTGCAATCTGTTTTGGGCTTGTTTACCTGCCACGTCAGCTTTCAACAAGCCCTTTTCAGGCCCCAAAACGTACTGAGGAGAATCTGCAAGGACATATTCTGGAGAATCGCGGGGACATACTCTGGAGAAATCTAAGATATTTTTTGTAGGTCCTAGTTTTTTTTACTGGAGACAAATCCCTTGTCATTAAAGCTTCAGGAGTGGGCCCCATCAGACTAGATCTGCAGAAATTAGGTCGAACTGCAAATTCAAAGTGACCCGATTCAGGTCGCTTGGGAACTTACGGATAACATCAGGCTGCTCATATGCCCTTTTTCAATTGTAAGCCGTCCTGGGCTCAGCTCTGTGCAGGTGCTCCGAAAGAAGGAAGGTGCAGCTTCTCAAGGCTTTTGATGACTTCTGGGGCAAGGACAACTTCCTATGCTGTCAGATGCATGAATTCTCTGGCATGATTTCCTCCCCTCTGCGTGGGAGTCCTCAGGCTGATGCTGACGAGGGAGAGGTCAATTGGAGACAACAGCAGATTCGCCCCAGCAGGAGCAAGGCACACCTAGATTTTGCTGGAGTTTGATGTTGGTTTTGAGTTAGTTTACATCCCTTCCCCTCTGTTTCCTTCTCTGGGGCTCCTGCCTTTGCCCTTTCGAGGGTTTTTTGCTTTGGCCCCCTGGGACTTCCCTTCCCTTCCCTTAATTTGCCTGTATGGCCCTTGCAGGGTTATTTTTTCCCAGCTTTCTTCTCATTTACTGGCCGCCTTGGCTAGCTCGGATTAAACACTCCGCCCCGGCCGTTTTTTGGGTTTCATTCCCTTTCTAATATGTACAAGGGCATCTGTCCCCTTTTAATGAAAGAAAAAGAAAGAAAGAAAAACTGAGCTATTCAACAACTTAGCATAAACGCACATGAAGAATCTATGTCCCCACAGTGGACATAGATTCTTCATACAATCGTACATCAAGAATAACTCCATAGTGTCCATTTTGATGTGGCAGCATAACTGTCCATTGTTTGGCCCGACAAGTATTAATAATCAGAAATAAAAATACCTGATCAATTTGTCTGGTAATGTCTCTTTGTATATCCTCCATGCAAGGATAAGGACAACTTATCCTCCTCATTTTCTGTCAGGTTCAGGCAACGTAATTTCTTTGAGGTGGGTTGCTTGTTTTACCAGAAATCCCCACAAGAACAAACTCCATCTTGGAAGTGGTGGAAGCGATTGGCATCTCGTACAACAATACCTCGCGCAACAATCTTTGAGATAACCTTGGTGGCCGTATGGCAGTCACCACACACCCGGAGGTTGTTGATGACACGGATAGGCGTCCCAGGCGGTGTGCTGATGAGGCCAAAAGCAATAGCCAGCTTCTCACTGTGGTGGCAAAGATGTAATTCCTTTTGCTCTTCCTCTACATCATGCAATACAAATTGTGTGTCAGGCACATACCCAGCCTCCCTCATCTCCCTCGACAATCTCTTCAGCTCGGCTTGGATTTCAGCAATTTGTGGATGTGATTTGTCATCAATAACAAATGTATGCACCTGGTTATCCACCTCAATGCAGCTGTGACCTGGCAACTTTCTCACACTTCTGTCCTCCATCTTTTTCATCACCTTTGCGTGATCATCCCACCTGCCACTTGCAGCATAAATGTTTGATAGCAGCACATAAGTTGCAGCATCCTGAGGATTTACTTTGAGAAGGCATGTTGCCATGCGTTCTGCTAGCTCCACATTGCCATGATTTCTGCAAGCACCAAGCAAGGCCCGCCACACTGAATCATTTGGTTCTATAGGCATTTTTCTGATGAAGTCCTCTGCCTCATCCAGACGCCCTGCACGGCCTAGAAGATCCACCATGCAACCAAAGTGCTCCACCTTAGGAGTGAGGCCGTGATCTCGACTCATGGAATCAAAGTATCGACCACCTTCATCTACCAGGCCCACGTGGCTGCATGCAGAGAGAAGACATACAAAGGTGATGCCATTCGGCTTCAAACCTTGCTCTAGCATATCCTCAAATAATTGCAGGGCTTCTATTCCACAACCATGATGGGCATACCCTGCAATCATCGCATTCCATGAGACCACATCGCGTTCAACCATACCGTCAAGCACTTGGCGTGCATCCTTCATGCTCCCACATTTAGCATACATGTCAACAAGGGTATTCCCCAGGATGAGATCTGGTGCAACTCCAATTTTGATGATGTCAGCATGAACCTCTTTGCCCTTTTGCAGGGCTGCGAGGCTGGCACATGCATTGAGAACGCAAATGAACGTGACCTTGTTGGGCATCACCCCTTTTCCTATCATTTGCTTATATACCTCCAAAGCCTCCCTACCAGACTGATGCTGAGTATATCCTGCAATCATGGCATTCCATGAGACCACATCTCGTTCAGCCATGTTGTCAAACACTTGACGAGCATCCGTCATTCTCCTGCATTTGGAATACATATCAACAAGGGTAGTCTCCAAAATGATATCTGGTGATATTTTTGCTTTGCAAATGCCAGCATGAACCTCTATGCCCTTTTCCAGACATGCCCGACTGGCGCACACCTTGAGAAGGCAAGTGAATGTGACCTTGTCTGGCTGCACCCCTTCTGATATCATTTGCTCATAAATCTCGAAAACTTCCTTACCACACCCATAATGAGCATATCCAGCAATCATCGTGTTCCATGACACCACACTTCGTTGAGTCATATCATTGAACACTTGACGTGCATCCTTAATGCTCCCGCATTTTGCATACATTGCGACAAGAGCAGTATTCAAAATGATGTCTGGTGTGATTCCAGCTTTGATGATGTGTGTGTTGACCTCTATGCCCTTCTCCAGGGCTGCAAGGCTGGCACACACATTGAGAACACAAGTGAATGTGACATTGTCCGGATTCACCCGTTCGCTTGTCATTTGCTCATAGATCTCGAAAGCCTCCCTACCACTCCCAAACTGAGCATACCCTGTAATTATTGTGTTCCAGGCGACCACACTCCGTACAGCCATATTGTCAAACACTGCACGTGCATCCCTCATACTCCCGCATCTGACATACATGGCGACAAGGGCAGTATCAAGAGTGATATTTGACATCATTCCAGCTTTGTTTATGACAGCATGGATCTCTTTACCCCTTTCCAAGGCGTCCAGGCTGGCACATGTATTAAGGATGCAAGTGACTGTGATGTTGTCCGGCACCACCCCATCCAGTATCATTTGCTCATAGCTATTCAAAGCCTCCCTACCAAATCCATGCTGAACATATCCTGCAATCAAGGCATTCCATGAGACTACATCTCGTTGAGCCATATTGTTGAGCACTTGACATGCATCCTTCATGCTCCCACATTTGGCATACATGTCAACAAGGGTGTTTTCCAGAATGACGTCTGGTACAATTCCAGCTTTCATTATGAAAGCATGAACTTCTTTGCCCATTTCCAGAGCTGCCAGGCTGGCACACACACTGAGAACACAAGTGAATGTGATCCTGTTCGGTTGCACCCCTTCAAGTATCATTTGCCCAAAGATATCCAAAGCCTCCCTACCACACTCATGCTGACTGTATCCTGCGATCATTGTGTTCCATGATATCACATCTTGTCGAGGCATATCTTCAAGCACTCGACGTGCATCTCTCATGCTCCCACATTTGGCATACATGGATATAAGGGCATTCTCGAGAATAACATCTGGCACGATTCCAGATTTCACAATGTCAGCATGGACCTGTTTACCTTCTTCCAGAGATGCTAGGCTGGCACATGCATTGAGGATGGAAGTGAACGTGAGCCTGTTTGGTGTCAACCCTTCCCCTTGCATTTTCTCATAGATCTCTAAAGCTGCCTGACCACAACAATTCTTGGCATATCCTGCTATCATTGTATTCCACGTAAATATATCCCGTTCTAGCATTTTGTCAAAAACTTGACATGCATCCATCATGCTCCCACACTTGGCATACATGTTGATAAGGTTGTTGAGTAGAAAGATGTTTGGCTTGAATGCACGTTGGATAATGTGGGCGTGCACTTGCTTTCCTTCTGTCAAGCCTTTGATCTTGATGCAACCCTGCAAGAGACAGACATAAGTACTGGAGTCTGCCAAAATGGGTTGTTGTTTCAACATGTGCAGCGCCTCTTTCAGCTGTCCTGCTTTACATAGAGCCCTCACATCTTCCCAAGTACCAGCAGAGTTCTTAACAAGTCCCTCTCTTGGTCCTCTTTCGAAAAAAGTGATCGAGGTGGTGGTGTCTGACTCGAACAGATGTCCATGGTTCAACCCTGCTACACTGCACGACTCTTAATCAAAAACTTGCACACACATAATAAACTCAAAGCTTCTCTATAATACTTTTGAAAAGGATTCATGTGGATAGGCTCCTTGCTACATTTTAAACAGGATGTCTTTTTTGGGTATAATATAAAGCACCCCAACCTCCACAACACTTATATGCTCCATTTATGTCAAGTAATTATTCCCATATTAAAAGAAGTACAAGCCATGCTCCTTGTCTCAGTCTCCTGGCATGGGGGTATTTTGGACACCCATGCAGCTAAAGAGGCATATCAGAAGACTGAGAGCTCTGCATGTGTAAAAGAGGAAGGCTTGTCATACTAGAAGAGCACCACTGACACCCGTACACCAGCACTAGCTGAAGACCTTTGCCCAATTGGTTTCGCTACTCCAATTGACCACCTACCCACACTGATTTCTTCTGGCTATCAATCCACAATGCCTTGATGGTCCACTCAGGCTTGGAATCTGGTCCACTCCGAATAATCTGCACCCGCACTCCATTCCTGCCCCACAACAAAAATGCAACCAGATCCTTCCCCATGCTGCAGGTAGCTGTCACTTACAGCCCATATTTACAGAACTACCAGAACACTAATTCCTACACTGTATTGAAGGCAAGAGTTCAAATGTGTGTGTGAGGGAGAGAGAGCTAGGGGGAATACATGCTTGCAAGTTTTGGCTATGACATATAACCCATGTAGGACTAACCTCCAAAGGATACTCATATATGTCTCTGGTGTGGCTCCAATCCAGCACAATGAAGCGAAATCATCATACTGACTGTGTCCAGGCAACGAAACAATCTGATTACACGGGATTGAGTATTGGTCTCAGGGCAACATTATTTAGAAAGCACAAGATTGGAGTTAGTGAGTTTTGCAATGTGTCAAGGCGCCCTGTGGGATAATTGCTCTCTAGAGATCGATTGGAACTCAGACCACCACAGTATTCTATAGACAGCCTCAACATCATCGTGGACAGCCAAAAACAATTGAGTTACGTCATTGATTACTGAGTAATGCACAGGAATTGGCCCTCATACTAGAGAGCGTGGGGTTGATCCAGAGGACAGCTCACACACCCTCTAGCTTGGTAGGTAGAGGTTTGACTGATGCAATGGGACTTTTGTGATGGCGTCCCTAGAGACTGACATCACTTGTATAACACGGAATTTGAGAGGCTCGTGCAGCTCCTTTTAACCTTTGTGTCCGAGGGAAATACTTTACCATCTCCGAACTTCAGTTTCTTAGACAATGTTTGGCACAGCAAGGCCGGCATACGCCAACCCCTTTCCCTTATCCGAATACTTCGCCATGCCACAGCCACAGCCCATTTGCGCTGTGTTAACAAATTCCTCGCTGAAAGTGGCCAAGGGCGTACATGGCCAGTCATTGATGTCCCCCACCAGGTGACCTCCTTGCTCACCTACTGCCCCCCTCCCCCGATAAAACAGCTTACACGTTCTTAATGAAATGCAGTATTGTCATTTGATGAGAGACAGCCCACATCTTTCTGAATGTTTCAGCAAGGGAGATCCCTTTAAAAAACGCTGAAGGAGGGACGAAGGCCAGTGTGGAGCAGTCCGAGTTGAGGACTCCATTGCATCATGTTTGATGGGTAACGGAGAGTTCATTTCCTGACGAACGATTCACATTACCATTCGCCGTTCGTCATTTGGTAGCGTAACGTTGTCTGGTGCTCGGCTAGAGCTATGGCGGACGCAGGGCAGCGAGAAGCTAGAAGAATCGACCTGAGGATGATGGTGGGTGGGTGGTGAGACGGTGATGGCGGACAGGGACAGGGACCGGGGCCCTCGAGGGGATGCGGGGGCTGCAACTTCGCTATGGATCGATTATATCTTGCTTCCTGAAATGCTTGAGCAACATCTGGTCGCACTGGCCGAAGGGCAGGCGGCCAGCCCTGCGCCTGCGGATCTCATTGCAATGTTCTTGGAGCAGGCGTTAGTAAATTACAAGTCTGCCCACGGGAGCTCTACATCTAGTCTTGCCAAAGATGGGGTAGGGATTCTCTTTGCTTGCCGTGTATTCTGTCATTGTCGTATAGGAGAGATGGATTACGGAAAAAATTAGCTAGGTTTGAGAATTGGGCGAGTTTCATATTGTTTCATGAAGTGTGGGTTTTTTTGGTGACCTTACTACCTATGAGCCGAAGGGTGATCATGTAATAGTCAAGATTGCAGTTTTTCTTCGATTGGATGAGGTTGCGATGCAGATATGCTTCCCTGGATTCACCGGTCTGAGGCTCTTTTGATTCCCGAAAAGTTCGTAGTTAAGTAGGCTGATTCCTCTTCAGAGGAATCAGCTGTAAAGAACCAAGTTTGTGAACGAAGATGTTCTTAGGACGAAGGGGTCAAATCTATAAGAGCTAGAAAGCCGAGGTTTGAACGGAGATTTCCTATTTCAAAGACTACAATTCACCATGGTTGGTTTTGAACTTAGTGGTCTGCACCGCCAAGCCATGTAGGCACAGATCGCGGAACATGCATCACTAGCAGCCTACCTAAATATGAACAAAGCTGCTGTAGAAGATTCTACGTTCATTGACAAGAAAAATAATGTTTCAGTAGCTCACCTGACGATGGACAGTGAGCATTTTGTTGACCCTTGTTATCTGCTATAAATTAGTACTGTAAGTAAAGCCTTCTCATCTGTACTTGATCTGGTTGGAACCAAAAATGGTCCTGCAGCCATCTCAGGTGCAAGGGGTATCGCAGGGTACAAGCAAAATGGCAGGAAGAACGGCGGCCTTGCTTTGTGAGAGAGCTGCAAGAGTGGCAGTGGCAGCAAAGCTTTCGCTAGTTGAGATTGAGAGTTCTATTGTCTCACAGCAACATCAGTTCATGCTGCTGAAGGCCTTGGTAAAGCATGACAAAATCAGTCACAGGATACATGAATGTAATCTTCACCGCTGGATCCTGCGGAGTTCTTTGCAATCACATCCTTTGGGATCAGCTGCTTCAAATAATGTTTTTCCTGGGTTGCGGTCAGGTGCATGTCTAAAAGGAGAGGACCTGGCTGATTTGTTCAAGCCCTCTGGGAATGCAAGCAGGTGTCCACTTGTGTGTGGGGGAGGTGGCAGTGGCATGGAAGGGGATGCTTGTGTGGAGGAGGAAAGGCCATCGGTTGAGTTTTTGGAGAGGGTCTTGAGGGAAGATGAAGAGGCTGTCCTGCAGGGGGTAGCAGAACCCATGAGTTTGGATTCTGCTGTTGCAAATGGACAGTGTGACCCAATGATCACTGATATTGGGTTGACAGACTCGGTTATTTTACAGAAAGAGGAGATCCAACACAGCGCCAACAAATTTGTTCATAATCGGGAACCAGTAGGAAGCTTCATGAGCAAGGATTACCGGTTAGTGAGTCTTTGCTGAGCAGCTATTGACTGTAAGTTTTGCGCTGACGAGTTGCAAACATACATAGGCCCACAAACTGGAGGGAGATGGGCCTGGTTAATCTACCCATTGCGTCGTGCACACCAGTGCAATGCAGTGGCATTGTGGAGGATTTCAGGCACCCCCATGGTAGGTTTTGGGCCTTAGGTGCATCCTTAGCAATGCATATTTGCTGACCTGTGTTTAGCAGCAGCTGAGGTCTGACTCAATAAGTGTTACATCCATCTGTGGGCTAACCGGCACCAAACGTTGAGTCACATTGTAGTATGTGTATAAATGATTGATTGTTCAACCGATGGTTGTCCTCCTACAGGTGCCAAGTTATGTTGGATGTTGCTGAGGTGCATTTCATGAGGGGAAGGATTCAGAGAGCTCATGAATTCTTCACTAGTTGTGGGGTGTTGCTAGAGTCCCTTTACGATTCTGAGAAATTTCCAGCTGAGGCTGAGAATCAAGCAGGTCCATGCTCGGCCCTAGATTCTAGAAAATCTGAGTGCATGGGTGGCTTACAGCCAGCATCTCCCGTAGCAAGGGCTAGGCTGTCTGGTTTTATCATAGCCTGCCGGATGCTTCTGGGTACACAAGCAGGCCCAAGCCATGGGAAGAAAAGGAGACAATTTCGAGACGGTATCGGATTCCATGACCCTCCTTTGCCCATCCTTGGCACTCCATCTCCAGCTCAATGGTCTGTCATAGCCTGTGAACAGCAGAGGTGGTATGCAAGGAGAGATATGCAGGACATTCTGTCACTACTGGTCACCTCAGCCAAGGATGACATGCTGCCACCTGCCATTGCCTCCAATGCGGTGTTACGAGAAGCTGAATTCTTCAAAGCAGAAGTGGAAAAGGCAGGGACAAATGGCAAGCGTAATATAGGAGAAAACACAGAGCGGACAGTGACGATGGATGATTGTAGCATCGCTCAGCGTGGGAATAAGAGGGTCAAAGTACTTAGCCTTGCTGAAGGAAGTGTGCAGGAAGTGGAGCATACAGAGAGAGAAGAGCCTGGTCAAGGGCTTGGATTTGAGGGTACTAAGGAAGCATTGGATGACCCTGGCGTTCGAGTAGGTCCCAGTGAGGGTCACGGTGTCAAGACCAGTAAGGCCCTACCAAGCTTGGCAGAAGGAACTTCTAATGAAGTGGAAATTGACGGCACAGATGTGAACTTAGTTGTCTCCCAGCAAACCACTTCGGAATCCATCAATTACGAGCTAGTTAGAAGCAAGGAGAGGAGGAACACAGTGAAACAAAAATCAGACATGAGGGAAAACTTCAGAGAGATTAAGCACTTTGGACAAGAGGTAGATTTTTGTGTGCAGCCGAAGGGAGTTTCTGAAGAGGATAATTTTTTATCTGATGATGCCAACCTAAGCTTAGCTGCAACAGGGGATATTGGCAAGAGTGTGGTTCAGACTGTAGCGAATGATACTCTTCAAGGTCTTTTACTGTGGGGTTACCGACTTTCACTGGAGAGAGATCCTCTCATCCCCGTCTCTATGCGCTGCCAGCTCATAGCATGCAATGTGGTAAGACGCATTCTGGAGGGAGAGCCCATCCAGATTTTTCTCAGGGTCAGCGAGGCATTTCAGAACAGCAAACAGGGGGTCGATTTTCTCATGGGCCTCATGGCTGCAGTGAAGTTGAAATGCCATACGATTGCAGGGGGTAGTGATGCCGGTATTGGGGCAGACCCAACTTACAATGGGCAGGCACAAATCCAAGGACTGAAAAGGAAGTTTACTGAAGCAAAGAAGGTGTTTGATGGCCAGTCTATGGCCTCGCTTATCTGCGAACTTGCGCTATATGTGTGCTGTGTTTTGGATCAAGAATGGTGCTGGGAATCTGCTGTTAAAAACAGCCTCATTAGGCCAACAGATATTCCAAGGATTGCTGCCCAAGTTCCTGAGATGCCCATCCTCAATTCAGGAATTGCTGGCCCTGTACCCAAACCTACAGGTTCATCTCCTATTGTTGATTGCAGACCTCTGGAGCCAGTCTGCCAAGTTGAAACCCCCGGCCACGAGGTTGTACGGACTGAAGATCCCAATGAGCTTGATCAATTTGCAATTTTGAAACATTCTTCAAAGGAAGGCCAACAACAGCAACAGCTTCCAGACTTTGCTTTGGAAGAAGTGATATTGTGTGGTCTTCTGCATGCTGAGAGCCTTGGTGAAATTGAGGCTCTTGTCCTTGAGGCTAAGAGAACAGATCATGCCACTGATGTACGAGCCAACTCTGAATCCGAAATAGTTAAATGTATGCTTGGTAGGATGCAACAGAGCTCAGCTCTTGTACGCCCTTGTACAAAGGAAGGGGAGAGTCAAGTTTATGAGGATCTCAGATCACCCTTGAATGGGCATATAATGCTTAGCAAAGAGAGAAGCTCTTGGGAAAGACTCAGAAACAAATGCGAGTCAGCAGATGCCAGAGCTTGCAGTGCCAAATTGACTACATTCCCTGCTCATGTGGCAGCCCTTTTGTGTCGGCGAGCTTTCAATGCCCTGGACAGTAGAAAGCAACCTAATACTGCTAAAAGGTTATATGAGCTGGCTTGGCTGACCCATCCCAAAGATTATGATAGTTCTCTGATGTTGTGGCTGCTCGAGAAGGTCAACCCGCAGCAGGATAGCCAAGGAGAGATTAACCGTCCTGCTAGGTTGCTTTTACGAGAGGAGAATAAGGGGGTGTCACTGAACTTTGGCTTGGTAGAATATGCTATACTCTGTTTGATTGAGAAGGAACTATGGAATGATCTGTCGGAGGTCTGTCAGTGGGGGGCATCAATGGCAAAGAACTCAGTGGCCGTGGAAGGGAAAAGTTGTGAAGGTTCTTTGCAGGGATTTGGGAAGGGGCAAGGTATGGGCACCCAGACAATGCACAAGAGGTTTACACAAACACTGAAGGTAGCAACAGCACTGGCCGACTTAATGCAGCTTTGTAGTGCTCTGCAGGTACTGGGCTTCCACTTAAACCCCTGGTGTGAAAGAATAAAAAGATGCCACAAACTTTAGATCTGCACCTTAGTTTCTTTCTTATTGCAAACAAGTTAAAAGTAGTTTTTTCCCTGATTTCTTCTCTATGGACTTTATTGGGTTGCACCTGATCAAAGTAGTAAATTTCTTATCCCTGTAGGCTGCCACAGCTCGCAACCATTTCAATGAGGATGTGGCACGAATGGGATCGACCATGTGGCAACTCTTTGAGGACTTCATGTGCTTGTTGGTTGGTGTGGAAGTGGATGGTCAATCACAGGGGGGAGATGATTCAGTTCATTCACGGGTGAATCAGAGTGGGCAGATAGCACCACCACCCGCTTACCCAGGAGCCGAGGCAGTGCCCCTCATTCCACAAGTGTCAAATTCCCGAGTGCTAGTGAGCCTAGCAAGCTTGATGGCTGGGTGGCTCCACAGGTGTCATGCAGCAGGGCTCACACCATGGGCTCTTGCAGTTGAAAGGTATGGAGTGCTTGCCGGTGTCACAGCAGCGGCCTCTCTACCTCCTCCTCTAGGCTCACTTCCTCATGCAGCATCTGTCTACCGACCTGTCCCTCCAAGGGTTTCACCTGAATTTGGACGGGATTTGTTTGGAGTATTGCTGGAAGTGATTGTTGCACTTCCTGGAGTGGTGGAAGGAGATAAGGAGAAGGGCCATCGCTGGCTCCAAGGTCTTGCTGATCTGGCATTTGAAGATGAGGCCTATGTTAAGGCCCTTCAACTCTATTTGCAGGTGACCCATTTCTGTCTGCTGTATTGAACTGGTTGATACCTTACAGGCTGTTTTCTGGAGAAGGGAGCTTTGGATTACGCTGGCAGTAGTTCATATCCTAGAGAGTGCGAACAGCTTGAGGGACTTTGTGGAAGTAAGTAACCATCTAATGCTTCGAAGACTGTATGACAGCTTGAAATAGTTGCCAGTTCTAATCACGGAGCAACATAGTTAGGATATTCTTCCCTGTACAGTGAAGCCTGATGCTGGTGATAAATTCCCTCCAATGTTCTTGAGTTGGTATAAATTATAAGCCTATAACAGTCTAATTATTGTCTTGGGTGGCAGAAACATTGTTCTGAAGCTCTCTAGTTTTTTTTTCAGTGACAATCAGTACCTAAGAACACTGTCCCCCCCCCACCGCCGAAAGGGGGCAGTAACCTGCAAGGGGAAGATGCTCTTATTTACACTGACTGTGCTCTGAATCATCTCTCTCTTCATGCTCGAACGCTTGGGTGGACAGTCGAATGAGATGTTTGAGTGGTAATAGGGTGTCACAATCTCCATATCTAGCAACAACTGTCACATGGATGGCAAGGGTTTTTAAGTTCAAAAGTTTGAAACCTTGTATTGGAGCGACCAACTGCTGATGATGGACTATTACTTAAGTTCAATTTTGTGCAGGCTGGGGCGATCAGAAGTGCGAATTATTGTGATCGAGCCTCCTCCATGCCTCGTGACATTTTCACTCCCTGGGTGGTAAGTTAGCTGAGTACTTGCAAACTACAGAGGATTGTCATCATGTGAAGAAATGAATAGTAAATTGAGGTCGTTAACAGAGGCGTCCTTGCTCACAAGCTTTGCTCTAGAAACTTCCACTTCACCCTCCTCTTCTGTACAGACTGTGTATGTCTACTCACACTGCTCAGTCCAAATGGATAGTGGATGTCCCAAACCTTGCACATGTTTTTACCTCGGTTCTGCACTCGAACCCGGAGGAAGATTAGTCTGACTGCTCTGATCATTTCTGGTCAGCACTTCAAGCTATCACATTGCAGGCCTTGAATCTTGATTGACACCCCGGGAGTGTAGAGGTTCTGTCTCAGCAACGACGACTGATTGATACTCTGGGGGCTGGCTTAACAGATAAGGAGGATGGTGGCAGCATGCCGAGCAATAGGGGCAGGTGTGCAGGCAGCGGTGCTATGCCAGTGTTTACCAGTGCCTGACCATGAGTCTGCGTTCCGCATTTTGCAAGAGGTTTCCCTTGTTGCTGACCGCGACGCTGCTGCCTACTTTGAGTGTATCTGGGAGGTATGTCAAATATCCTGTTCGGCAAGAGAGTGGCAGAATCTTATCACTCATACTGACTCAAGTAGCAATAGAGCTTGCTTGACTCCCTTATTTGAAACTTTGGTGACTGGAATAGGTCCGTGATATTAAAAATCACCTTTTGAATCGGAACTCAAATGCTGGAGCCTTCTCTGCATCATGCGCTATTCCTCCTCTCTCAGGAAGATGTCTGAAACAGCCTTTGAACAAATAAAAACACCTTATCTGGTTTGCAATGGTTCAGGTCCCAATACTGGAGCTGCTGGTCTCCATGCATGCCAAAAGTGGGGACGAGGAACGTGTCAGTGCCTTGATAGCTTTGCTCCAGCAGCCAGCGCTCAACGTGCACAATCCACCCTCCATACGGCACGCCCATGTGGCCTCCCTAGAGCAGTGCTTCCTGCAACGACTCTCTGGCGAGCTTCTCTGACTTGGCAGGTATGGCTAAGCGGTGGTTTAAAAGATATGAAAGGTTGGTCAATACTGCTCAGCTGGCACTGGGCTCCAGTGAATTATGGAAAGCCTGAGCCTACTCAGCAAGTAGATTGAGTGAAAGTTACATGAATTAGCAAAAGCCTTGGGCTATGCAGCACGTAGACGAGGAGCATTGACACTTGAATTTGAAGGTATATGCTTTCACTTCTCTATCGTTTGCTAGAGAAGTGACGTTTCCATGGGTTTGGGATTGGATGTTGCAATTTAGCTGCCCCCAGCGGTCGGTGAACAGCTCACATGATTACAAAGATGGCAGAGGAAATAAGTTTTCCATTTTTCTTTCTAGTGACAATCTTCCAAATTACATTCCAGGGACATCGCTGAAGCAGAGCCACAACATTAGGTAGAAGAGTAAGTTATAGAACACCACACACAGTTTCCTGAAGCAGCAAATAGAAATGAGGATGTAGAAGATTAAGAGGGGTTCATACACCCAACATCACAAATCGTATAGGCATGGGAGGGTCCTGAAGCAACAAACACAATGAGGAGATTGAAGATGAAAGAGGAGATATGATACAACAAGGAAAGTTAGATGCATGAACTCAAACCAGGAAGGAGGATAGGTTCCCAACAACGCGAACCTTATGGAAGTGGGATTATGAGTGATGTACTTCAACTCCCTTCATTTCAGTACCTTTGTTGCTGCAGCATTAGGACCATAACTTACCTTGAGAACTATAAGGTCACCTAATATTAGGTATTATGAGTCTCTTGTACCTCCTGCAAGAGATGTTTTGCAAGCTAGCAAAGCAAAGTGTGCCACCGCAACCCCAGCATCCTGAAAACTGGTGCCTCCAAGCTCATGTTTAACAAGTATGATTCTGTTGTCTGAAGAGGAAAACAATTCCACGATGGTAAGCCTACGCCATTGAATGTTGATGGTTAAAACTCTTCACACAAAAGATCAAGACTACAAGTCTGTCTTGGAAAAAAGGCTGCGACCATAAGCCTTGCCTCCCTAACGAAATGCAACTGTTAAAGGTCATGAAAATGAAGATGTTACTAGCCAGTAACATTGTTACAACCTGTGCATCAAGCCTATCATACTGTTGACACTAAACATCAACTCCTGGATTCTCAAAAACTTCAGTATGACCTACTTTGAGACAGCACCACTAACAATTATCCCTCTGAAAGCAATGAGTCTGAGCCTTGAAGACGGGTTTTGTGCCTGGATGAGGTTCTCCTTTCCTCGCAAGGCACAATTTAAGGGCGTAGCTCAGGAAATAGCATGCAATGCTATGGCAGAAACAGACGGACACGTAGAGGAACGATACAGAGCGTCGCCAATGTCAAGCATGCCAAAGAAACACCACATCCACAGATCTATAGCAACACCAATACACCAGGCTGGCCATTGAATCACGAAAAGCTGGGATGCAGCCAGCTTTACACAAGTTAGCTATATACCTTATGGGCCAAGCAAGGTATAACGGCTCAAACGTTGTCCTCCACTAAATGCTGAGGATGAACTCTGACAGATACATAATAGATAAAGCAGATTATAAGGCTAAGGGATTATGGGGCATCATATATGTGAAGATGTCCCCCCCCCCCTTGAAAACCCGAGCTCCCGCAAGGTAAAATACAAGGAAATCACCCTGCCATGGTGTTCCTCGTCGTCGCAGGGTGAAAAACCTCTCATGGAAAAACCAGTGGGACAAAATCCATGAGGAGGAAAACCTTACGCAATGAACATGTTGAAACACCATGCTACACTAGCTAAAATTCTGAACTACAAGAATTCTAGATAATGATCATGTGAACCAAAGGAAAACTAGAGGATAAGAAATTCAGCTAAGTCAACACGGAATTTACAAAGGTAAGCAGAAAACCAGATCATCCTTTTAAGTCCAAAACAAGGTCTCAAAAAATAGAAGGCTCCTTAGCACATGATCTTCGCGGAGTAAGCTCCACCGTCCTGCCTTCTACATTGATACAAGTCAAATCAAAGACCAATTCCGAATGGATCAGATCTGTAAGTGCCACCGACTCCTCGTGAGTCTTAGTATTATGACCTTGTGGCAAGAGCAATGCACGTCGTCCCCGGATGAGCTTGTATAACAAATAGGGACCGTCGATTTTTAGCTTGGACTTGCATGCAAGCTTGCCATGCCGAAGACGTAGTCACATTGTCTGACCCACTTGAAACTGATTTGTATATCTAACACGCTTATTAAAATTCTTAGCCTGCATCTCTTAAGCCAAGACTATATTAGCTTAGCCTCGGTCACCAAGACCATGTGACAAGCATGCAACCTATCCAAGAAACTAGACAAGTCTACAGATTCAGAAACAGCTGAAATCAACAAAGAAACATGCAAATGAGACACACACTACCGCCTATAAAGCAATTCAAATGGTGTCTTTCTTGTGCTAGCATGAACAGCAGTGCGATTAGCAAAGACGAAAGGGGGAAAGAAGATATCCGACTCCTTTGTAAGCGTGTCATTCTTCTCCAACATTCGACATAAGGTTTGATTGAAATTTGAAATGCTCAGTCAAATCAGTGGTTTGAGGGTGATAAGGGTCTATAGTTACATGCTTGATGCCAAAGTTGAAGCATATAAGTCAAGAGTTGGTTGCAGAACTCTTTACCTTGATCAGTAAGTATCTCAAGCAGACAGCCATGCCTAAGCACAATCTCATCAAAGAAAAATTGAGCAACCGTGTCAGAATCCTTGGTAACCAAATGATGGACTTCTACCCACTTGGCCAAGTAGTACTCTGTAGCTACACAAAGATAGTTGACAAAGATAGTTGTGTCCCTTTGATGTGAGCGCGAGAGACCCCACCAAGTCCAACTCAACACGGGCAAAAGCACGTGTCATAGGCAAAGGTTGCAACTCAAAAGTGACCCCCATCCTGGGAAGCGCAAGGTTAGAGCCACATGCCTCATACTTGGAGGTGTGGATTTTGGCAGAGCTTTAAGGCTTGATTACCCTTCCCATGAGCCGTTTCAGATGCGATAATGATTTAGTGGTTGGAGATAACATGAGGCAATCACTCCCTTGCTAAAACCCATTGAACCTCGCTTATGTGCAGTGTTGTATGGATAATCAGCTGCATGCAGCGCTACTCCATCGATGTGATCTGAATGAACGTTTACCTGTAGGGTTTCCCGAGAATTTGAGAAAGCAAGTGCTTTATAACATTGACAATCATCGCTACATGAATGGGCAGCTTATCAAGGCGTGTACTAGGAATGGGAGTCCTTGCTACATAAAGGTATCGCCAGGGAACCAGATGGATACTTTGTTAGAACGCTTTCACTCTTCTTTGTATGCATGTCATCTTGGGATCAATAAGACAATTGCTCGCATTCAAGAAGCGTATTACTGGAAGGAAATTTAACGTGATGTGACAATAGACACACCAAACCAGATCCAAGGCTGAAAATGAAAAGCGAGAACAAGGACGGAAACATCAGCCCTTACTAAGGCTCTATACAAGAAATCTATTGCTCGTACTAGCACCAAGGAACTCAACCATGATAATCCAAAAGGCTAGACCAGCCCCATGAAATCTCCAAATTGGTAGGATCAAACAAAACTAGAGACTACTGATCAGCACATAAAAGATTCAGAATAGGGCCTGATTCCCTAGGACAGCCCATGTCAAGATCAGCCAAGTCATCCTAGGTAACCATAGCTGACCCACATGCGGTTCAACTCGAGTGAGAGCAACAGCATTATAATTCTTATTAATGTCTTTCTTATAGATGATGTCAAGGTCAAATTCCTGTAATAACATAGCCCAACATGCCAATCTACCATGCAATTCACGAGGATGAAGCAAGGCCTTGAGAGGGAGATGATCAGTTTGTACTATAAATTTGTTGCCATGAAAATACTGCCTTAAGTGCTTCACACCAAAGACCAAAGCCAACCCCTCCTTGTCAGTTATAGAATAGTTCTTCTCATGTTTGTCAAGCTTCCTTGAGGCATAGGCAATGACATGTTCCTATGCCGTCCACAGCTTGGCATAGTAGAGTAGAGATGACCACTCAGAAGCATTTGTTTGCATCTTAATGATAACTAAAATTCAGGAAACATAAGGACATGGGCAGTATTAAGGGCAACCTTCAAACGATCAAATGCAGCCTGCTGAAAAATACCCCACTCAAACCAAACATCTTTGGCCAGTAACTTGGTCAGGGCAAAAGCAATCATGGCACAGTTTTTGATAAATCTACGATAGTAGGAAGCCAAGCCAAAGAGGGATTTAACACAATACTTGTCCTTATGAATAATAAACTCCCAAACAACACGAACTTTTTCAGGATTAGGGTTCAGACCATCCTTTAATAGGACGTCCCATGAAATGTAACTCAGGCATGCATAATTCACACTTCTTGGGCTTGATTTTTAAACGAGCTAATCTTAGTTTGTTGTTTACACGCCGTAAATCTTGGATAGTTTGTACTTCAAAAGTGGCTGAATACACATTGATGTTATCAATGTAGATGAGGGCACATTCCCACCTTAGGTTGCCATGAACTATATCTATAAAATGTTGGAGAGTAGAAGTAGCATTGCACAGGCCAAATTGGCATAACTTCTCATATTGGTACTTACCCATCCTACACACAAAGGATGTCTTCTCCTTGGCTTTTTCTGTAAGTGGCACTTGCCAAAATCCAGAAACAAGATCTAATGAAGAAAACATGGTGGCCCCATGCGGCATATCAAGCGTCTCATTGATTCTAGGAAGAAGATAAACATTGTTCTTCGTGACAGCAATATTAAGACGTCTAAAATCTACACATAAATGAGTGGTTTCCATCTTTCTTCCCAACATGGACAATGGGACTTGCCCAGGGAGAGACCGATGTCTTAATTACCCCTGAATCAAGCATTTTCTTGATATATCCTCTTGCACTATTCACACTCTCATGATAGGGGCATATTGTTTGACAATAGGACCTTTTGTCACTATGTCATGGTGCATGATAGAGGTTTTCCCAAGAACAGAAGCTCCAAGGCTGAAGACATCAAGGTTACAAGCAATTTAAGGCTTCAACTTGTCTCCTCTGATCATCACTCAATAAAGGATTGAGCTTGGTATCGTGGCTCAAGAGCAGAACAGAGTTGCTGGAGAAAGTTGTGACCAGATTAGCCTCATCATGGACAATGCCTAGAGCCTCAAGACCAAACTAGGTTGAACTTCTCCAATTGCAGCAATAGGATAGGCTGAAATATTTCTGGCCAGAATCTGACCGTTCTTAATTGTCATAGGAAACCGCTCATGATTGGCCACAATGAGTTTTACTTCCTCGTTGTAACCTCTATCAATAACCCCATTAGCAGCAAAGCAATGCTTCAGGGCTGTGTGAGCATGCGTCAGACAACAATTTCTAAGTAATGGCCCTTGGGACAAAGATAAGCTAATTGACTATCTTTTGACACATGGAGGGAATGGTGATATCACAGGGGGCTCTAATCAAGGTGCTATTTTTCAGGACCACACTTGGGGCTCCTAATTTCTGACTAGAGTTAGGCACATGCCACTCATACATCAAAGCAAGATCAAGTTGTACTTATAAAAATCCAGCCAACTCATGTTGTCATGGGATTTTTGCCTCACCTCCCTTACCATTGCTTAAACCCGGGAAATGTTGGCGGGCTGACATCCAATCCAAACCCAATAGAAACTGATCTCTTATTGTAACTATGCAAGTAACCATTACCTCATTCTTATGAATCCTGATAGACACTGTGACCAGAGTCCAGACCCAAGAATGCATAATGAGAACCATTAGCAATAATAACCTCCGTGTCATTGGTAGGGCTAAGTTTGAGACCCAACACTCTTACAACTTGCAGAATGGCAGACATGGTGCATCCCGTGTCTATCACACACGGAAAGCTTAAGTGATGAACATGGCACTGAGTGATCAAAAGACTGATTTCCTGAACGTGGCTCCTCTTGCTTAACTCACCTTAAAGTTAATAGACAACATGACAATATAGACAGTAGGGTGCTTCAGCTTACGATTTCTTGCCCCATATCCAAAGAGATCTCTTTACTTTAAATTTTCAGAGGCAGCGGTTTGAGAGGTAACACTGGAGTGCATACTCTTGACATAGGCAGAAAAATCAGCTAGTTCAGGGCAAACGTTCGTGTAAAGTTATGTGCTGCCACACACAATATAGCAAGGCGCAAATTTCCTTTCATACCTAGCACCTATCTGGGTTTTGCCTCTGAAGTTGCCATTCTTACAATTTTGCTGATCCTTAGGCCTCCATTCACCCTTTTGCTGGTCAGCTCTCAAGGCAGCAAATTAAGTGGCCATAGTCTTACCTAGCTCCCCGACTATGGTGGCCAATTCCTGTAAAGAATATGCACTTGCCTCTGGATCACATGATCAAATGTAGCAGCCATGTCATCTTCATGGTTCATGAATGGGACCTGAAACTTGGCATGGTGGTGCTTATTTTTATTTTCAGCCAGGTCCCTCAACCTAAGACTCACCTCATCTAACATCTCATCACTATCACGGAATGTGCGACACTATCCCCATGTCCTAACCTCAGCAGGCAAACCCCTCAAAAGATGTAGCCTCAACATTCTCTCTCTAATAGGCATATTTACTGCGGCCGCAACTTTTAGGTCCAAGTAATATTGCCAGAGGGAGTGCACACAACTTGTCTAGGCTGTCCAAGGGCATCTCTGCAGGTTTAAATATCTTAAGGCTCTTGTTTTTACCTTGTCCCAATTGAAGTCCAGTTCCCCACATGAAGGGGCACGGGAGAGCGGCAGCACCGTTGGCTGAGTGGACCAAGACTGAAGAGCAGGCTGTCCCTGTGTAGGCACATGGCTACAGACAAGATCTGGCCATGCAGTTGTTCTAACTATGTTTGAGGGGTAGGAAGTGAGGAGGAAGTGTGAGAAGTGTACATGGGACAACTAGGTTTTAGCTAAATCTGGACTAAAACATGAAATCTGGACTTTTCATAAATAGCAAAAAGTGATAAATAATAATAATATTATTATTATTATGGTCTAGTGTTCATTTATCAATAAGAGGGAGTAAACGGATGACATTCGCGGATATGTTCAGGCTTTCAATGTGCTGTTGCTCGAAGTCGCGGACATGGCAGAACCAGAAATGGTCTTCAACTTTGTGGCGGGATTGGCCCCATGGGCCAGACGGAAGTTGGAGGAGAAGCCACCTAAGACTTTGAACGAGGCAATTAAAAGGGCTGAATGTTTCTCGGATGTCCCTAAGGGCGAAAGACAAGGCCGTACGGAGCTGAACCACAAGAAGACCCGGCGGGAGGGTGACTCCTTTTGACCGGAAAAGAAGTGGGATAGGTCACGCGGCGACAACGGCACGTGGAAATCGAAGGGAGGTCCTTCACACGTCAAGGCGGCACCCGGTGCTTCGAAAAGAAAATCAGGTGCGGCGGCTTATGGCGGACAGAAGGCGACCTTCGATGGAGTGTGTTTTAATTGCGGGGAACCCGAGCACATGGCTAAGAAATGCGCGAAACCCCGACAATTGAACATGACTCGGGCTTCCACGGAGTTGTCCGAAGAGTCCATCAGCCGCTTGGTGGAGGCGGTGGTCGCCAAGACTTGCAAGGTAGGCAACTACTCTTGTGAGTTGTATCAGGAAACTGGCGACTTGCGTAAAGGGAGTCAGTTAATGTTCGTGAGTGGGATAATCTCTGGAACTAACGTGTCGTTGTTGGTGGACACAGGAGCATCGCACTCCTTCATGACACCGGCAACGGCACGGAAGCTGGGGCTCCCGACAAGTGATGTGGGGGCCTCCATTGAAGTGTGTTCGGCCAAAGTAGAACCACAACGGGCGACGAGGTTGGCGTTCGATGTTCCTCTTCAGCTGGGGAGTTGGGAGGGACGTGAGAATTTCACCATTTGCGAGATCTTCACCATTTGCAAGACGATGAAGTGGATCTCACTTTGGGGATGACCTTTTTGAGCAAATCCGGAGCGGTCATAGATGGCCGCAAGAAAGTAGTCACGCCACCGTGTGGGAATGGTGGCAAAGTTTTATGAGTGTCGGAAACGCCCAACCCAGTGGGAGGGCAAATAAACCTGCTGTCAGCAAAAGAGTGGGCCACTCCAAAGCATTTGGATGTTGTGGTTGGCAGCTACATCATGGAATCCAAGTCCACCTTCCAAGTGCTGGCACCAGCTGAGAGCAGTCGGCCAGTCCATTTCAACGTGCGTCTTCTGAGCTGTGGCCAGCAAAGCCTCCATGGAGGCAGCCCACTCTGCGGCCTGGTTTTGGTGTGTGGTGAGCAAGGCCTCAAGATCAAGAGATCTTTCACGGAGTTTGTTAGCACTGCCTTTATGGTGGGATGCCCTCCCCTCATCAATTCTTGCTTTCTCTACCAGTGTAGAAGTTGATGTGCAACTAGGAAACCTCCGAGCTCCACTGTACTTGTGGTTGACTGCTTGGCAATGTCGTCAATGAGAGCACCTGCTGATTTTGCCTTTCTTTTCAAAATCAGCCTTGCTTGTGCTGCAAACTTTCCAGCTTCTGTGTTGGATCAAGGGGATTTTGGAGAAATACCAGGATGTGATGCCGGAGGATTTACCAAGTGGCTTGCCACCGCGAAGAGGAGTTGACCACAAGATTGAGGTTATACCGGGATCGGAGCCGCCTGCCAAGGTGCCCTACCGGTTGAGCCACAGAGAGTTGGTCAAGCTGAAGGCTCAGCTCAAGGATCTAATGTCAAAGGGGTACATCCGGCCAAATAAGTCACCCTACGGAGCCCCGGTGCTATTCGCAAACAAGAAGGATGGGACGCTGCGGATGTGTGTCGATTATAGGGCTCTGAATAAGGTGACTATCAAGAACCGGTACCATTTGCCAAGGATCAACAACCTCTTCGATCGGTTGGCATGAGCAAAGTATTTCAGCCGGATCGATTTGCGCTCTGGCTACCATCAAATCCGAGTGGCGGAAGGAGATGAGGAGAAGACCGCGTGCAGGACAAGATATGGTTCGTATTAGTTCTTGGTGATGCCTTTTGGGCTCACCAACGCACCCGCGACCTTTAGCCCGCTAATGAACAACATTTTCCAGGAGTGGTTGGATGACTATGTGATCGTGTACATCAAACAAATGAAGAGCACCTGGAGCACCTCAAAAGGGTGTTCCAGAAATTGCGGGAAGGGAAGCTGTATGCCAAAGCTTCAAAGTGCGAATTTGGGGTCACAAAAGTAGAGTTCCTAGGGCATATGATTATACAGGATGGGATCAAAATGGATGACATAAAGGTGAGGGTGATCTTGGACTGGGAGCCTCTGACTTTGGTCCCGGGAGTGCGATCCTTCCTAAGACTCGCCTCCTATTACCGAAAGTATGTGAGAAGTTTCGCCAAGATCGCGGGGCCGCTGTCGGACCTTCTGTGTAAATCCAAGGTATGGGTATGGAACACCTTTTGTGGCCAAGCTTTTGCCGAGTTGAAGCATCGGATGGCGGAAGCTCCGGTCCTGAAAATCCCGGAGTTCGACCGTCCATTTGAGATTCATACAGATGCGTCGGACTTTGCAATTGGGGGTGTACTCATGCAGGATGGACGTCCAGTGGCTTACAAAAGTAAGAACCTGAATGAAGTGGAGCGACGGCGGCCTACGCATGAGAAAGAAATGAAGGCGGTGGTGCATTGCCTTGAACTTTGGCGCCACTATGTTGGTTCCAACCCGGTGAAGGTGTTCACGGACAATGTCACGGTGAAGTATTTCGCCACGCAGCCTAAGTTGTCCCCAAAACAACTTAGGTGACAAGACACTTTGGTGGTGTTCGACGTGGATATTCAGTACAAACCGGGACGGGACAATGTGGTGGCTGATGCTTTAAGTAGAAAATAGCAGCTCATGTTGGTGTACAGGGGCGAGACGGCGCTCCAAAGGAAGTTCCGGAAGGCTTACCGGAAGGATGAGATGGCGAAGTTCGTGATGCAGGACTTGAGGATGGGGATTAAATCGCAGTTCCACTTGCACAATGGACTGCTTCGGTACAAGCAAAAGCGTCTCTACGTGCCGAAGGGAGGGATCAAAGATAGTCTCTTGAGAGAATGCCACGATGGACCCCTTACGGACCACGGCGGAGCCAAGCGCACCGCAGCACTCTTGAAGAAAGAGTATTTCTGGCCCAACTGAGGGAGGAGGCCGAGGAGTATGTGAAGACATGCACCACATGCCAACAAAACCGGAGCGAGTACAAAAAGCAAGCAAGGCTATGATTCCAGAGGGGTCTTGGGAAAATGTCTCGATGGATTTCATGACTGTTATGCCGCTGTCAAAAGGATTCAATGCAATCATGGTGGTGGTAGATAGGTTCAGTAAAATGGGCCATTTCATCCCCACCAAGGAGACGACAACGGCGCAGGAGACGGGGCGACTTTACTTCGCCCATGTCTTCAAGCATCATGGACTCCCGAAGGCTATTGTCTCGGACCGCGATCCAAAGTTTACGAGTAAATTTTGGAGGGCACTTTGGAAGAAGATGGGGATGAGGCTGAAGATGAGCACCGCCTTCCGACCTACGACCGACGGCCAAACAGAAAGGGTGAATTCCGTGGTGAAGCAGATCTTGCGGAATTATGTGTTGGCAGACCAATCAGACTGGGTAGAGCACTTGGATGCGATAGAGTTCTGTTATAACACAAAACACTCCGCAACGGGAGTTTCCCCTTTTGTATTGGTCTATGGAAAAGCATCTCTGGTGCCGACAAGTTGGGCCGCCCAGGACGTTGAGGAACCGGCAGTAGCAGCGGTGCTGGAAGAACGCGAGCGTTTGTTGAAGCTCGCAAAGTACAACATTGCCAAAGCTAGGAAACGGTATGAAAGGCAGGCGAATCGGAAACGGAGGGAAGTGAAATTTGAGGCAGGCACGAGGTCTGGTTGAACATCAAGAATTTTCGACTACCTCCAGAAGTGAGTCCGAAGTTCGTACCTCCGTATGCGGGACCTTTCGCATTCGGAAGGTTATGAATGAGGTTGTGTATGAATTGGAGCTACCGGCAAACAGCAAGGTGCACCCAGTATTCCATGTCTCCCTTTTGAAGCCTTACTTCAAAGATGAAGCGCGTCCGAATCGGCATCAAGTGTTGCGTCCGCCACCTATATTGTTGGATCATGAAAATGAACCTGAGTACGAGGTGGAGGCAATACTTAAGTCGAGGAGGTTGAAGAACCGATAAACGGAGTATCTCGTCAAATGGAAGGGCTATCATCATGTGGAGGCATCTTGGGTGCGTGCCTCAGAAATGGGAAACGCATCTGAGGCGGTTGTAGCTTTCGAAGGGCGACCTCAAAAGCACAAGAAGCGTTGATGGGGACATCAACCTTGGAGCGTGGGGGAGGAAATGCATGCTTAGCCCGGTTTAGCTAGTTTAGGAATCCGATTGCAAAAACTTGTATTGTACAAAACGTGCTATAAATGAAATGGATTCCAAATGTTGTGCGTCCTATTTTGTCTGGAATGGTGATGCATGATATGGTTGACTAGTGTGTAGAATGCATGCTAGCTTATAAAAGTGGGAGAGGTAAATTGGGTTAATCGTGTGTTTGCGTAGTGCCGAAATCGGGTGACCCCCATCCAAGGGGCAAGGAAACTTGCGCCTTCTTTGGGAGTTCACGTGCTAGTGCGCACCTGGCACTATGACTGCGCTACCGAGGGGGTTGTCTTGTAGTGCGGGCTAACGCGGAAGCTACGTGCTTCCGTTCACGTACTATAATCGTGTAGCCTCGAGACGAAGTCGTAGTGCGGCTTCGGCGTGTTCCCGTACCTCATGCCAGCATTCCAAGGCGGACCCAATTGTAGTGATTGGGGCGCACGGTTGGTTCAAGGTTATCTTCCTAGTCAAAGAGGGTTCCAGGGAACCCTTGCTCAAGGTGATGCCAAAAGCGGCATCATGAGCGATCGCAAGCAATGTTGTTGCAGTAAGGCGATTCGATCCTCGGGGAGGATCGTTCCTTGGCCTTGAAGTAGGCCAAGAAGAGTGCACTGGGAGGAGCTTGAGAGGCTCCACCCTTGGCCGGGACTTGGAGGAAGTCGGCCGAACTAGCTAGTGGAGAGTAGAGTCAAGTGTGGGGTCTGGTTCTTTGCCATGGGACGCCATGGTACGGAAACAAACTCCTTGATGTGGGACGCCACAACTTGGATGTTCGTTTCTACAAAATGGACAAGTCGACGAGGACATCGACTCTCTGTTGGTAGGGGTGTGTGTTGCGGCCCTTTGCCTTGAGGGCAGGGAGTCGGGACACAAGAGGGGCTGCCCTTGTGGTGGGGGCAGTGGCAACAATGGATGCGGGGGCTGAAGCACCCTTGAGTGCCCAAGGCACTCAGAGGCGGAGGCACTCACTAGGTCGAGCCCCGCACACCGGGTTGCGGTGGGGGTGGTTCCACAAGGTGTCGCGGCCCTTTGCCTTGAGGGCTGGGGGTCGGGACACATGAGGGGCTGCCCCTGTGGTGGGGGCAGCGGCAACGATAGGTATGGGGGGGCTGAAGCATCCTTGAGTGCCCAAGGCACTCAAGGAGGCGGAGGCGCTCACTAGGTGGAGCCCCGCACACCGGGTTGCGGTGGGGGTGGCTCCACAAGGGGTGGTGGTAGCTTAGCGGGACTTAGTGCGGGTGGCATAGGACTCACCATGGGGGCGGAGACCTCATGGTGGGAGTCGTGGGGAGTCTTGGGACTCATCACGGTCCAGAGGGGCCGTGGTGAGTGGGCCAAGACTCACCGCGACTCATCACCGGGAGTCCGAGGGTTTTCGTGGTGGTTCGCCATAAAATGGCATGGCTGGTTGTGAAACCCCCGCGGACAGCTACAGAAGTATATATAAGGGGAGTAGTGACCCCGAGAACGGTGCAAGCCCGTTGGTGACCAAAAACTAGTGAGTAAGCGAGCGAGCCGAAAAGCGACCAAAGAGTGGGGAGCTGTTCCGGACTGCCATCTACCAAAGGGAATTCTCTAGGCCCAAATAGGTGGAGGGTTTAGTGGGAATCAAAGGGGGGACCGTTATGTCCCGGTGAGTAGCCGAAGCTCCAAGTTGGCCCGAGCGGCCAGGTTGGGATTCAGGCGCGCACATCAGAGCGAGTAACTATGACTTGAGGGGGAGCTTACCGAAGTGAGGTACGCGACACTTGGTATCAGAGCTTAGAGTTCAGTACGCGATCGTCCTTGGGATTGGCCTCATCATGGTGTCGGGCAAGCCAAAGCGAAAGCGGAACGGCCCAAAAGATGATGATCCTGGTGAGCCCGATGAGGGCGACGTGTCACCGAAGCGGCCGTTTGAGGAAGCGACTTAGGTTTCTGAAAGCGAGGCCGCTCAAGAGCGGGAGGAATCCGAGGAGTCGGAGCCCGAGGAATCCGTGAGAGCTCCAACCGACCAACAGATGCCTCCCATGCCGGCAGCCTTTTGGGAAGGGTTGTTGGCGCAGTTTGGCGGGACGTTGAAAGACGTGTTGAAGGCGGCTAATGCCACTTCCACTAAGGCAAAGTTTAAAGTGAAGCCTAAGGAACCCGGCACCTTCGAGGGCGTCCGAAATCGGAAGGCACTCAACACCTGGCTCCTGGAGCTAGAGCAGTACTTCCGGGCGGCCAAGTTGAGTGACGAGGATCGGGTGGAAGTGGCTCCCACCTATTTGAGGGGCTATGCTCAACAATGGTGGCAGAAACGTCTTCACGACCGAGGCCCAAGCCCGGAAACCTTGAACTGGAGTGGGTTCAAGGAATTGATGAAGTTTCTGCCTCTCAATGCGTCCTGGCTTGCCCGGGACAAGATGAGGAATTTGAAGCAAACAGATGACATTCGGGGGTATGTCCAGGCTTTCAATGTGCTGTTGCTCGAAGTCGCGGACATGGCACAACCCAGAATGGTCTTCAATTTTGTGGCGGTACTGGCCCCATGGGCCAGGCGGAAGTTGGAGGAGAAGCCACCCAACACTTTGAACGAGGCAATTGAGAGGGCTGAATGTTTCTCGGATGTCCCTAGGGGTGAGAGACAAGGCCGTACGGAGCTGAACCATAAGAAGACCTGGCGGGAAGGTAATTCCTTCCGACCGGAAAAGAAGTGGGATAGGCCACGCGGCGACAATGGCACGTGGAAATCGAAGGGAGGCCTTCACACGTCAAGGCGGCACCCAGTGCTTCGAAAGGAAAAGCGGGTGGAGTGGCTTATGGCGGACAGAAGGCAACCTTTGATGGAGTGTGTTTCAATTGCAGGGAGCCCGGGCACATGGCCAAGAAGTGCACAAAACCTCGACAATTGAACATGACTCGGGCAACCACGGAGCTGTCGGAAGATACCATCAGTCGCTTGGTGGAAGCGGTGGTCGCCAGGACTTGCAAGGTAGGCAACTATTCTTGTGAGTTGTATCAAGAAACTGGCGCCCTGCGTAAAGGGAGTCAGTTATTGTTCGTGGATGGGATAATATCCGGAACTAACGTGTCGTTGTTGGTGGACACAGGAGCGTCGCACTCCTTCATGACGCCGGCGGTGGCGCGAAAGTTGGGACTCCCGACAAGTGACGTGGGGGCCTCTATTGAGGTGTGCTCTGTCAAAGGAGAACCTCAGTTGGCGACAAGGTTGGCGTTTGATGTTCCTCTTCAACTGGGGAGTTGGGAGGGACGTGAGAACTTCACCATCTGCGAGATCGATGGAGTGGATCTCATTTTGGGGATGACCTTTTTGAGCAAATCCGGAGCGGTCATAGATGGCCGCAAGAGAGTAGTCACGCTGCCATGTGGGAATGGTGGCGAGGTTTTACGAGTGTCGGAAACGCCCAAATCCGTGGGAGGCGAATAAACCTTCTGTCAGCAAAGGAGTGGGCCGTGGAGGAGGCACACGAGCCCCAATTTTTGCTTTACATTAGAGAAGTGAAACGAGAAGGCGATGGGGAGCCGAGCCCAGATTGGATCAAGGGGATTTTGGAGAAATACCAGGATGTGATGCCGGAGGATTTACCAAGCGGCTTGCCACCGCGAAGAGGAGTTGACCACAAGATTGAGGTGATACCGGGATTGGAACCGCCTGCCAAGGCGCCCTACCGATTGAGCCACAGAGAGTTGATCGAGCTGAAGACTCAGCTCAAGGATCTAATGTCAAAGGGGTACATCCGGCCGAGTAAGTCACCTTACGGAGCCCCGGTGCTATTGCAGACAAGAAGGATGGGACGCTGCGGATGTGTGTCGATTACAGGGCTCTGAATAAGGTGACTATCAAAAACCGGTACCCTTTGCCAATCGACGACCTCTTCGATCGGTTGGCAGGAGCGAAGTATTACAGCCGGATCGACTTGCGCTCCGGCTATCACCAAATTCGGGTGGCGGAAGGAGATGAGGAGAAGACCGCGTGCAGGACAAGATATGGTTCATATGAGTTCTTGGTGATGCCTTTTGGGCTCACCAATGCACCAGCGACATTTAGCACGCTGATGAACAGCCTTTTCTAGGAGTGGTTGGATGACTGTGTGATCGTGTACATCGACGACATCTTGGTGTACTCAAAAACAAAGGAGGAGCACCTGGAGCACCTGAAAAGGGTGTTCCAAAAATTGCGGGAAGGGAAGCTGTATGCCAAAGCTTCAAAGTGCGAATTCGGGGTCACAAAAGTGGAGTTCCTGGGGCATATGATTACACACGATGGGGTCAAAATGGATGACAGAATGGTGAGGGCGATCTTGGACTGGGAGCCTCCGACTTCAGTCCCGGGAGTGCGATCCTTCCTAGGACTCGCCTCCTATTACCGGAAGTATGTGAGAAATTTTGCCAAGATTGCGGGGCCGCTGTCAGACCTTCTGTGTAAATCTAAAGTCTGGGCATGGAACACCTTTTGTGGCCAAGCTTTTGCTGATTGAAGCAGCGGATGGCGGAAGCTCCAGTCTTGAAAATCCCGGAGTTCGATCGTCCGTTCGAGATTCATACAAATGCGTCGGACTTCGCGATTGGGGGTGTACTGATGCAAGATGGACGTCCAGTAGCTTACGAAAGTAAGAAACTGAATGAAGTGGAGCGACGGTGGCCGACGCACAAAAAAGAGATGAAGGCAGTGGTGCATTGCCTTGAGCTTTGGCGCCACTATGTTGGTTCCGACCCAATGAAGGTGTTCACGGACAATGTCACGGTGAAGTATTTTGCCACGTAGCCCAAGTTGTCCCCAAAACAACTTAGGTGGCAAGATACTTTGGCGGTGTTCGACGTGGATATCCAGTACAAACCGGGACGAGACAACGTGGTGGCCGATGCTTTAAGTAGAAAGCAGCAGCTCTTGTTGGTGTACAAGGGCGAGACGACGCTCCAAAGGAAGATCCGAAATGCTTGCCGGAAGATGAGCTGGCGAAGTCCATGATGCAGGACTTGAGGATGGGGGTTAAATCGCAGTTCCACTTGCAAAATGGACTGCTCCGGTATAAGCAAAAATGTCTCTACGTGCCGAAGGGAGGGATCAGAGATAGTCTCTTGAGAGAATGCCATGATAGCCCGCTTGCGGGCCACGGCGGAGCCAAGCACACTGCGGCACTCTTGAAGAAAGAGCATTTCTGGCCCAAACTGAGGGAGGAGGCAGAGGAGTATGTCAAGACATGCACCACATGCCAACAAAACCGGAGCGAGTACAAAAAGCAAGCCGGGCTGTTACAACCCTTGCCGATTCCAGAGGGGACTTGGGAAAGCGTCTCGATGGATTTCATGACTGATATGCCGCTGTCAAAAGGATTCGATGCAATCATGGTGGTGGTGGATAGGTTCAGTAAAATGGGCCATTTCATCCCCACCAAAGAGACGGCAACGGCGCAGGAGACAGGGCAATTTTACTTCGCCCACGTCTTAAAGCATCATGGAGTCCCGAAGGATATTGGTCTCGGACCGCGATCCAAAGTTTACGAGTAAATTTTGGAGGGCACTTTGGAAGAAGATGGGGATGAGGCTGAAGATGAGCACCGCCTTCCGACCTACGACCGACGTCCAAACAGAAAGAGTGAATTCCGTAGTGAAGCAGATCTTGCGGAATTACGTGTCGGCAGACCAAACAGACTGGGTGGAACACTTAGACGCGGCAGAGTTCTGTTATAATAACACAGAACACTCCGCAACGGGAGTTTCCCCTTTCGTATTGGTCTATGGAAAAGCACCTCTGGTGCCGACAAGTTGGGCCGCCCAGGACGTTGAGGAACCGGCAGTAGCGGCGGTACTGGAAGAACGCGAGCGTTTGTTGAAGCTCGCAAAGTACAACATTGCCAAAGCTAGGAAACGGTATGAAAGGCAGGCGAATCGGAAACGGAGGGAAGTGAAATTTGAGGCAGGCACAGAGGTCTGGTTGAACATCAAGAATTTTCGACTACTCCGAAGTGAGTCCGAAGTTCGTACCTCCGTATGCGGGACCTTTCGCATTCGGAAGGTTATGAATGAGGTTGTGTATGAATTGGAGCTACCGGCAAACAGCAAGGTGCACCCAGTATTCCATGTCTCCCTTTTGAAGCCTTACTTCAAAGATGAAGCGCGTCCGAATCGGCATCAAGTGTTGCGTCCGCCACCTATATTGTTGGATCATGAAAATGAACCTGAGTACGAGGTGGAGGCAATACTTAAGTCGAGGAGGTTGAAGAACCGAGAAACGGAGTATCTCGTCAAATGGAAGGGCTATCATCATGTGGAGGCATCTTGGGTGCGTGCCTCAGAAATGGGAAACGCATCTGAGGCGGTTGCAGCTTTCGAAGGGCGACCTCAAAAGCACAAGAAGCGTTGATGGGGACATCAACCTTGGAGCGTGGGGGAGGAAATGCATGCTTAGCCCGGTTTAGCTAGTTTAGGAATCCGATTGCAAAAACTTGTATTGTACAAAACGTGCTATAAATGAAATGGATTCCAAATGTGTGCGTCCTATTTTGTCTGGAATGGTGATGCATGATATGGTTGACTAGTGTGTAGAATGCATGCTAGCTTATAAAAGTGGGAGAGGTAAATTGGGTTAATCGTGTGTTTGCGTAGTGCCGAAATCGGGTGACCCCCATCCAAGGGGCAAGGAAACTTGCGCCTTCTTTGGGAGTTCACGTGCTAGTGCGCACCTGGCACTATGACTGCGCTACCGAGGGGGTTGTCTTGTAGTGCGGGCTAACGCGGAAGCTACGTGCTTCCGTTCACGTACTATAATCGTGTAGCCTCGAGACGAAGTCGTAGTGCGGCTTCGGCGTGTTCCCGTACCTCATGCCAGCATTCCAAGGCGGACCCAATTGTAGTGATTGGGGCGCACGGTTGGTTCAAGGTTATCTTCCTAGTCAAAGAGGGTTCCAGGGAACCCTTGCTCAAGGTGATGCCAAAAGCGGCATCATGAGCGATCGCAAGCAATGTTGTTGCAGTAAGGCGATTCGATCCTCGGGGAGGATCGTTCCTTGGCCTTGAAGTAGGCCAAGAAGAGTGCACTGGGAGGAGCTTGAGAGGCTCCACCCTTGGCCGGGACTTGGAGGAAGTCGGCCGAACTAGCTAGTGGAGAGTAGAGTCAAGTGTGGGGTCTGGTTCTTTGCCATGGGACGCCATGGTACGGAAACAAACTCCTTGATGTGGGACGCCACAACTTGGATGTTCGTTTCTACAAAATGGACAAGTCGATGAGGACATCGACTCCCTGTTGGTAGGGGTGTGTGTCGCGGCCCTTTGCCTTGAGGCAGGGGGTCGGGACACATGAGGGGCTGCCCCTGTGGTGGGGGCAGCGGCAACGATAGGTATGGGGGGGCTGAAGCACCTTGAGTGCCCAAGGCACTCAAGGAGGCGGAGGCGCTCACTAGGTGGAGCCCCGCACATCGGGTTGCGGTGGGGGTGGCATAGGACTCACCATGGGGGCGGAGACCTCGTGGTGGGAGTCGTGGGGAGTCTTGGGACTCATCACGGTCCAGAGGGGCCGTGGTGAGTGGGCCAAGACTCACCGTGACTCATCACCGGGAGTCGAGGGTTTTCGTGGTGGTTCGCCATAAAATGGCATGGCTGGTTGTGAAACCCTCGCGGACAGCTACAGAAGTATATATAAGGGGAGTAGTGACCCGAGAACGGTGCAAGCCCATTGGTGACCAAAAACTAGTGAGTAAGCGAGCGAGCCGAAAAGCGACCAAAGAGTGGGGAGCTGTTCCGGACTGCCATCTACCAAAGGGAATTCCCCTAGGCCCAAATAGGTGGAGGGTTTAGTGGGAATCGAAGGGGGGACCGTTATGTCCCGGTGAGCAGCCGAAGCTCCAAGTTGGCCCGGGCGGCCAGGTTGGGAGTCAGGCGCGCGCATCGGAGCGAGTAACTATGACTTGAAGGGGAGCTTACCGAAGTGAGGTGCGCGACACAAGGGGTGGTGGTAGCTTAGTGGGTCTTAGTGGGGGTGGCATAGAACTCACCATGGGGCGGAAACCTTGTGGTGGGAGTCGTGGGGAGTCTTGGGACTCATCACGGCCCAATGGGGCCGTGGTGGGTGGGCCAAGACTCACCGCGACTCACCACCGGGAGTCGAGGGTTTTCATGGTGGTTTGCCATAAAATGGTAGGGTTGTTTGTGAAACCCCCGCGGACAGTCACAGAAGTATATATAGGGAGTAGTAACCCCGAGAGCGGTGCAAGCCCGTTGGTGACCAAAAACTAGTGAGTAAGCGTGCGAGCCGGAAAACGACCAAGGTGGTGACATCGTCAAAGCAGGAATTGTACCAGATGTCATCCTGAACACTGCCTTGGTGGACGTCTATGCCAAATGTGGGTGCATTAAGGATGCAAAGGGAGTTTTCAATACTATGGCTGAACCAAATGTGGTGTCATGGAACGCGATGCTTGCAGGGTATGCACAGCAGGGACATGGTATGGAGGCTTTGGAGACCTATGATCAAATGATGGGGGAAGGGGGGCACCTTCTTCAATAGCACAGCGGCTACAACTGGGTAGATGGTCAACTGGAAACAACAACGGCAGCAGCACAATTGATAAAACAAGGCCCACTGCTAATGAAAGTATCTTCTTCAACATATTTCACCATGTTTTCCCCTGCTATCAGAGTCGTCCCTAAATTTTCATGTTGAATACTGCAAGTTAGCTCGTTGGTGGATCTATGGTGGTATTGGAGTGATTTTGACATGTTACTGCCACTGTGGTTGACAGGAAAGTATCGAAAAACAGATAATAAAGATGTGGAGAAGCTCTGGAATGAATACATTTCCGACCCTAGTCAATGGTGGAACAATCCAGGCAAAACTTGGTGAATGCCTGTTGGAAGCAAACGCAAGTCAGCATAGGAATTAGTGCTCTAAGTAGGGTTGGGGTGTTTGCTGGAACAAATCTAGGGTATTAGGTTCAGATTCATCCAAGAGGGCGGATTTTAAGAATTCCATGTGGAAGCAGCACACACCTTGCACACACAATGTGTAATGCAGTCCGTAAGATTCAACTTTAAGAGTCCATAGCTCTTTCATAGGTGATCTTTTTTTACAATAAAAAATTGGAGTATGTCTCTACTGTAGTTACAAATCTTAGACCGTATAAACATCCGTAGCCTGCAACTACCTTACATTCAACAAACAAGGTACCGAGACTATTTGAGAGGTTGATCTTCTGGGCATGGGCCAGATATCAATGAGCTACAACTGCAGCCAATAGGTATGGAGATCCACGCAAATTGGCTGAGGCATATAATGCTTTTGGGAGCCTTATTCTCTCACGAGTGCCTCACTTGGAGGGTGAAGAAAGATTCGCGGGTTCATGCAAACGTAAATTGGACATGCCCCCAGGCTCCGCAACCAATTCTGACCACTCAGATAGGGATAACTTTTACATTCCACGCATCACATCTTTCAATGTGAATGTGGCTTCCAATGTGCAACACTGTACGGTATTCTCTACCCATTCTTTGTCGCTGACTCACAAGGTTGTTGGAAGGACCTCAACAACCACTATTAAACTTGTTGCATATGTGGTGGAGTCCAGTTGTAATGAGAGTGCATGGCACATTGAAAGAAGCCCTGCCGGTTCTAAAGTGGCATGTTCGGTTGTGCGAGCAAATTCATAAATGTGAAATGCAAAACTCATATTTTCAGATCCAATGTGGGCTCTCCAGCGCCTGCATTCACAGGTTTGTTCGTCCTTACAACAGAAGATGATACAATGCACTCAAAAAATGGAGCACCTCTTTAGACCTTTGCCGCCCCCAATGGGCGCACCTCTGGTGAGGCGATTTTCTACCTCGCATCGAGGCAACGAGCAATACCATCTAACTACAGTGGAGCAGGCTATGGAGTTGGGCCATATGTCACCCCCCACCAGCTCGAATTCCATCTATATACTGGGAGCATACTCACCCTTCCTTCACAATCCCCCCCCCATAACAAACATTACCCCCTGTTTGGCCCTCTTTTATCTATAATTCCGCAAGTATCTCGCACCATGTCGCGGTCTAGCCTTATACAGTACCTCAAATCTCAGTTCAGCCTGCTTAGTTCACCTCTTAATCTTATTACCTCCCAGCTCATGCACCCACAAATAGCCACAAGCTACTATACTCCCTATAACTTCAACGTGCACCACTCCACCATGCCCTCACAACAAGCATTCGTGTCTTTTACAACTGGGGAAAACAACTCATTTTGAGTCGAAATGACAAAAAACGCGGAATCGACTCAAGTAGTAAACAACAGACATGGAAGTTGTATCGGACATCCAATGATTGGAGTGGTAAAGGCCGCAGATGCTTGAACGACTGCAAAAATTTAATTCCCATTATTGTTGGAGAACCACGTGTCGTAACCAAGCCAGCCGCCCGTGTGTCTGACTTTTTGGGCTGACTTTGACTTTTCCCCTCCGCATGAGGGGAATGACTCAGCGGACCGCAGTGCCACATGGACGCGGACGTGGATGACGACGTGGACGCTGATGTGCCGCTGTGGCGACGAGTAGCTCACTGCTGCCACGTGGCCATAGTCTCGGGGCGCCACGTGGTAGTTGACCACATGACTTGCAGTGCTACATGCACAGTGACAACTGCGACTGCGGAAGTCGGCGCAACCACTGCTTTACTACTTTAAATGAAATGCTCGAAATTACTTGAACAATCATTCATAGTGGTTCATGCTTTGAAGTTTTGGTGTTTGTAGTGAGCCGACTAGTACATACGCATGTAATGCCATACAAGAGAACTAATCATGCATTAGAAATGCACAAACGATGAAAGACATGCCATGAAACAAAATGAAATGAAAATGAATGAAATGAAACAAAATGGTACTTTATTACATCAGCAAAAAGCTCAAAGAGCTTATGGGACAAAATGAAAAAACCAAAGTAAAAAAGCAGCCCAAAAGCTATTACTACTCTGGGGATTGCCTAAGGGTCAAGGCCTCGAGCAAGTAAGCTGCAAAGCAGTTATGATCCTTATAATGCAAGACTTCAGTGATAGATTGAGTTCCACGGAATAGACCATCTACCCATGGAGGTTTCTTGTAGCTATTGATCCACAAGAATCTAGCCTTCTAGGATGAATCTGTACCCACACTCTATCCCTGCTCCTTCAGCTATCTATGCCCTTGCACAAATCATGCATTCATCCATGCCTTGCTGCTATGAGCTGACGATGACAACCTAGATTTGTTGTAGGAAACACCCAACTCAGCTTATCACACTAGTTCCTATGTTGAATTGCGTCTGCTACTCTCTGAAATGTAACAAACATTCACTTTCTTGCCTCGGTTGTCTCATCATTGATTGGGGCAGAAAAGTATTCATTCCACAGCTTCTCCTCATCTTTGTTACTTGTTTTTTGATACTTTCATGTTGTCACATTTTGCGTATCATGTCAAAGTCACTCCAAACTAGATTCACTCAACTAGCTAACTTGCAGAATTCAACACGAAAATTTAAGGCCGATTCTGATAAGAGGGACAAACAAGGTGAAATGTGTCGAAGAAGATGGGCCTTCATTAGCAGTGTGTGATTTTATAAATTGTGCCGCTACTACGAGTTGACCATCTACCTAGATTGGGTTTCTTGTAGCTACATAGTCAATCTGGAGCTTGAAGTCCGACCCTCTTGGGTGAATCTGCACCCACACTCTATCCCTACTCCTTCAACTATCCATGTCTCTGCACAAAATCATGCATACATCATTGCCTTGCTGCTAGCGTTGACGATGACAGCCTAGATTTGTTCTAGCAAACACCCCAACCATACTTGGAAAAACAGGCTGAAATGTGTTGAGGAAAGTACCTTCATTAGCAGCACCTCATTCTATCAATTGTGCTGCTGCCGCTACTGTTTCCACTTACAACAATTGACCATCTACTCCAGCTCATTTCTTGTAGCTATTGATCCCTCAGCCCGAACCTGAACATGAACATGAATCTGGACCTCTATCCTTGGCCCCTCAACTATCCCTAATCCTTCAGCTATCCCTGCCCGTATACAAATCATAAATACATCCCTAAGCCTTGCTGCTAGCAGCTGAGATGGCGTGAAGTTCTTCTAGAAAACATTCCGCCCTACACCTAAGTAATAACAAAAAGAAAAACACAGTAGGGGTGCCATTTTTTAAAGCTACCCAAATGCATTTTTATATGGACTAAAAACATCAAGAATGAGAGGTATGGACTAATTTATACTAAACATTGGGCCCAAACTGGGCCTATTTTCCCTAATGTACATCATCCTCATTTAGAGGCTTTTGGGATATCATTATTACTAAAATGGTGTAAAAACCCATAATCTAGAGGTGCCAAGTGATATATGGAAAAATTTCAAAAATCTATAATTATTAGAAATAAAAAACTATTTTCTATTTTTCAGAATTAAATACTAAAATTCTAGCCTATTTGGGGTGGGACTTTTTACTAAAAGTGTTAAATATATCATATCTATAATCTAAAATTAAATATTTGGATAAATTCCCTCAATTTGAGGTACCTATATGGACTTCCATGGAGGAAAAATTGCCGATTTTGGTCCACCATACCATGCAATTGCTGTATAGGCCCTAATGAGGTCGTCAGCTGTTACATTATACAAGTCTGTTGTTTTTTTTGCCTGATTGTTGTTGCCATGCATTGTGGACTGTTTCGGCCAAGTTACAAGATGTCATGTTTGCATCTTCTTCAAGAGAAATATCATGCACCCATGTGTATAGATTGGAAGTTCAGACGTGCACGCACTCAATATAAATTGGTAAAAGAGAGACAAGAAAGAAGACAAAAAGATGAGAAAGGAAACGACGATGGTAAAAAAACTTAGTACCGTTCTCATGTATTGCCAAAATCCTAGCCAATCGTTAAGTTCTTGGATTTGCTCCTCAGTACTAGCCCCGGAAAACAACCACCATGCACGGATAACATGATAGGAGGTCTCAGCCTTTGCCAATGTTGCATCATCTTTGTATTGTAGACATCTTCTGTTCATCATGTAGGTTTGGCTTGATGAGTCGTTTTGTGTGTCTGTCCAAAGACTACAACAAATGAAGGTGATTGTAAATTCTCTCCATTCTTTCTATTGGAATCTTGTGGTCACCTGAACCAAATACTCCTCAAATAGCATTGAAGTTAGCATGGGCGATGTCTGCTATGAAGCCTTTAAAATGTGGTTGAGGCATACCACGAGTCTTCATGACGTTGATGAGTCCACATAAGGACTTGCGAGTCTGCATCTTCTGATTCGCAAACCCCAATTGTCATGACTCGTTGATAGCAGGGGTCGTAGATGTGACACGCCATTGTCGTCCAGTCCTTCAATCGTTTGACATGGTCGAACATGAGCCAAGCCCCTTGGAGATCTCCACCTGGTTGCACACGACGTACCAGATGCACTCCACTGCCCTCCCCAGTGGTAAACCTTGGATGCTCCTTGCCCGGGAAAGATGCTATCTTGTATGGAGTCGTCTCGACTTCTTCTCTTCAATTCAAGTATGTTGTCCAGAGATCCTCTGCCTGAAGGTCCCAAACGGAAAAGATTGATTTGATGGCGAATGTTCGGAGAACTGATGGAAGAGAATTTGTCCAAAACACCTTCTAGAGCCACTTCATCCAGTTTAGGATTAGAGCCATCCTCAGCCCCAATGAGGTGTGTGCCAAGGAACGAGTTATTGGCTGCCAATCCAATTGCAGATGTCTTTGCAGTAGGTGTTTTGAGTAGTTTCTCCTGCACAAGTTGGCAAATGGATCCCAATGTTTCCGTGCAATCCCCTTGTGAGATAGGATGTGCATGGTTTCCAAAATGAAGACAAGCTTGTGTCATCGTTTGGGCCAGACAAGGTAAAACGGGCTCAACGCCACAAATACATAATGATAAAGCAGATTCTAAGGCTAGGGGATTATGGGGCATCACAAGCCAGCAAGAAATGCTTGAAATCAGGCTACCCATGATTCCTTTCCTTCGCAAAACATGGACTCTTAATTGACCTGGGCCGAATCCGGTGTTCAAATCATCCATTGCCCAATAATCAACTATCGCCGGCCATGCAAAAGTAAGTATGGTGAATGAGAATTGGGTTCATCCAGAAAGGGCCCTCCACAGGGTTACAGGAACACCCCTTGGCTGACCAATTGGGGCGCTACCCCAAACGACCTTAACCACCAACAGTCACATTCTGCTTTCATGGCACACTGACCAGAGACATTCAAAAGGGTTGTTGAGCAGATGCTCAAGCAGATCCGTGATGGGATGGTATACATCTGCAGACAGAATGCTGTATAGCGAGAAAGACAGGAGAAAACTGTTGGTGGGTTCGCTCAAGTGTTGCTCAATGTGGCGTGGGTTTCTCTCCCAGAGCCCCACAAGAACCCTAGAAAAAATTCTGCACCGATTCTAGATGTCTTGATAACCTACTTCTATCGGTTCCTGCTGTCTCCGTGCTTCCCGCTCCGGGGCTGTTTGTAGAAGCTTTGGGTACCATGAGTAAAAATAGAGTTGATGCGGAGCTGGACAGTGAGTCGGTGTTCTTGAAGGAGCCAATCAGCAGGCTGCAAACTGTGGAAGACGGTGCAGTACAAGCTATGGATTCTGGCGACCATGAGCGAGCTCTCTTTCTGCGAATGCAGGCCAGTAAAACCCCTTCCTCTACTTCACCTCCCTCATGTCCTTTTGCCGATTGGTACGTTTCTAGGTTAGGATGAAACTGCCCTTATGTCAAACTTTAAATCTGCACAAGCTGACATGAATCCAAACTGGGGCAGTATTGAGAGACGATCTCGAATAGCCTCCAACATGAATCATGTAACATAAAAAAATCCCTGTAAGAAGAGGATCGTAGTGACAGTTAGTTCCATACTTCGCCAAAGGTCCGTGGCCTATGGTTCTTCTAACCTACCTCGTTGAGTATCTGATTCATTTGAACTGAGACACAGCAAAAGGTTGCACGACATGACCTCATGCTCTTGCTCCAGTTAAGAAATTCATAAATTTTAAGTCTCGTGTACAAATGATAGCCATGATAGCAACATGTATCCCCTTATAAGTCTACCATGCTGGCCAGCACCCCTGCTGGCAAAGAGATTCAGGTGTCAAAATTGTACTTAGAACATGGGCAATTGATGGATAGAGACCGGAAAAATGCAAGTATAGAATGTAATCATAAGACTTTGTTTGCTGTAGCCTTGTGGCCATAGACCCCGTTTGGGTGGAAACATAGGGAACAGAGACTCTACCTTTGTGAGGGGCCTACTCCAGTAGTGTCACTTACCTTGATATAAACAATTAGTTCGGGCTTTCCAGATATCCTCCAGAAAGCCCTTCACACACGCATTCACCTGCTGTGTGTGAGCAGCCCAAAGGTTAGACCCCAAAAAGTATACATGAGTAAAGACTATGCTTGAATGTAGGAACCTCCTTGGGATGCCCTCTCCTTGGATTTCACTGTCATCTGATTTTCTTCTATATCTCAGTTTCAAGGAATATTTCAGTTGCATGACAAATGCACTGTTGAGGCTCCATTTCAAAGCACTTTCTTCGTAATAGTAGAGTCCTGGGTTCACAAGATCTTACAATCGTATCAACGTGTTTAAGCTTATGAACATGTACAAACTCGCAAGAGGAGTTGCAGAAAGACTTCTAGTGGAAATTTGACTTTCTTTGGCAGCAGAAACAGGCCTTGGCACTAGCCAAATTATGTTTTGAAGATCCCACGATTGCTGATAGAGAGGTTATATTGGCGAAGGCTCACCTCCAGCTCAGCTCCACATATCATGAAATGGTTACTCTTTCAAACTTACTTGTGCCCCTGCATCCTGATGTTCAATACGGCTGTTTCCTGCTGTAACTTCATGGGTACCACATAAGTGAAATGTGGAAGTCTTGTGTGAGATAGTCTCATACCTTCTATTTTCTTGCAATTGGCACCATTTCCATGTCAGATGGTCTTTTTGGGCATCATTGGTGATAGGCCAGCGGCTGAGGCAGGAAGAAAGGGACTCGAGCAGGGAGGAAAGAAAGGTCAAGAGAGTCCTTGTACAGTTCCACTTGAATGCTGACCTTTTTAGAGTCTCTGGACACTTCGTGAGTATTGAGAAGCCTACACATGACAAGGGAGAGACCTTGAGATCATGTTTTAAATACCTTTGAATCTGGAGATTCCTGCTTTCAAAAACTGAAAGAAGGTGAGCCTTTTATTCTTATAGTAAGGCGCCTTCCCCAAAGTTATTTACAAAAGGCTCCCCCTTTTTGAAATAATCTCATCTGCACCTCAACTGCAGACTCCTAATTTAAACCTGGAAACGAACTAAATCAAGTTGGAGAACTTTGGGTTAACATTATATCCGGCTAGGTACTGAATTATTCTTCCTTTGGATGCAATGGAGTCGTGCAGGGACTTGGAGACCAGGCTTATTTCCATGCACAAAAGGTGTTCCGTCTCTTTAACCCTCAAGTTCCCCTCAGCACCATGTATCCTCTGTGTTGAAATCCAAACTCCCTAAGGTCTAGTTGACTTCAAAGAAGGATGTTGTTTTTAGTCATACCTTTCAATACAGAGTCTTCTAATGGACTTTTTCGTTCATTGTTGCAGGTTCATCTACCTGTGTCTGGTCTCTATTGGAATGCATTAGGTGGATATCTGTCATATCTCAACACCTTTTTTAATGGTTCACTCCCATAGTCGTGATCAGCTATCAGGGGTAGTTGGAAGTGAGGATCTGACAGTGGAATTGTCTGTATTGATTGTGAAAGGCAATGGAGCGGTGCGATCCAAGAAGAGGAGCAGAAGGCGACCCTGACTTGACTGTCACTACCCTTCTTGCCGTTGCCCGATCCATGATCATGCGTACACACTCATGCCCTTGAACTCTCCTCCTTCAATCCCCCATAGGTTCCTTTCTATGCTGAAGTCACATCCCACACTTCTGCTTTTGGAATAAGCTGGTTACCAGTCTGAGATTTCCTTCTACACAGCCCCTTCTTATGACTCAAGGTTCCACAACAAATCAGAGAGCTCCATGGAAGCTGTAGTTCAACAGCGGTAGTTTTGGCTTTTGATCCCTAACGCATTCGGCAAGGGTCTATGTTTTCTCTTTGCTGCTCTCAATGTGGGATGACCTAAGCTATGGGTGTTGGCCAATATGAACAGTAATCCATTGACATTGAAGTTTTCTTGATCGAAGGATCCAGAAACTGGGTTAAGTTCATTGCTCAGCCATTTTCACTTGAATGATGAAGACTTTGTGAACTTACTGTGTTGACTTGTTAAGACATAGTCAGTCATGGACACCCCTTAGCCCCGTAGGTTAACAGGTTTCCATTAAAAAACTCTGATGGAATTTTCCATGGGCATATTCACTGACCATTAATGGGCATTCACAGCTGACGTTCCATTGCAAGGTTTTGCACTAGGGGCCTTAATCACAATTCGAAGTACACAACAGAAAGTCCTTTGCCATTAGATTGACAGGCTTCAAAGAGACGAGCATGAACCGAGCAGATCATCTCAGTAAATTTTGACATATAGGCTATGCACATTATAGTTGTTCAATCTTGGCATGTAGATATTAAGAAAGCTGTAACAGTTGTTGGTGGCCAAAACTAACAGCGGCTAGGTGGGGAGGGATGGGACAGGGGGTGACTCCAAGTGTGTCAATTTCCTGCAAAGGGCTCTCGTCATTAACCATGACAATCATGGGGAAGATGTATAACTCGACTCCCATCATTTTAGAATGAAAATGTGCCTGCCACTCTATTGAACCGTATGCCTTTCACTTCCATCAGCCACCAATGGAGAAGGGAAGAAAAAGCCTCTATCTTTGTAAAGTTGGTCCTTTGTTGCTAAGAAAGAGAGAAAGAAACCTTTATGACATGCGTGGGTGTCCAATGGCCTATGGTACAAGAACCACAGTCTTTTGCAGTGATAGCTATCCAGTTATGAGGACAGAGAAGTATGTGGCATTGTGCAGGACATTTCCAATTCCCCCATTCATGAAGCGTTTGGCGATTTCTATATCAAACTTGGTGACTGCAGGGCCTTGATGATGGAGGCAGAGGAGAACCCTAAGAAGGGTCGCTCCAAAAGACCTGTGGACCCAAAGAACAACATGGGGATATTGCATATTGGCGATGACAAAAAACCTGATGACTATGAGAAAGCCATGGATGAGCTTGGAAGGGTTGCCATCTCTCTCTTTACGTTATAAAGTACCATTTCATTTCAATTCCTCTCCGTTTTGGGATCAAGCTCTCAATGCAATGGGCTGCAGGGAAGGTCTCTTCTGTGAGAGAATCTCTCTATCGTTGATTCTGTGCATCCCTCTGTCAAGGGGTGTTTTCTTGGTACAAGTCACATGTGCTCGTGACATACCAAATGTAATTATACTTGGATGTTGTGCTCGGCCATAGGCATGGGAGCTGATCGCTGGTCCAGGAACGAGACCCAAGATAATGAAAAGGTCGATGGCCAAGAACCCTGCCATGGCACCTCTCTACAGCAAGATGGCTAAGGCAAGATCCCAGAACGTTGCAACTAGTTTTTACTCCAATGGTATTTGTACATCTCTTGACAGACTTTTCAATGATCAATCCAAAGACGATTTCATACATGCGCTGGCCTATGATCTGTGAGGGTACAAGACATGGTATTAGCACCTACAAAATCATGTGGCCTTTGTGGCCCATCTTAGCTTTTCCATCCTTCTGCAACAAAGGGACAAGTTCGAAACACTCCTGGTTTTCATTGACTTCTGATAGAGCCAAAATACAGTGACCTCCTAGGTGTCACTAAATTCGGATCTATTGTATGGGCACCTTTCCTCTCTGTCGTATTAATGTCATTCACAGTTCCAGTTAGGAGTCGTCGGCAGTGGTCAGATTTCCTTATTGCAACGAAAAGACTTGGCTAGTGTTCCAAGAAGCCACATACACATCTTAGGAAGGAAACCTTTTACAAATGGAACGAAGGAAAAACCTCTCCTCACAGCATTTAGTCTTCATTATCTTCGACTTCCCCTTCTGTCTTTAGTGAGTCTTTATGTTATTTGTTGGGCATAATTTGGTTATCCCAAATTATCCTTATGAGCAAACATCACAGATAAATGTGGAACTGTTATTGTTGCATTTACAGACAAGAGGCAAGCAAGGCGAGGATGAGGATGCCTCAAAGTTATATGAGCGTGGCATTGAGTGTCAGGGGCTAGCTAATAATCCTAATAACGCGGCAGTTGCAAACCAACAGTATGAGTTGGGTGTGACCTACCACAAAATTAAGGTTGGAAGTTCTATTAGCTTTGCAAGTCTCTTGCCTGATAGGTTCTACAAGGATACGTATGTTAGATTTCTTGGGCACAACCTAACCACTTGGGATTTCAGATGTGCCCTTGAGATTGTTAAGCAGTGTGATCAAGACTTCAATAATATGATACAACATGTAGAATCAAGGTTGGCCATTGATGATTTTGAGAATATGGTTCCACCTCCCAGTGCTGTGAGCGTACGTGAGAAGATTTGCAGCGAGCGTCTGATGCCTTTCTTGGAAACCCCGACTGAGGGTTCCATTCTCTCATCCACATTTTTCTTCTCTTGTCTTGGCCTTGTACTGCTTCAAATGATTGGTGAACAAAAATGTTACATAATTTGGGTACATTCTCCATAGTCTCTCAACAGCAATTCACCATATGATGGATCTATGGTAAGCTTGCAACCTATCACCCACCATCAACCGGGCTTGGATATAATGGAATATTCTTCCTCCTGGGGGCTGGGTTTCAGTTTTTTCCCACCTCTCCTCCAAACCTGTACTTGTGGATATGCAGAAATACAACGATTCAATTGCAGTATTGGACAAAGCAGCCAAGTATTGTGAAGAGAAGGAAGACATTGGGCACAGTGAGCCTCTCCGATTGTTGGTAAAAAAGCAACAAGCTATCACACTTTATGATGGAAATGAGGTGGCTGCAGCCAAGACTATGTTTGAGGAGTTAATGTCTCTCCAACGCAAGGAGTATGGTGGCAGCAGTGTCATTGTTGCCGAGGTCCATGCCCTATCTTCTGTTTGCATTTGTGTTAGAGAGGTCAAGGATCAAACTGGGAAATGATGTTGATTTGAAAATTCTTTGGATTGATGCAGTAAATGTAATCTGATTTGTTGTTTCCCCCCATAACAGGAGGTAGGCAAGGAACCTAACTCAAAAGGGCAGCATTGGCCAATTGAAATTGGACAATCACATGCTAAGGATTTGAGAGAGAGTGGAAGGGGAGGTTTCATGTATTATGTGATAATGCAGAGAGAATCAAGGGATAGAAGTTGGTATCAGTGTTAGGGTCATCTTATACCTAGAATCAACTATTGTTTCTCTCTCTCTCTCTCTCTCTCCTGCCAGTTCAAACAGATCCCATACACTCGAACAGATCTTGAAAATCTGCCCTGGCAGGAAACTGGTTGCATTACACATGCATGTCACAAGTTTGCTAACTTCATCTTATGCTACTCACAGACCCTCAAGTACTTGGGAGATGTCAACGTGCCGCTGAAGAATAACCCAGCAGCAAAAAAGTATTATAGCCGTGCTCTACGTATTCTTCGGAGGCGGCTGGGCCCCCATGATGATACTGTGAAACATCTGCTCTCCTACATACGCCAACTAAGCCTTGATGACCAGGGTTCTGCACCCCTCAACAATAACAATCCCAACACCATCTCCTCCAGAGACAAGAATGAGAAGGTCAATAGGTAGTGGTATTCTTGATGACAGGGGTGCCTTCCCTACATATTGAGGATCAATGTAGCAAGTACAAATTTTTGTGCTATCATGAAACCTCTCAAAAAGTCTATGGTACTTAGACATCTGTACTTATCATAGACCATAGGGTCATGGTCTTGATAAGGGCTGGTAAAGGGGTACACATTACCAGGTATTTGGATGTCACTTCACACAGTGCTCCGATGCAAGATTTTCTCATGTTGTCAGTGTACTAGAAAAGAGACTCAACTTGCGTGTTTGCTTCATCATCATGGACCAGTTTTGTGTTGAGAGAGTGTATCGCTAGTGTGCTCCGTTCTGCATGGCTTGCTTGTCGACAACTTCATCATGTCAATAGCAAACAAGAACGAGCACCAACGAAGACGGTGTGCTAAGATCTTTCGGTAAGTTTGATAGACCCAAGAGTTGAGTGGGTTGGACAACATTTGTGTGAATCTGGTATTTGAATTCTATAGAACCTGAGGCAGTTGAAGAGTCTCTTCGCATTCAGTGATAGCATCTTCTTTGCAGTGTATTGTGATTGCCCAAATCATGTTCATTGATAGGATAGTGGCTCACACACTGTCTTCTCTCTCGCGTCACACCTTACGCGAGAGTCAGACAGACAGACGTTGAAGCTCTGTTCCGTTCAAAGTAAAGGAAGCAATGAAGCAGATTGAGTTTTCTATCCACGACGGAAATTCCTTGCAAGATCAGTGTGCCAAATCTGAGAATTTGGACATGGTTGGGCGCATTCCAATTGCAGAGGGCTTCCCCTGAGCTGATGAGGCATTGAATCTCAACCCCGCAGAGATGAAAGGGAGGAGTGCAGCAGTATGAGTTTTCCATCCACCGTAGAGGGAAGCAAGAGTTGGGGAAAAGATAGAGCAGCTCCTGATTTTAAATCTCCTCTACGACTGGGGTGAGGATCTTGTGTGGACATGCATCGGTCGAGGGAGGGATTCGAGCAGGGAAGGAAATGGGAGCAGTGAAGCTGTGAAGCAGTATGAGTTTTACAAGAGATTAATGGAGATGTGGTTTGAGAACCAACGCCTTCGCATTTCTGGACATGTGGAATCTCATCACGGATGCCACTCCTGCCCTGCGCACATGCAGCCCCCAAATCGCATCCTGACGAAATGGGTCCCCGTACTGAGTGTACGGGATATGAGCTACTACTGCGCGGGCGACATCGCCTCCCGAATGTTGCCGCCCTCGTGAAACTGTTATTACAAAGTGATTTTGCTGGGCGCAGGGATTTTTCCTCCCATCTCTAAACTCAACGCAGCCAGCCCTTGATTGAGAATGTGTTCTGCCTCTCTATAGAAATGGGAGACCAGGATTGTGACATTATAAGTAGTGGGGATTTCGAATGTTTATGCTACTTTCCACAGTGTCTTTGCAGCTCATGTCTTTTTCAGCGGGCTGTTCACTCAGTTTGAGAGTAGCTTTACATTAGGGGCCAAGGCCAAGTCCAAGATGGGTCACCATTGCAGTTGCTAAAGAAAGCACATGGATGGCAGCGCGCTCCGCTGCTCTTCGGATTCTGCAGGCAGAGGTCCTACTGAAATCCCTTTCTTCTCCTTGCGGGGAACGGGCCGGAATATTTTGGGCCAAGTTGGTAACAGTTCTTCAAGGATTCGTCTCATCCTGCCGCAGATCAACAGGGCGTGTTGGGGAGTTGACATGTTTATCCAGCTTGGCAAGTTCGGGCACCAGACCCTTGCGAGTGATGGTTGTAACGTCCCCTGATCCTTCGAGGATACCGAAGAAAGGTATACAGACATGAAGGGCACTAATGGATCCCTCATAGTTTTTCAGCGGAGCTATTCACGGTCGATTGTCCTTGATTCAGAAGCAGAATTGCAACCATCTTTGTCGAAAAGTTCACTTTTCCGAGCGTAATCGACAGCCTTATCCTCCTCCGTTAGGATCTGCAGCAGTTTCTGATTAATTTAGTACTTTCCATTCGTCGCATTTGTTTGGGAGAGTGAGTGTGTGAGAGGAAGTGAGTTGAACTTTATGGAAAGTATACACTAGACCTCCTGGACTAAATCTAAAAGCAGCTGCCAAGATCTAGATTGAAGCACTAAGGCCATAATCGGGACCAAGGCAATTAGAAGCTTGCATGTTCTCATTGTCCTGTAGTTCTTGCACGCAGGTCAATGCAAGAGCAAAGAACAACTCTGGCGGGAGTTCTTCTCCGACCCTTCTCAGTGGTGGGACGACAGGTTTGATAAAGTGAGGCTATTTTATGTTGACAGGTGAAATAGTTTGTCAAGGAGGGGTGGGTATTGAAGCCGCCATGTTTTGGATTGTATGTCAGTCCCTCAAAGACTATGTCACCTAAAAGCAGCAGAAGCGGTCCTTACTGTTAGTATCAGCAGGTTTTTAAGGCTTGTTCCCTTTAAGTTCAAAATAGTTGGAGGTCTGATGGTATTAGCCTGGTCTATGCAAGGCTATGGTTGAAGATCGAGCTGCTCTGCTCCCACTGGTGGTTTTCACAGAAAAGTCCAAGGTCGCCAGACTTCACACATAAGCGTACAAATGAGGCCCTGTGGATCACGGGTTGGTCGAACCCCCCTTGGGTGAAAGCAGCACTGGCTGCTCTCAACAACTTATCTGGTTCTTGTGGACAGGTGAGGACACTATGCAAGACAGGACACCTGAGAGCGGCACTGCAGATTTTGAACAGAGAAGGCATTATGCCAGACTCCAATACTTATGTCTGTCTCTTACGGGAGTGCATGAAAATTGAAAACCTGAAAATGGGGAAGCAGGTGCATGCCCACATTATCCAGAGTGGTTTCAAGCCAAACATTTTTCTACTCAATGTCCTAGTCAATATGTATGCCAAGTGCAGAAGCATGGTGGATGCACGCCTAGTTTTTAATAAAATGTCTGAACGAGATGTGTTTACATGGACGATAATGATGGCAGGATATTCTCAGAATGGGTATGATATGGAGGCTTTCGATATCTATCAGCTCATGGTACAGGCAGGGGCGATGCCTGACAGGGTCTCTTTCGTTTGCATCTTGAATGTGTGTGCCAACCTGGCAGTCCTTGAAAAGGGCAAAGAGGTCCATGCTGACATCATGAAAGCTGGAATTTTGCTAGATATTGTTCTGGAGACTGCCCTGGTTGATATGTATGCAAAATGTGGGAGCATAAACGATGCGTGTGATGTATTCAACAATATGGCCCGACAAAATGTGATCTCATGGAGTGCAATGATTGCAGGATATGCTCAGTATGGGTGTGGTAGGAAGGCATTTGAGATCTATGGAAAAATGATGCAGGAAGGGGTGACACCCAACAGGGTCACCTTCATTTCTGTTCTCAAGGCGTGTGCCAGCCTAGTAGCTCTGGACAAGGGCAAAGAGATCCATTCCGACATAATCAAAGCTGGAATTGTGCCAGATATGATTCTGGCGAATACCCTCATCGACATGTATGCCAAATGTGGGAGTTTAGTGGATGCGCGTCTAGTGTTTGACAAAATGGCTAAGCGAGATGTGGTGTCATGGAGTGTGATGATTGCAGGATATACTCAGCATGCATGTGGTATGGAGGCTTTCCAGATGTATGAGCGGATGATTCAAGAGGGAGTGACACCCAACAAGGTAACATTCATTTGTGTTTTTGATGCATGCGCCAGCCTAGCAGCCCTGAAGAAAGGCAAAGCGGTCCATTCTGACTCCATCAAAGCTGGAATTGCGTCAGATATCAATCTGGAGAATGCCCTTGTTAACATGTATGCCAAATGTGGGAGTGTGAAGGATGCACGCCAAGTCTTTGACAATATGGCTGAACGAGATTTGGTCTCATGGAGCGCCATGATTGCAGGATATGGGCAGCATGGGTATGGTAGGGAGGCCCTGCAACTATTTGAACAAATGCAACATGAAGGTCTGAAGCCAGACAATATCTCCTTCATATCTGTTCTATCTGCATGTAGCCATGTGGGCCTAGTGGTTGAAGGTAGTCACTACTTCGATTCTATGAGTCGAGTTCATGGCCTCACTCCTAGGGGCGAGCATTTTTGTTGCATGGTGGACCTTCTCAGCCGTGCAGGCAGATTGGATGAAGCAGAGGATTTCATTACCAAAATACCAATTGAACCATGTGCGGTGGCGAGGACGTCTGTTCTTGGCGCCTGCAGAATTCATGGCAATGTGGAGGTAGCAGAAAGTGTTGCAAAATGCCTTCTCAACTTGGATCCATAAGACACTACCTGTTGGCAGGTGGCATGTAGAAGAAGGGTGAGAAAATTGATGACACATGTGTCAGAATGGTGCCAAAGGTCCAGATGCCTTGAGGTTGACAACCTTGTACATATATATTCATTAAAGGAGACAAGCCACATCCGCACATCGAGGAAATCCATGTTGAGCTGAAGTGATAGTCTGGGCAGATGAGCGAGGTAGGCTATGTACTACTTATTATGCAATTTGTAGTGCATGATGCGGAGGGGCGAAAGAGATTGTCTCTTCGCCACTACAGTGAAAGGCTTCGGGTTCATTGATGAGTCATGACTAAAAAATGGCCACCAAGTTCATCTCAAAGATCAGTGGTTGAACCATTGTTGTTGGAGATGGAAAGCAATTGCAATATGGGTTTGTTCTTGTGGGGATCATTGGTGTGAAGCATTGTGAGTTTGAAGCAACCAGCAGATGGTTTAGTGGTTAGGGTAGAAGGCACCTTACAAGAGGTTGGGTTTCAAAGCTTAAAATTTAATTTTTAACAAGCCTCAAACGGCAATTGGCTCTCTTGCTTTGCTTTGGCACAACATAAGAGGAAGGTAAGACTAGGGAGCATGACTCAGCACAATGCCCCAATCAGCGCCTTGACACGGTGTATGGTACCTTGACCACATTTTCTCCCTTGACTTGCATGTCTCCCCAAAGTCTCTCTCTACAAGAGAGCCAATAAACTAAAAGGGGACAGAGGCCCTGTGTGTCATATTGAGGTAAGAGCCTGGAAAAAATAACCATGGTCCATCACAGGGATTGGGTAACACCACTGTCCAAACTAGGAGACCGCTTCTAGAGGAAGCAGCCCTAGTGTTCTTGGCTAGTTCTTTTCTGCATTGTTTGCTTCCGATGTCATCTAAGAGAGTTGAAGGTGTTTTTGTGGGAAGCAAACTGTACTTCGTTTTTTATGGCGTAAATAATGACCATCATATTGTAGAGGAGACAACATTCTACAGATGGCCGATGGTTAAAGGCACAATGTCGTCTTAAAGTGGCAGTGGGTTTAGAGCCATTTAAGTGTATGCTAGATGTCAGCCATTGTAGTCCAACTATTGTTGAATTAATCGATCATCTAGAGGAAGACTATTGCTGAAGCAAGCATAAAGTATGGTGGTCCTCCACCTCGAAGGGTTATTGTCTTTCATTTGGAAAATGGACAACTTTCATCGGCTATCACTTCACTTGTTGGCCTCCCAAATCAATGAAACCTTGATGAATTGTGTAAGAAACATGAGTTTAGTAGCTAACATGCATTCTACGTTCTAGCCAACCACGCCATGCATCACCGTCCCAAACCAATACAAAACACAACACAACATTTGAAGCTTTACAACGAGATTTGCATAACACGTGCTTATAATCGGATTCTCAAGCTGAACTAGACTAAGCATGCATTCCCTGGCCCACTCTCTAAGGTTAATGTCCCCATCAACGCTCCTTCCGCCTTTGAGGCTGTCCTTCAAAGGCTGCCACCGCATTGGGTGCATTTTAATCATGAATGTTGTTGCCTTCACGACCATGTACCATTACAGAACCTCCTTTAAGATGCATAACAGCCCAAGTCGTGGAGCCCCCTGAGCTTCCTTACCCAGCCTGAGGATGAGCATGATGGAAGCCTCTCATGCATCATTTTTGCATAGCTACACCCCATGGCTGTTTTATTCTGCACTTCCTCAGGAGATTGGATATAAAATCATCTATATAGAAATCTAACGTCACCTCATCAGGTTACTCCTCTACGATCCCAGTTCCATGATTGCCTAAGCAGCTGAGTCCCAACGATTGGCTTTTCCCCCAATTGTGCCACATACTTTTGTAATAAAGTGAAGTATAGCTACAAGCATACTCATGGTTGTCTGCTCATAAAAGAAGTGAAGGAAAGTAAGCCCACACTAAGTTATTTTCTACATCTCAATTTCACAAAAAAAATCCAATGCTAGACGGACAAGTGCAACTGTCGAATGTATATGTCTGAGTTTCCATCTGCTATAGAACAGATGTACTACAGTGTCCAATAGACCAAAATGTGCCTGGCCCGGGCTGGTTCCAAAGATTGGATGTAACAGACGCTGCTGCCAATGGACAGGCCCTCAAACCTTCACACACAGGACGAAAGGCCTCTGGTAGACCCAAATGAAGCATTGGGTGGCTGCTTGAACAACAATGCGACCTTCCAAGTGCAACTCTTTCTTTTTCTGATGGTAGACTGAACTCTTTCCTCGTCATTCTCACCATGCATTAGGACATGCAAAATCTGTTTGCCCAAAGACTTACGGGATACAATAATGCATATAGATTCCTCATTCTGCATGACAAAGTTCTTGCACTTGGATGGAAAAAAGAAACACACAATATTTATGGTACTTGAAATGCAAAATCAGTGGAAAAGGGGGTAGACTCCCAGGGGCTGATGTAATCTCTGACATGCATTTGACAAGCAAGAATCGCAATAGACTACTCAGCATTAACAGGACCATGTACATGTTTACCAGATTGTGATCTAAGTGGCTTGCATCAGGCAATGGCCTGCAGTTAGTACACGTGAATAATGAACAGTGAGCTAATATAGAAAAAGCAAAATTGGTCAAGAACTTTATTTGTTCTTACTTTGTAGGTGGCTGACCCTCGACAAGCTAGAGGGCAGAAAATTAGATGTCGAGGGAGCCCCTGTGCCCTTCTGAGAAGAGGGTGACTCACACAGTAATGGCTCGTAAACTGAGCCATGATCAGTTTTCGTTAGAGTCATGGACAGGGAAATATCCAAGTTCTTTGTAGGTTCAACTACCATGGAGCTGGAGTATTGTCTCTCCAACTGCTGCAACACATTGACAGCGCTTGGACGATATGTGAAGCGGAAATACTTGAGAGCGACCACCGGTCCCATCCCTGCAGCAACTATTAGCTGTGCACAGACACCTTTCCCAGGTCAGAAAGCTACCCGCCCAGAGCCATGCAGCCCTGCAATATGTCTAACCTACCTGCTTCAGACAGCTGCTAATCCACCACCTGCAATTTTTTACATTCCTAACCTACTCAACTCCCTCTGACAGTACACATGCATGGAAGTATGCCTCACCATCTTGAGCCTTATGAGGAAAAAGGGAAATAGCTTGATATCTAAGTAAAACCACCCTATTAAGAAACAAAAAAAGAACATGTGAGGCACTTGCACATAATCGTGATTGCATGCAGGGAAATATTTCAGAAGACAGTATTTCATGGGTACCCATGATTTGTGGCAACATGCCACATATGCCAAATGGGTTTAGCCACAATCGATACAAGGAATAAGCGTGTTTAGTCACATTAATGCAGTAAAATACTTTAGCAACCCTAATTACATCTTGGTCCCAAGATCAACTCTATATGTGACTCAAAATAGGTGCATTAATGATGTGACCTGTCCCCTTATTCACACATACTGATCATGGGTACTGGCCTCACATGTGAAGCTGCCCTAAGCCTGGCTCGTTTAGGTGCATGTCTCCAGCAAACAAAATCCTTGAAACAATGGAATTATGATTTACACACCAGAAGAGAGCCCCAATAGGCTGGTTCGGTGCAGAGTCGAAACATGACAGTGTGCATACCACTGCGCTTCACCAGACTTAGAAGCAGGTTCACCACATAGAATAAGCAGAGATTACCCCACACCGCCACATGCTGATAGACAGAGAAGGAGCTGCAATCCATCCAATTCCACTCATCAAAAACTACTAAAGAGGGACAACAGCATTGACCAGGCCTTGCAAAAGACACATTCCACATGTCCGTAGTGGTTCGTGATCCAACAATCAGTCTTACAGGAGATCATTTCTGTGAGATTCCTTCCTTACTACGTAATAAACAACCCCACGTTGGTGGTACTCAAGACTTCACACAGGGCAAGGGAGAAATATTACTTGGTTTCAAGAATAATGACAAAAGCCTGCAACCAGATACACCCAGATAAAGCCACGATGGACAGCTCCCCCAATTCGCACTTCTCATTGGCATACACATGCACTGTCACCAAAAACACTACTGCTGCCTGACATCACCAATTATCTGCATGAGCTCCACCATCCTCAAAAGTAACACGTGTCTTCACAAGCTACAGGAACCACCTCAAAAATGGCTTGCCACTGAATGGACATGTCACCACAAACTAAGGAGATAGGCACACACTGTAGTAACAGTATGTTGGCTTAACCCCTAGTTTAACTGGTAGAGACTGGAAGACACTGCAGCTTTTCTCATTGCATAATAATCGTGGAAGAGGGCCCAGCTCCACACATACCCAAAACAAGCTACCTAAATAGAAATAAAGGTCCCCAGGTTCATTCAATGCTGTGTACACCTTGAAAAATCCAAAAGGAGGAGAGAGTGATCAGATGTACATGGAAGAGTGACCGTCCAAACCAGCCCGCAAAGGTACTTGGATTTATTAATCTGCAGCAGGTCCAACCCAGACATACAGAATAATTGGTGTAGCAATCACCACCTGCCTAGTAAACTATGTATATGAGGAAAGCACAACAGCAGAATATCCTGCTGAGTGCTCAGCCTTGCTGAACTCACGAACCTTACACATGCATCCACTATTGCAATTATTCATGTCAGATTCCAGTACCCACTCTGACAACAACAAAGCTAGAGGATCAAACAAACCCACTGGAAAAGAGAACATGATAGTCACACAAAGCGTACCTTCCAGCCTGACAAAAATATAAAATCTCTGGATGTTGGCAAACAGTTGTTTCGCTAATATCTTTGTCAAAGACTGTATTCACCATGACCGGGAGACTAGTATATACAACATTGTACGCCATCAGGCTCAATGAGTTGAAGAGACTCGCTCCTGACACCCCTGACACAAATGAAAAGCTTTTGGCCCAAAGTGACTCCCATTATGTCAGGGAATAATCTCGAAGTTCTCACTACCTTCCACAATTGACTGGACAAACAATAGTATCCTCACCATTTGCGTAAGCTATGATTCCTGCCATTATGATAATAACCAACACGTTCATGCTTCCAGCGTCATAACACGACCGCGCATTTCGCAGAAAACTCGAGGGAACAATGGAAAGCTGAACATGAATTGAGCAAATGTAGGCACCGGAACACATGCAGGCAAAGGATTGTCTTACAATATCTGGATGAAGCATAAAACAAGAGACTTGTAAATTGAATATTGAGATAAAAAGGCCGTCCGGTTATAAGAATATCTCCCATGCACCAGTATCAAACGCTTCAAAAACCTGAACCCTGAACATACCAGCACCAATGACAAATCGCTCCTTCATCACCATAACTTCCCACCCTCCACAGCATGGACAAGCACACACTAATTATCTTACCATAGAAGTAGTTCCTTTTCAGACTTTCCAATGCCCAGCATGGGTTGCATACCCTCAGTACTGAACTAGGCAGCAACAAGGCAGCAGAAGGTGTCAAGTGCTTCTGCCTTTCTTGTTATGGCAAGGGCATCTAGATCACATCCTTGAAGGAACACTGGAGTTGACAACCTCCGCAAGCCAACAGATTCAAGTACTTGGGAATAACTGTTCATGGGCACAACTCCGGGTGCATTTGACCCTTCTCTCTTTTTTCGCTGATTGGGTCTATACACAGGTCCTTCTCTGAATTCACCACTTCTGAACTGTGGGTCTACGGCGACAAGGCTACGGCAAGCAAAGTCTAAGGGCAGTCAAGCGGGCGAATACTGGTGAGTTGCTTCTTAGGATTGCATCTACCTCCACAGAGTAGTTGCTCTATTAGAGTCTATGAGCAAATCTTGTCTTTGAGACCCCAAATTGTTCCAGCACATCTTTTAGCATAATATGTACTCATGCGAACGATGTTCCCTGCGAATGATATCTTGCCATAGCCTTACGGCCATTGACCGTCCCAGAGCCTTTTGTGGGGTTCGCGCCCACCAGGGTTTTCTCTTGGCATAAGAGGAGGATAGTGCAACAGAGGCAGCAGCCACTTACTGCCAAGACTGAAGTCAGCAGCACGAGCTGCCTGCAGGCCTTCACGCCCACTGATACCGACCCCAACATGGGCCTCTTGTATCATCTTCACGTCGTTACCTCCATCCCCAATAGCAAGTGTTCTGTAGTCACAACTCTTAACCAGCCCCACCAGCTGCATCACATTTCCAACGTCAGCAACATGTCGTACCCCTCTATACACGCGTACAATACCAAATATGTGGCTAAACCGTCCTTCATGTGTTAGAGGCTTAGCATTCTGCGGCCGTCTTTTCGGTTCAGGTCCTCTCACTCTCGAGCCTGCCTCTACAGGACTTTAATCTGCCTGCCTATTTCTTTGAAGTTGTCTACCCTCGTGTAGTTAGGTGCACCAAGAAGGTTGCTGTAGTTGCTAACAATGCCGGAATTCGTGGCTTGCCAAGGGTAAGATAGTGGTTTTCAATTTGGAAAGGGCACCAAGCTGTATGGCTTCCTGACTATGTCTGAGCTTGGAATTGACTTGTCATTGAGGAGACCCATACTATACGGTTGGTCTCTCGTGCAACATAAACCTTTTTCATCACCACACCCTGGAGTGGAGAAACTGGGATTTGCAACATACTTCTCCTTCCTGTTTCCAACTCCTGCAGGTACGCTGCCAGACACTTCGAATCTGAAAGCTTAAGGAGTCTGCCAAAGATTGGGAGTCCCTAAAGACACAATAGATCTGCATGCTATGTAGGACAAGAGTACTCGTAAGACGTTTGCCATAGCCTTGTGGTCATAGACCCCGCGCCCAGTTTGGGCAGAACAAGAGGGAATAGCCACTACCTATGCGAAGGGCTCAGAGCGATAGTGGGACTTACCTTGATATAAACAAATAGTTTATGCTTTCCAGATATCCTCTAGAAAGCCCTTCACACAAGCATCAATCTCCTGTGTGTGAGTTGCCCAACCCCACAGGGCCAGGGCTTTAGGCCCAGCCTCAAGATTTTCAACCGTAGTGGACAGAGCTGCAGGAACAATGTCCTTGATGGACCTGAAGAGGGTCACTCTCTGGAGCGAATACCCCGGAAATGTAAGAGAAAGTGATAATGTCTTCAGGCTGGGCAGCAACAGCACAGAGTGCAACTGTGGAATGTTTTCCTTTCCGTGCATTGCAATCATAACATAGAGAGAAGAGAGAACCTGAGCTTTCTGGGATGGAGTCACACGACAACACAGAGCCGTCTTAGATAGCATTGCTAGCTCTGTAAATGCTCCATAATGATATTTCAGTGCAATCTCAAGCGCTAACCCATCGATCGCAAATGCAATATCCTGAAAACATATGAACCCACCTTTCCCTTACAAAGAAGTAATGTGCTGAGCCTACGAGAAGCTGCAATGACAAATGAAAGATCTGTCCTGTTTTTGCACAGACAAATACCAATAAGGGCTGAAATATGTCACCTTGTGCTCTGTGCTGGTAATACGCAGGGTGCGCAACACGCGTTCCAAGCTGATTGCCACCTCATCAGGGGTGCGACCTTGCACCTGCAGCAGCTGTCCTTCTGGTTCTGCAGGACCCCCACTCCTTCTGTCATGCTCCTTAACCAGTCTGTTGTGGCAACAGTGTTACTGTTGCAGAAGCCCAAGGCGCACTCAACCGTTATATGTAGCTGTATATGCTCTTCAGCATAGACAGGACCTTACACTGCATCTAGCATTAGTACAGTCAAGAACTACCCTCGGTTCACAGCCTTCTGATAACCTACCTGTTGGAAAACCACTGGCGTGTGGTCGGGCTAGGGATTGAACCTAGGACCTCCCCCATTCCGGTGGGGTGCTCTACCACTGAGCTACCCATCCCGTTCTGTTCTCAGAGTGTCATGCAAGGGCTATAGCCTTGACACATCCAACACTCCCCCTCAAGGCAGCCCTTATAGCTAATGCCCACCCATTCTGACCACCGCCACAACCTTGGCTCTGATACCATATTGGAAAACCACTGGCGTGTGGTCGGGCTAGGGATTGAACCTAGGACCTCCCCCATTCCGGTGGGGTGCTCTACCACTGAGCTACCCATCCCGTTCTGTTCTCAGAGTGTCATGCAAGGGCTATAGCCTTGACACATCCAACACTCCCCCTCAAGGCAGCCCTTATAGCTAATGCCCACCCATTCTGACCACCGCCACAACCTTGGCTCTGATACCATATTGGAAAACCACTGGCGTGTGGTCGGGCTAGGGATTGAACCTAGGACCTCCCCCATTCCGGTGGGGTGCTCTATACTGAGCTACCCATCCCGTTCTGTTCTCAGAGTGTCATGCAAGGGCCATAGCCTTGACACATCCAACAAAAGGAACTTAGACAAGGAGGTAGAACTTTCATAGGAACAGGCAGCTTGAAAGATAAGCCTCTATCTAGCACTGCATGATATGTACAGTATGAATTGTAATGCAGAAGTCGATTCCTGCATTTGTCCACCCGGAAACAAGTGATTACTTACAAATAATAAACGTGCTTCATAGCGGAGAATGCCCAGGTCAAAAACCCCCACAATAAGACCTACCTATCTTCTGTTGTTCTCCTCGTACAGGTTTCTATAATTCCCTCCATCCATATGCGAACAGAATGGGAGTGAAGCAGAATGCCAGTCCTAATTTGTGCAGTAACGTTCTCATCCAAACAGGTATAATGGATTGGAAGCACCAGTCACCAAAGGGCTGGGCTAATAAGGTTGAAGAACTGCTAACAGCTGCACATAGCTGTCATTATAATCCTCTTCTCTCTTATTGGTGGTAACAGTAATGGCAGATCAGTGAAGATTGCATACAATGATGCCCATAGGCCTCGGTTGCAGGAACTTGCTTTCAAAGTCTGTGTCAGGAACATATATGAGAACTGCCCACTACGACTCTTTTCATATACAGTGGACATAATAAACACGGCAAACAACGTCTTATGAGTACATATACAGTGGACATAATATTTTTTTTTCTTTTTGTCCCATTCCCCAACTGGATCCTGCTGGAGGAGAATGCTTTTATACCATTGGCATGAACACACTGGTGTGAACTGGCAAAGTCTGATTCCAGCCTTATTTAGCCTTACAGTCAAGCTCAGCCTCCGTGATATAATGGCAAACTAAATGGTTTTCCCCTGCAGATGGTAGTCAAGGTCCTAAACCGAAAAAAATCTTGGGGACCAGTGTCAATGTGGTTCTCAGCTGTAATACATGCCCCCTCTCGTCAGGGAGGCAAACACTGATGATGAGTGAAAAAAGAACTGAAGAAGAAAATAAGGAAACAGCTTCCTGCACTAGGAAATGGACAAACCTGGCAAGATGAAGTTGCAAGAGAGAGCAATCTGAACAGCAGTCCTGTGCTTGTCCCCCGTCAGCATCCAGAAGTTGATTCCTGCCTTTCTCAATGTTGAGATTGTCTCTGGAACCCCGTCCTGCAACACCACCAAACCCCAGTCTTGTGAGTTGTCATTGCAATAACTCATCAGCTTTAATAAGAAATAATAAAAATGTCAGTCTCTTGCTGAAGCCAGTTAGGTTGGATATCCACTGCTTGACTGCATCTGCATTGTGCTCTTTTACATCCGTGGCAATTTCAAATTCTTGATGACCTGCAAATCTGCCCATGGTGCTGGTGGAGTTGGCACTTAAGATTGCAGGTGGAATTCTACCACCACTACTTGGCCTTGCAGTGGCGGCTGGTTCATCTCTTATGTGTGCATCTCTGAGAAGCATTCACGGCTTGCTGAGCCTAGTGCTGTACTATGAAAGCTTCCAAAACAAGATCACAAGATTAGAACGAGATTACTTGGTGAGAACAAGATAAGAGTCACAAGCGTGTAGATAACATCTGAAAGTTTCACGAAAGGGCCACGGTTCCCATGCTCAAGGTGAGTTATCACAAACCTGCTAGCCATGAGCCCTCACCTCTAATCACCCTTACTCCAGTCAGCAATTAATCAGTAAGCCTATTGGCTTATTGGTGATCCAAACATTAGCATAGACAGACAGCATGGGATAGTGGGTTCATATCCCAACCTGCAACTTGTCCTCAATTGCAGTTGCACCAAGTAGCTCCAAATTTTTCTCCAGAAGTTGGGACACTTCAGCTACCTTCCACTGCATGCACAGGTGACAAACTTCACTATTGTCAAAAAAATGAAGCTTCACAGATATTGCTGTGTCAGTTTCCCATTTGAATTCCACCCTCCACTTCCTTCCCTCAACTTAGGTGCTAACAACCTGGTCAGTCCCTCCATTTATGAGCCCTCATCTCAGTAGTTATTTGCTGGAAAGCTGCAGACAAATTACTTAGGCACTTGTGATGGAAAAATCTTATGGGCCGAATTTAGCTACAGCAAGATCCAAATATAGAACTAGTGGATTGATCTAATGACCTCGCTTGACATCTGAGAACAGATAGCTCCTACAAAGGGACAGACGCATTGAAAACTGCAACATAGAACCACCCACATGCCCCTTTCCCGTTGATTGAAACCAACCTCACGCTCTATCAGAGAAGTGTTTGCCTCCTTGAACTTAGAGGACCAGGTAGCATACTCATCCTCATCAAGGTCCCGCCAGGCCAGGCACAGGGTCCTCAGCCCCAGCTGAGAGTAGTGGTCAATTGTTTCTGCAATGGGTCTCACCTCCTGATCTGCATAAGAACACCATCTGTCCGTACTCTTGTAGGTCACTGTACTCTCTCAGGATTCTCTACACAGAACATTTCTATATTTGACCCCAACACTAGATGAAGGGTGTTATTACATCACTTGGATCATCTTGCTGAAGGTCAACAATGAGCATAAGAACAGTTTCAATTCCATTATGGATAAGGACTAGCTCCATAAGTGAACAATGGCTAAATCGAAGAACAAAACTCATGGAAAGCGTTGTTTTGACCATTAACGTCAACCAAGTTGTTGTAATAGAGGAGGAAAAGTGTACACTCAGGACTACTCACATACCGGAGCTTACGAGGGGAAAGATGGATTCATCAGCGCCTTTGGTGAGTAGCTGCAATGTTCCTGTGTCACAATCCCGCACCACCACTGACATGCGCTTGCGATCTGATGTAAACTCCAACACATCCAGAATCTCGTACTCCAGCACCTTTCCTAACAAACTTACTTCTGCATGACAACAGTCACATAGTGTTTAGGTTCCACACCCATACCACAGTCTCAGCTAGACGCCAACACATATGCAATAGGTGTAGAAAAATCCCCTCCATTACCCTCACACTGAGATCCACAGCATGCAGAGCCCATTCGCCACCACCTACAATCACCTGAAAGAATGTACTCATAAGACGTAGCTTGCCGTAGCCTTGTGGCCATAGACCCCGCGCCCAGTTTGGGCGGCACAAAAAGGAACAGATACTACCTTTGTGAGGGGATCACCCCAGTAGTGTGACTTACCTTGATAGAGACAAATAACCTGAAAGCTGTACTCATAAGTCTTGTTTGCCATAGCCTTGTGGCCATAGACCCCGAGCCCAGTTTGGGCGGAACAAAAGGGACCAGAAACTACCTTTGTGAGGGGCTCACTCCGGTAGTATGACTTACCTTGATACAAACAATTAGGAAGCCCTTCACACAAGCATCAATCTGCTGTGTGTGACTAGCCCAAAAGTTAGACCCCAACAGGGCCAGGGCTCCAGGCACAGCCTCACGATTTAGAAAGTTGGTGAACAGAGGTGCTGAGACAATGTTCTTGATTGTCCTGAAGAGGGTCACTCTCTGGTGAGAACACCCCGGACAATGTATCAGGAAATGGATATTGTCTTCAGGTTGCCTGCACATCGGGCGATTGCAATCTCCTCTTCCTCTCTGCATTTTATTGTTCAAAATAATCCGAAAGAGAGTGACAGAATGGAGAAAACCTACCAAGAAGCGAGCCAGTTTTGGTGCACAACACCATTCGCAGTCGGGCAGCGGCCTGGACTAGTGCCTCTTCATCCTGTGACTGTGCCTTGTATACCAGTGCCCCATTTGCACTACTCGTCCATTCCACTCCAAGTCAGATGCCCAAATACTTTACACGGTTTAACAGAACTTAAAAGAAATCAATGGAAATACATACATGACAACATTACAGCAAACATTACTCAGCCCAACCCGAATAGACATTTGAACTTCCCATTAGCACTGGGCATTGGATTTAAGAATGGCATCTTCAGACTGATGACCACAAGTTGAAAGTTCCAAGTCTTAAACCATGTCAAAACGTGCAATATGTACGTGCATTGAACTGTAGGCTACCGGCCACAGAAGCCAAAGCCCTCCTGTAACAAAAGTTGGTATGTCACTTCCACTGTGTCCCATCCCCTCTCTAGTCACATGGCCCTACAGGATTCCAGCTCCTGGCTTTGCTGAGGGAAACCCATGATAGGATGGTAGAGAGCTTTCTTGACAGAATTTGGCAAAGCCCTGGAGTCAATCTATATTTCACAGAGCCCCACAATTGCAGCGATCCCTTTCTTTTGGTTTATCACTCCACTAATCTCCCATCCTTCTCTCAGTCTGTCCAAGGGATATATGCCAACAAACGTCCAGCAAGCAGAGCTCAACGGATACATCCTCATCTCTCTGCTTTCCAGACTGGGTGCAGGGTCTATGGTAACGTGGTTTGAAAAATCTAATGCTTGCATCTCTGACACAGGGCCATGTTGCTCCGAGTATCTCAGCTGACCCTCCAGAATGTGTGGCACTACCTGTACTTCAATACGACAGAGATGGCAGATTCATTGACAACATGCAAAAAAATTTGCACATTTAGGTTGCTTGTGACGTACAAAAGGTTGTAAAGTTCTTCAAGGGCAATTGCAGTCAGAGGCAGCAACTATACTATTTCAGAGCAATGACAACAGCACCGATATAGTCAACTGATGGATACAATCCCTGATCCACGACAAATAATAAGTTTCAGTGCACGAGTCCAAATGAGGTTGTGATGTCTGTCAACCATGAGGATGAGAGTACCTTTTACAAGGCACAACTGTGTTGCAGATCGCCATGACCAGTAAAAATTTGATGACTTCTTGGACCTTTTCCATTACAGCCTGAGTCAATGCAGAATCTGCATAATCAAAGACATTGTTTAGATTATGGAAAAGTTTCATGTTTAAAAGTTTTTACAGAGAACCCTCCCTTGTCTCTTTCTTTCCTTCTAGGCTTCCCTTTCATTCCAAGGGGAAGGGGAAGCAAAAAAGTCAATCAGATTGTTCTGGGTGAGAGAACCTCTCCCTCTTTCTCTTCCCCCACCTCTTCCCACCTTGCTGCCCCATCTCTTTCTCTTTCTTGTTAACCAGGGTACAACTTGAAGGACATCCATTTTCTGGCTTCTGTATGAGTGTCTGCATGTGGGAACCAGAATAAAAAAGAAGACACAGGAAATAAAGTATCAGGGCAAAGGCACACGCATTCCTCCAAAGAGAGATTCACACCATAGGGAACACTGACATGCAAGTAGTACAAAAAGTGCTAGAAACCACAACATTTGGACAACCTGAGAGAGCCTCGCCTGTGACAGTGCCATAAGATACACCTTTGATGCAACACCTCTTGAAGACCATCACATTCTCAGTAAGAGTACCCGTCTTGTCTGTGAGGACATACTCTATTTGCCCCAAATCTTCACTGATTCCTGTACTGCAAATTCACCACTGCACACTAATGAGAGCACATAGGCTATGGCAGTGACAAAACTGCTAATTGAAGGAAAGGTAGTTGGCAGAGGCACTATACATGCTTCAGAAATAGACATAAGCTGGTACTATAGATGATGGTCAGGTGTTGTAAGCCCCAGTTTGCCATCCACATTCTGACAGATTACATAGTTTGGACAGGACAGACTATTCAGCCCTGCACCTATCGCAGCCGCTTAAGTTCTCAGATTACCTCATTTCCGACTTCTTTTGCACCACACAAATATCAAACTCGGTGAATGTTCACCCCCATAATATTGGGAAAAACTCATATACCTTTGTAACAAACAATTACTTCCTAGAGAAGCTCAAGCACAGGGCCACTCCGGTTATATACCTTCCTTTCCACAAACCAGCTTCCTGAACAGGTATTTCCAGCCAAGGTACTACTTCCTAGGACTGCTTCCCTGCCCATTCGCTGCATGTTACTGAAGCATGTTCTCATTTTTCACAATCAGCCCAGACATTCTAAAGAGATAGCAGGCTTATGGAACACAATATATGTAGGCAGCAGGTGTCCCAAATAGCCAGCATCCCCAGCAACTTCACTTGGAACCAAAAGTTTGCATTCAGTTATGGTTACCACTCTCATTCTACCTCCACTGCATGATAGACATGATTTGACTCACATGCAGTTCTACAATGCAGGTCAATGAACAAATAATATATGAACAGAACAGGATTGCAGTGTTCTAGGGGTAAATTATTGGAGATGGACACCGTGTGAAGCACCAACATATGAACAATATGTGTAACAAGGAGTCTTGCTAAGAAAAGTGTTGGGCCAAGGATCGTACTTGCTGGCAACTGCTGGAGTGTCAGTCTTAGCATCATACATTAGCCGGTCCCAGTCTATGAATTTAGAATACATGCTTTTTGCCAGGTCCAATGAGACCTGCAACCCATGCCAACCCATGATTCACATGCTCACTCTTCTTCAATGTCGTATCCTCCTTACCTTCATCTTTGAAGGCAATCTGCTACATTGTCAAGAGATCACACAAATATTGCGAAACATCATCCACACCAGTATAACACCTATTGACATGAACTAGCTCTTACAATGCCTTCAGAACAGCTTGATTCTACATGAAGTTGGTGGGAAAGGTCCTTTGACATGCCCCCTCCACTGTGACAGACCAGACTTCGAGGAGACATGGTAAGCTACCAGCCTCAAACCAGCTTTCATGAGCTATACAGTTCATGACAATGTACTCAGACCCCTGGTGAGAGGTGCACAAGGTTACAAGGTCAGCAACCCTCCATTGGAAACTAGTGTCCTTCAAAGTGTCATGTGGTAACCTCGAGCCAACCTATGTGTAAACAGCTTCTATGGTGATTGAAGACAGAATCATACATGCTACTAGACCACCTACTTAAGAGCAGCAGAAATACAGGGAAACTGTTGTACCTTTATTGAGATGGGGATCATGATAGAGCAAAGAAGCTCAAAGCGGAGTGGAATAACGAAGAAGTCGTACCATGGTGCAGACTTGGGATAGCTCACATACCATATCTATAGGCACATATCATAAATCACCACAATAAGCTCACGCTGCTGCAAACGGTACTTACACTCACACTTGCTTGGTTGCTAATGAGGAGAACTGCAACAGGAATGAGTAACCCTTTAGTCCAAATTCTTCAGCCCAAACAACCTTGTTCAAGAGAGCTCAGTTTAATCAGCTGTTGTACATGACAGTTAGACTGCCATGAAAATCAGAGGATAGGGCTAAGGAGAAACAGTAATATTTCTACAATGACCCTCTCTCCACTTCCCATCCTGCGAGAGTCAGAGCAGAAGCATGTGCTGACCTTATCACCTTCATTCGATCTCCATACATTGCCTGCCACACCCAAAATGAGGACCACCACAAACTGAAATACAAAGATGGCGGCCGTCAGCTTATCAATCAGGGCATCCACCGCAGTCAGCTTTGGCGATGCCAATCCTTTGCTCATTCCCAGCTTTGTTTCATTGCCTGACAGTACCAGTCCATCGCACCATGTTAGTTTTTGACAGAAGCATGACATCCAATATATTCCAAGGATAGACTGTTCACACAAGTCAACCAATTCTTGCTAATTCACCTCACATAATGTCTTCTACTAGAAAAGTCAGACAGTGTACAAAGGCGGGGAGGCTAGAACTAGTGTAAATGAGGCTGCAGCTGAGAACCAGAAAGCAAAGATGAGAATGGCAGTTGACCTGTATAAACAGCAACACCACAGGCCCACTCTGTGTTGCGCAAGTAGCAAGATTGCAAGAGAGTATTCGTGATGGAGATGGGACAAAAATCATTGTCAATAAAGGGTGGAAAGAGCCTTAGATTTGCATTGAACCTCCGAATATCTTTGTCAGGTTCTGGACACTCGATCACCCCCTGCAACCTCAACATTTCATTTAAACATCAGCAAGCCAAACCCACATATGTTGCAAGCAAGGCAACTCTTTCTTTAGAGACTGCCAATCTTTGGCTGAAGGTTGCAGCTTTGAGTGCTTGGCAGGCAACTTGCACAAGGAACTGCCTCTTGGTGAACATTAGATGTGGTTATGCTTATCCTTCTACTTTATCCCTTGGGCTTGCAGGCCAGCTGTTATGAAGTTTCCTTCTCTCTCTCTCTCTCCGACTGTCTGATGAAAATAAAGTTCTCTGAAAACTTCATAAAACTTCTCTGAACCTGTTTCCAGTCTGTGGCAGGGGTGAGGACATTAAGTATGGCCTTACCTACCCTTGGTACTAGACTGAAATTTTAACTCAAGGCAGGGAGCCTACATTTGAACAGAAAACTGATGCAGAGAGGAAAAGGAGATTGTACTGGCCCAAAGTGCGGGTAACCTGAAGACTATATCCATTTTCTGATACATCATCCAGGGGGGTATTCACCAGAGAGTGACCCTCTTCAGGTACACCTTGTTCCTGCACCTCTATTCACCAACTTTGAAAATCTGGAGTTTGAGCCTAAAGCCCTGGCCATGTTGGGGTCTACTTGCTGGGCAGCTCTGACAAAGCAGATTGATGCTTGTGTGGAGGACTTTCTAGAGGATATCTGGAAAGCCGAAACTAAATATTTATACCAAGGTAAGTCCCACTACCGGAGTGAGTCCCTCACAAAGCTAGTGTCTATTCCCTTTTGTTCCGCCCAAACTGGGCGCAGGGTCTATGGCCACAAGGCTACGGTGAACAACGTCTTATGAGTACATTCTCTCCCTCTTCTCATATGCCAACAGTGGTTTGACGAGTATCGAAGAAACTAACCTTGATTTTATGGAGCAGTTCATTGGTGAGCCCAGTGCAAGGAGGAGGCACTGTTCTTGTTTTTAGGTCTGTCTCCCCATCCATTGCAGCTGTCTAAACAGACAAACCAGAATCGTCTGATTAGTCCAGAACATCTTGAGTTTGGTAGGAGGTCTCTAGATTAGATTTGCCACGTTTGAGTTCACAGCACTTTTTTGACTGCACAATAGGCATAGCTCTCGATGAATATGGCAGCCATAAGCCATTCTACAGACCTAACATTTGCACAGCTGTTTGATGGAGACATTAGGGCACTGGTCAACGATCATCAACAAATCAGGAACCAGTAAGTATGTTAATATGGATGGAGCCAAGACTTGGACTGAACCCGCATGTCCTGACAATTTCTCGTCCCCTCGCAAGGGCTATAGCCTTGACACCTCCAACACTCCCCCTCAAGGCATAGCCCTTATAGCTGATGCCCACCCATTCTGACCACCGCCCCAACCTTGACTCTGATACCATGTTGGAAAACCACTGGCGTATGGTCGGGCTAGGGATTGAACCTAGGACCTCCCCCATTCCGGTGGGGTGCTCTACCACTGAGCTACCCGTCCCTTTCTATTCTCAGAGTGCCGTGCAAGGGCTATAGCCTTGACACCTCCAACAAAACATACAGGAGAAAATCACTACTCCTGATATCTGCTGTTTGTCAGCCCTCCCATAGATTGTAGGGAATAGTTGAATTAAATCATAATGCTATATAGTTGTAAATGCATTAGTATCCGCTAAAACTCTTAACCCTATTTGGCTCCTGGTTTCTGACCACCAACCGCATGATTGGGGAGCCAGATTACTAGATACATCAGAATCACCTGGAGAAGACCAAGCCACCACCTGACATCTAGTTATATCGATTTTCCCCCAGACGAAATTGTCCAGAGGAATATAGAAGATAACCCAATCCCATAGCCAATCCTACCAATCAGTCCTAAATGCTTGAGAATGCAACACTGTACACCACTAAATTGGGCTGAGAGGGAACACACACTTGAACATAGCACAGACCAGGAGCTTCTGAAGTGCCCAGAAGCACCAGATCACATGGCACTTCATCATTTTCGCGCAGCCATACAACATCACCCACTTGGATCTCCTGTGCTTGGATCTGCATCCAGTCTAGTGCCCTGCCATTCAGTAATTCATACCCTATGTCGAACAGCACATTACGTGTGCCTGAGGCCCCTCGCTGGGTAGGCCAAATTCACTGCCATAAGCTGTCTGGAAGCTAGGTCACAGTCCAGACCATAATTCTAATCTTCCAGCATTTTGAAATGAGAACAATTTGCACCTACTCAGAACAGAAGTGGGAAACCTCGTAAGGACTAAGAAAACATTTTCACACAAAGATACTGTTCTGGGGAGAAAGATGGAAAGGTCTCATACGCGAGTCTTAACACCTTTCTTCACAACCCAAACGTTCCTCTCATTCGCTATTGTGTCCAGGCAGTAGCGACAGTAGTCATCCCAGGCCTCTCTGGATGCAGAAACTGCAAATATCGCGAGTAGAGGACCCCATGTGCTTGCTGGGCTGACTGGTGTGATAAGTGGCCATAATTGCAGACATGCAATAAGCAGAAAATATTTGTTCATAAACCGACTGTCACAACATATCGCCCATCCACCCCACAAACAAATTCAGGGTTTCTTGAGTAGCACAACTTCATCAAAAATTTCACAACAAGCAGCATACTTGTTTTGCAAGACACGACACACATGAATCAGGAACAGACTGTAAGCTCACGCAAGTAATGCCAATCAATCTCTAAGTTTTCTTCTGTATTTCATTCTTTCTACATCGACTGATCCATCGCGTGCACATACAAACTACTTGAGAAAACCACCTAGGAACAAGAAGAAAATACATAGAGATGGATCCACGTAATCTAACCAGAGCATGAAGATACACTTTTCAAAGCATCCGTATTTTTTTCCTCTGCGATCTACATAGAACTAATGAGGCAGAGACTCGGCAGAAACCACTAATCAGGGGGAAGCAGGAGAAAGCACCTGAATTGCTCCCAAAGATTTTTTGGAATGAAATTGAGAAGGTTGTATTTAGTATTCGAAATTTTATTGTCGCAGTAGAGGCCAGACGTGAGATCACTGTCATTGACATACACTAATCGCTTCATTCTGTTCCTCTCTCGTAACTCAACTGAGTTAAATCTTCCTCTCACCGACATACCTACCCTGCTCCTACTGTTGACATATAATCCACTGCCCAACACGGCCAACTGAATTTGTTCAAAGCGACTGCCTCTTCTGGCACCCACAGGTCTGGCCACTTAATGACGAAGCTTGCAATTCCATCATCTCTCAGAGCACTGAGGATTCGCTCTGAACAAAATCTAACTCCGAGAAATAAGAGTATACAGCAGATGGGCATCACCCAAAGGGTGTCTCCAGAACAATCGAGCAGGCTTACACTAGCTAATTCGTAACCAAGCTAATGTGGAACCCAAGAGATGCAGAGACGGTGGTGGAAGAGATGAGAAAGCGCATGCTCAGGCATATACATCTACAGATTGCTGCTGGGTCTGCAAGGCATCAGCACCCTTGCAGCAACACTGCTTGCCCTCATTACTAGCACATCCCCATCCCTCTGCTCCTCTGCACAGTCGAGGATCCCCCCTGACACCCACGGATTCTTCTTCACAGGCATCCATCAAAGCGAGCAAATCCTGAGGGATGTTGGAGAAACCTCAAAGAAGGTTGTTCCAATTCTGTTGAGAGACAACCTAGTGATGCTAATCACAGTAACTTCAAGGGGGGGGGGGGGGGGGGGGTGTTGTTTGCTGGCCATTGGGTTGCTCAGACCAGAAATGTTGAAGCATATGAGCATGTTTCATACTACCAGACTGCTGTTGTATGATATCAGTTAGTTCCTTTGTTGATGGAAGACTATTGATGGCTGCAAATGCAATCTCTTAGACATTAGATTATGTTTCCCTGGCATTGGCACTCATTCGATATAATCTCATCAAAAGGATTCAAAGGCTTCTTGATGGTTGCGAGCATCTGTAATACATGCAGCTCCCTAGGCTAGGGTGAGCAAGTGTGGTCGAAGAAATTGCAATGTAGAATAATGGGTTGAGCGAGCACTGCGTCCGCTTCAACACTTCTTTGACAATCAAGCATTATATAGAACTACCAAGCTTTTCTCTTTGCTTTGTGTTTTTCTTAGATGGCAGGCAATGGCCTCCGCCATATAAATTTACAAACACAAGAACGGAAATACCAACATGGTTTCCGGCAATGCAGGGTTCCTCTAACTGGTCAAACTTGTCCTACTTCCACAAATTCAGCCTGGGAAGAGAATCATTGGCTCCAAGTGGAGATCAAAAGTGTTGACCGTCTTTGCTGTTGTTCACTCTCTAGCAAGCGCAAAATACTAAGAAACTGATCAGCTGCAAAATAGTCTGCAAGCTCAAGGGTCTCATGAGTGGGAAGGCACATGGCTTTGTGGCTCAGCCCTGAGTGATGTTGGCTTCTGATAAACTCCCGCTTTGCAGGACCAAGCAGCACACTGACGTAGTTCCCAATGCGTTCTATCTGTATAATGTCCTCAATCGCAGCCACCAGTTCCATATTCCACTTCGTTCCTGAGGATGTGATGGATTCACCCATAAAAGATGCTTTAGAGCGGCTGACCCTGAGTAACCTTGTTTTGGTCAGCAATACAAACTCCTCACCCTGTGTCAGGGGCATGCATACCACCAGGATCTGTCCCAAAACCAGACAGAACGGTCACTCTAAGTAGGTACAAGATCACAACATGAGCCCACTTCCTTCACCCCGTATCATTAATACACCAGTGCAGCAAGAGGTCAAGTAACGATCAAGGAATGTCGGAGCATGAGGTGGAGGTGATGGAAATAGACAGTTAACCATTGTTCTTGTGAGAAGAGTGATTGTCGACTTACCTCATCCTTGAAGCAGCCACTGTCAGCTTCCAGCAGCACAGCCCTTCCAACAGCGCTCTCCCAAGAGTACGGAAGCAATGGCGAGTTTTCATTCAAGTGTCTGGGGAGCCGAATGCGAGAAGCACGCCATTGTGAAGGGCTACTGCGATTGCAAATGCTTTGCCCTGTCTTGCTAGCCACCTCCAATATACTGGCAACCGGCCTTGCCACTACCCCCAGAGCTCCAACTGCAGCCCCTGTTGACCAACCACAGAGAAAGTTTTCAGGTCCTTTCACTGGAGTCATATAAAGCGTGGCACCATGCGTCTAATAAGATGAATGATGTCAGAAAGCCAACAGAAACCCTGATAACAAAACCTACGAAAGACAACTGACCTGGATCAGGGGTCGTATGGTCCCCTACTCTCAGAGGGGAGACACCCAGGATTACACATTCACGAAAACCACCACGATTACATAGAGGAGGGAGTTCCTCCTAACAGGATTGGTACTAGAAATTGAACCCAAACCTGTTTTGACCGTCTTTGCCAACCCTCATCTAGACAAAAACCCCCATTTTGTCCCTAACCCAATAAAAGGAGATCCTAAGAAAGGAATGTAGATCACATTAGCATACAGCCACATGCAGCCAGACATAGCATAGACGTCCATGACGCCCACCAATGAGGTTAACTGTGCCCCTGACCTACAGGTACACACCAAGCTTTGATGTATTCAGGTGTGGCGGTATGCTTGTATCCACCATGACATGATGTTTGGATGCCATTCAGCTGTACATGATTCAGAACATCTGGCAAGTGACTACTGTTAATAGGTTCATTAATGATGAAGTTATACTGGAAGAGATGGAAGAAGATAGCTAATTGAGAACTACATTGATGGGCACACCTGATATCATTCCAGGAAGACCAGCCTTCTCAGCTCCTCTTACTGGAGATTGTAGCAAGCCTGTGAGACCCTGAAACATAGCACCATGCCACAAATCCTCATGCTGTTGATGTATGACTTGAGATTCAAAACTGCCAAAGATAACTGCAGGGACATATTTGAGACCGTGGAAGAAAACATGTCTGAACATCAAGAGACATGTACCTACCTGCCCAACCACGTACAGGGTTGACTCACACAAACAAGCATTACTCAGATTCAACATGTCGTACATAGACATTCATGCCTAACAATACCATTCACATGAAAGATATGTGACTGATATTCAAGTGTTGAAAGCACTAACAACAAGGACTGCAATTGCTCTCTGCTTTTCTAAATGCAGTTGCTTTTTTATTATGAGGTTAGAGCACCAATATGCTCAAACATCTCTACGCCCATAACTATCTGAACACAACAACAAATTTGCACACCTCTAGAAACTCATTGACGACACTCAGGTTTTCATATGCCTGGTTGTGTTGCCGCCTCTCCATTTTCGCAACATACTCCTTGTCTAGTGCAAAAGCTGTCACTCCCTGAGAAAACACAAACAGGCACCACAGACATAGATACCCTCAAACAGTCATCATCCAATCAGACTGAAGTGCTCAAGATTACATTATACCTGAAATTGGCAGCGCACAATCAATGATTACATCTCCCTAGAGACCACATCCTTGCAGAATGGTTGGGCAACTAACAAAGAGAACGTACCCCTCCAAAAATTAAGCATGGTTCCTCAACCAACCTTGTCCTGGTTTGCCATGGAGTTAAGGGGCTCTGTAAATCAAGGGCAAGGACTAAAGGACAGGCACACCTTACATACTCATCAGCTAACATATATGTGGCTGAAACAGACCAGCCTATCCCCATCCTTTCCCCCACTACTTATGAGAGCATTTGCACGGTTAGTAAGTTTCAGGAGTAAACTTCGAGAGTCATCACCCAGCCAAACATAACGAAGTTTGTGTCAAATTTAAGAGCAGACCTTATGAGCAGCCCTACTCATGCGTGTGGCTGCATTGCTGAAGGCGAAGATAGTGTTACTACATAGACTCTGTGTGCCCTGAGCTAGCCCCCTTGCAAGCTCCCTTGGACTCTGAACACCGCAACCCATATCAAAGACTTAGCTGAATAAAAGCAACTTGGTTATGGACAATTAAAGTCAAATTGGCTCATGTTATATCCTGTTCCAGTGTGTTTCTCCAGTTCTGGAAGTTCTTGCTTATAGACTATTCTGCCTTGGTTTCGCAAATTTCAGCATTCAGAACTAAATCACTTTCTTTGTTCTCACAACAGTCCGTGGACTCATACAAGCCCTTGGATGAGCTACATTGATAAGGTCAATCTGAGTTTACCTGGACAAAGCTTCGGACCGGGGTGGAAACAAAGTCCCACACACCAGAACCTAGACTCCGCACGAAGCGGATTGGGTTGCCTAGTACATCAGCAGACCCGAGCACCTGCAGTCCACAGGTCACCACTAAGTTACCTTATGAGAGCCTTGATGAAAAAACCAGCCAATTCTCATGAACAGTTGCCAGCATATGTAGAGTGATAAGAATGAATTTGAGGAGTTCTAGTAAAGTGTGGTACTTCTAACCCTTCTATGATGATGCAAGTCAAATAGCTTGCAGTGAGTGTAAAGCAACCTTGTAAACTTCTTGAAAAAGCTGGCGCGTGTAATGTCGTGTGATCATGCCACAGATGACATCCCAGCTTGCCAAGGGGTGTTCTAGTGTCAACTGCCGCAAGTGCATGCGTGCATCCTCCACATCTGCTAATGCCATCACATGGTGCTGCCATCCAGCAACAAAACAAATGCAATTGTGATACTCAGGCGGGGAAATCTTCACTTCATAATCAGTGCACTCATAGTAATTAGACTTCAAAGCATTCCAATATTAGGTCCCAGATGGAATTTAATATCAGCTTTTCAGTTTTGTAAGGTCTCTTACTTTCAGATGAGAAAGTAAGAGCCCAGAGGTCAAGTACACTGGCAAAAGGAATACAAGGTAAAGGTTAGAACTGGAATGAATACATATACACAGGTTGTACGATAGTGATTCACCATTTCATTTGTCCATAGTTTGACCCCCTTCAGACACATAGTTCTCATATGAGGAAAGGTCCCAAGACACTTCCCAAAGATCCCAAAATTCATTCACCTATTGCCATACCGTGCACAATTTCTCCCATGTCATCTTCAGCCAGTTTGGTTCTTATTAGGAACATGGTTGTGGTGTGAAGAGCATGCCCTCCGGAAAATTTCCTAAGGAAATGAAGTCAACATGTAGTCTAATAGCAGGATCAAGAGATTCTAGACATCACATAGAACTGCAAGAAAATCAATAGAATTCACGAAACTACCTGCAGCAACATCCCCGTCATCCAAAGCAGTGACCTTGTTGCTGCTCCAGACTTACTTTTAGGTAGCCATGGTGTGCTTGAGAAGCTGTTCCCTCACAAACCAACGAGCCCCAAATGGTTGGAAGTGTAAAAACGGCCATATAGTTAAGTTCCTGTCAAAGGGAGGACTACATGCAATCCAGGTAGTACACATGGCTGCCACATGAGTGAAACTTTGCTGTACAATCCCAGCAAATTGGGATACCCTGCCTTGTAGACCCTAGCCTATACTTTGAGCATCATAAATTGAAACGGTACACTGCCAAAAGCACTCCTTTGCAAATTTGCCAGTGCTTTGCCAGTGAAATACATTGACATGGAAATGAGAGAGGAATACCTCACAGTAAGCTCAATTGGTGTCACATGGAGGATCTCGATGTAGGCCTTGGGTCTCTCCTTGGTCAGAAATGGAAGCTTTTGCCTAGGTCCTCCCACAAGCTCCACTGCTGCAGCAGCTGCCCAGCACTGGTACTCTTCTACACGTCTCAGAACCTTACTAAATCGAATGCCTTTGTTATGTGAAGTCGACACTTGTACCACCTCAAAGGTCAAGGGGATGGCTGAATACTGTTCTGGTCCGTGCAGGTGGCTCCATTGTACAAATGACCACAACTGCACTTTTGAAGACCCTAGCTTTTTAGTTTTCAAACCAGGAAAGGTCCAGGTCACGTTTGCCATGAAGCCAAGCAGGCATGACACCATCTGCTCTTCCACCTCGAGTCGCAATGGCACCAGGCTGCACACGGAAAGGTAGATTCAATTACTACCATTCAACAACTGCCTTCACGTCTTCCTTAATCACTATAGCTGATGAAGGTGGATGGCCCTCTTGAGCGCCTTGATGACATACACTTTAGCTTACAATATCGAGCTCATTCACACCGCCCATGGTACTGAATTATGAAAACTGCTGGAGTGTCATCGCTAGTGTAGATTGTAATGTCTACAGTCAAAGAAAATCTAACTGACTTACGCAAGGACACAAAAGGGATACTCCTATGTCGACTTACCGTAAGCTTATGGACTGGAAACAGTCGACTGAACGTGCCGGGCGGCGCCATTTGGCGACCACCATAGCCAACGCCGCACCATCTGAAAACTTGAAGTTATTACCTATGCCAATATGACTCTCATTTGCTGATGCTGTCTCCGAACTTTCAAGACTTGGATGTGCATTGGTGGCAGAGAGCATGACTGGGTGGACTGCATAGCGCAGCTGGTTATCGACCTGCAGCACTGCAACTTCTAGCTTCATCTGCTGCTGGTGCTGGCCCTGCAGCAACTGGAGACTCACCCCCTTTGCAGAGGCAAACACAATCTCCTGTCCCATCCAAAAATAATCGCTACTAACAACTCAGACAACATCAGGAAAATGTCCACAAAAGATTTACTGAAAGAAATTGCAGAGTGGGAAAAACTCCATTTGCCTTGCTGTCAATATGTGCTCACATAATTGCAAAACATGAGTTGGATGACACAAGGAGCTTCTGGGCAGCACAAAGTGCCAGTCTGTTTTGGATGTGTATTCATCTACATCAAATTACAAAGACAGCCTTAAGTGACACAAGGCCCAAGACAACTCCAAAAGGCATGGGAGTACCTGTGGAAAAGAGTCGATAACAGATAGTCCTATGAAGGAGAGCTGCACTGACAGCTCTTCCAGTGACTCAGCATCAGGTTCAAGTATGCGGCTACTCTCTGCAAATGGCTGCCTCAGACCATTGCAGCTGGCACCATCACAGCTCCTCATCGTATGCAGCGCTGTGTCTACTATGCTCAATACCTGTCATGCAGCTAGTTTGTCTCAATGATCTGGTGCTCCTTGAAAAAATGGTCAATAGAACTGTGATGGAATTAGTGCAACTGTTTAGACCAAACCCACCCAGGCTAGATGAGTTTTCCAGGTCATTACTGTACCTGGGCGACCTCTAGCAAACTGACTACTTCTAGGAGTCTCCATGGAAGCTAATAAGGTGCAAGCATGGGAATTATTACAGATGCACAGACATGATGCTGGTCACACAAATACCAGACTCTGTAGGGGAGTTATGGTCAGTGGTATGCCATCCTTGGACTCCTACGGACCACTGGAGAATATCTTTACTTTTAGTCCTTCTAAGGTCAATCCATCGAATCTTATACCTCAATGTCAACCTACCCCTAGCTTCCACTAGAAGGCTAGTGAGAAGTTAGGGTAAGAACCTCTCATGTCACCACCATGGTGGCAACCTCCACTCCATTTCAACGGTGTTAGTTCAATACCACTCACAAATCAGTGACTGAAAGTGACTGACGTGGTCCCACTACTTTCCTTAGCAAGTTCAGAACCTTAAAAGTGACTTGCGCGTTAACAAACAGCACAATCCACATGCCTAAAAACTCCTACATTATGCAACATCACAGTCGTCCTCACTTTATGATCAAGGGCATGAACCACATCTTCAAAGGAATGAACAATGAAGGCAAAGAATTACATGTGAATTTGCTTACCCTGATAGGACCTTCTGCGCGAACTGACACCAAAACAGTCCGCTCGGGCTTCTGCATATAGGGTAATTTCACAAGCACATTTGACTGTTCAGTCCCAACAAAAACTTCGACCACATCATGAGTACTGTCAAAGAAGCAAGGAAGAAGGGAAGAGTCCAGACATCTTTAAATGCAAGGTGATTTCCAAACATGGCATGCATTCACACCAAAAAAGTACTTAATGGATCTTGACGATTTCTTTCAGTTTTGACGGCAGTCTGCAGTACTTTTTTGGTCTTGGAAAACCACTGGCATGTGGTCAGGCTAGGGATTGAACCTAGGACCTCCCCCATTCCGGTGGGGTGCTCTACCACTGAGCTACCCGTCCCGTTCTGTTCTCAAAGTGCCGTGCAAGGGCTATAACCTTGACACTCCAACACTCCCCCTCAAGGCATAGCCCTTATAGCTAATGCCCACCCGTTCTGACCACCGCCCCAATCTTGGCTCTGATACCATGTTGGAAAACCACTGGCGTGTGGTCGGGCTAGGGATTGAACCTAGGACCTCCCCCATTCCGGTGGGGTGCTCTACCACTGAGCTACCCGTCCCGTTCTGTTCTCAAAGTGCCGTGCAAGGGCTATAACCTTGACACTCCAACATTTGGGGCCTGATGTTATAATCTCTATTAACAAATCAATAGCTCTATTGAATCACCAATGACTAAACGAAAGTAGGGAGCCCATTTATGACACGATTTGGAAAAGAGCCTGATGAGCTGTTGCTATGTGAACTTGTGTAGCCAGAGATAGATTCAAGCAAGGTTTTGGAGATAAGGACACAAGTCTTAAGGAGAGAGCCACAGAGAGCTGTCTGCTGAAAGGACACCTGTACGACATTGCTTAATTTCAGGGTCTGCAGGTGCTCGTGAGGAGATATCTCTTAGCCAATAGATGAGAAAAAGGGCAGAGGCACTGAGGGCTTTTAGGTTGACAAACACACCGTGCAAAATGTCTGAATGAATAACACAGACTAATATAAGCTACTTCAATTTGATTATGATGTATGGTGTGATCCCAGGAATGTGGCCAAAATTTGTGACAGCCAAGGACCATGCAAGAGGTAGAATATACAATAACAAACAAGTACGAGAAAACCTTTTCCACCAAACAAAGCATACTGTGAAAGTGCATCATGCTTTTGAACAATGTGCTCACCTGTGAACTCGATGCAAACATTACTCCAGGGTAGTCCTTCACTTCGTCCAGGCCATACACCCCCAAGGAACCCCCACCCGGAATCTTCATCCACATTTTCCAGAGCTACTATTAGAATGAAGTTAAAAGGTCCATACATACCTGAAATAGGACAACAATCTCACCCTCTTACCATCAGTCTCCTTCAGCCAGATAGATGAGCCGAACGAAACTATTGTCTGCTGGGAGTGGTTGCAGAGAGGGTCGAGGGCCTACAACTGTGACAGCACTGAATTGAGGTCGCCAACTACCAATATAGCAGTATGAATAACCACTAAAGTTTTCAAGAGCACGGTCCTCCTAATTCATGACAGTTAAGAAAAAAGAAAGCCAGAAGCTTTTGTGGCTCGTGTACTTAGGCTAACTGACTCCTTGTTTGAGAGCAACGTGAAGAAAGTGTAAGTAAAGCTAGCCTGGGCAAACCATTAGTTCTGGTACTCTTCCTTTCCTCCAGCTGCAATGAGCACATCTCTTGTATGCGGGTCTTCCATCACTTTTGCTCAGCTACAATGAGTCTCCTGCCCATTTGACGATCGTAAACAAGACCTTTTACCAGGGGTCTTGATAGAGAACATCCCAAATCTAGTTATTTTGCCCTCTGCAATTTAACACTTCTTAGTGAACAAGCAACAGAGGTAGGAATATGCATGAAAAAGAACCTCAAGAACAAGGCGATGAGGATGGCACGGTTCATCCCACGCATAATTGCAGGAGCTATAAGGGTGCAAAATGTTCTCCATCTTCTCACACTTTTGTTGATGGAACCGTAATCTCTGTACACCACATGAAGGACACTTCCTTATCTCCAAATTTAGATTTTCACATAGGGGACTGATAATTCACTCAAATTTGTACTGCTCCCTTTTGTACACATGAAAAGATCATTGATGGTTGAAACCCATGCTAATAGTATCCAGGGTGGGGAAGATCATGCTTTGACATGTTAGAAGTGGTCTCAACATCAAATTGAAAATGCTACCACACTTACCTCCATGGAAAAATTATCAATACGGTAGGGCATAAATCCAGTCTCATCATCTGAAAGGAGAATAAGGCAGGTGCCTAGGCTGCCCCCCCCTGAGCCAACACCCTTAGCTCGGTCTGTGCTGGAAGCAGACATGTTGCTGACCTCAACCCTCAGCATTTGCATGGCACCAGTTGTGGGATTTCGGACCTTGACCTGGGTGTCACCCAACTGATCAAGTGCAAAACCACCCGACCAGTTCCAACCATGCTCCTTGAAGCGCACTGACACCAAAAACTCCCTGTCATAGATAGCATAGAGTTGCATTAGAAGTGACAGTGAAAATAGGAAGAGCAGACCAAGATTTCACTTGAACTAAAAACTTTTCATACAAAATTGTCAAGAACACAAGCTGCTGTCTATAGACCATCCTGTGCTGATTGACTCAAATGAATATGCTTCCAAACCATCCCTTCCAAAGAAACTCACTCTTTTTAAGTCATAAGTCTTTCTAAGTTGTGCATGTGAAAAAATTGCAAAGAGGCCATACTGCACAAGAAAGTCAACCTGCTAATGTCAGTCCAATGGATATGGCAGTGCTGGCCCACTGGTAGGCACTCAAAGGAATCGGTCCCTTGCTGCTTGAAACAGAGATCCCTCTTGCAAGAGTTTGCTAACAAAAATCTGCAATGCAAGAAATAAATATAAGGTGTTTGAACTTGGCCAAAATAAAATTGGAATTAGCAGGATAATCACTAGTAGAAGCCCAGCAACCGTTGGTTGAGCAGTCCTACATTGACAGGGGGTTCAAAATTTTGCACATGGTCTTTGTTCAAACATCTATTGATCGATTACTTAGTGAAACTTCTTCTGATGGTTATGTTCCTTGCAAAGCTCGCTATCTGTCATCAATTTCGACAACTGATACCTTTTTCACTACTTGAGTATAGGCGCGAAAGAGGTGCCCCACAACAACATGACGACTCATGGTAAGCAGATATGGATACCCAAACTATTCAATGAGGAACGAATTCATGAGTGCATGCACACGGTGCACCTTGGTCTGAAAGTGATGGTCTTTGTCTTCCTGGCACATGTTCCCAGGCCCGGAGTGCAAATGACAGAGAACACAAGTGCGCCATTGTTCTGTGGCTGAGGGATGATAACTGTAGTGGTGCCATCTGGCAGCTCCAAAGAGAAAGGACGAGACCACAGAAGTTCCCTTGCCTCCCAGGATGCCAGCTCAGCATGCCGGGGCTGCAGAACCCGAACTCTCAATCGGTGCTCGCTCGCTTCTGTACCCTTCACGGGCGAGTATATATGTGCAAGCAGTTGCCTGCTATGCTCGTGATACCTATCACTCTTTTCTGATCCCGTCGCATCCTGCCTTTGCTGAAATACTGACAAAGTTTTGTATGGTCTGTAGGGGGTTATATGAGACATTATCCTCAGCCCACGTTTAGGTAGGCACATGCTCATCTCCTCTGCATGTGCCTCGCGACTCTGTAGACCGGCGAGCCCTGGTCTCAATGAGGACTCAAGCATGACATCTGATTGGTCCTGGTCTCTTAGGGCCCCCTTCCCAACCATAGCCTCAAGCTGCTGCTGCCTTCCAGATTGAACATCCACATCACCATCAATCACTGCTAAGTTCAGATAGCTGCAGTTGTAGATCCAGAAAGGCACTGAGATGGAGAGCTCTCTCTTGCCACTCATTGTGTCCACCATCATCTCGACCTCCGCAGCGACAGTAGGATCTGCAGTGGAGGCCAAGTGCATCCCATATTCAAGTTAACTTCCTTGACTCAAAAGAAATATGAGAGAATTTAAAATTTCATTTCTCTCATATTTGAGATATGAAATGGTACTTGAATAAGAATATGGAATATGGAATATGAGAGAAATGAAATGAAATGAAATGAAATGGTGCTTTATAACGTCCGCGGAAAGCTCATAGAGCTTATGGGACAAAATGGAAGAAAACATGAGAGGAAACAAAACCAAAGCCAAGAATAAGAACTATTGCTCGAGTGATTGTCTAAGGGTGAAGGCCTCATGCATAAGCTGCCAAGCACTTTTGATCCTCAAAGACTTCAGTGAGAGATTGGGTTCCACGTAATAAACAGTGGAATCTCCCACGGATCTCGTAGTATAGAGGGCAATAGAAGAAGTGTTCTTCAGTTTGAATTTCCCGGCTGTGCCCTGTGCAAGCTGGATATAGGTGGTCCTCCCGTTGCAGGTTTTCCCATCTGCCAGTCTCTATCCGTAGGTTGTGGGAACCCACCCTGAACCGCCCCAATGCCCTCAGGAGGGAAGGAGATAAAGAGAAGTAGAACAACAGGAAACAGCTTCAGAAAAAATGAAATGACACCCAAAACAAAGTGTGCATCAAGCAGGTAGGCTGCCAGGCATTTTGGCCGAAATCTCCGGCCAAAGAATGTGTACACAGAAAGATGTCAATACATTCCATCAACCCTCAACCTCTACTCATACTGCAGTCATAACTAACAAGGCCAACATCAAAATCAGTTATGCTTACCAGAAGTCGATTCTGGAAATAACTTCAAAATTTCAAACATACAGACCCGCCCCGCTTTCTCAGACCTCCGCCTCGTCTCATCTATCAAGTGGGCTGCATGCACCACCAAGGCATTGCTGGCCATAAATCCAGGCACCTGAAATGTGACACTTAAGTTGTGCACTGTGTCCACATCATACACAAACACAGAATTTCCCTGCAGACCACCACACCACTTATCTTTCAGACTTCCATAAAAGAGATGGAAAGGGAAAATCGAGCCCCTGGTATGATCACTTTTGGCCAAATTAAGTTTTACGGATGGATGCGATCTGATAACAACCACAAATGCATTCAAAGCTGCAACACACATTCGCAGTTTAATTCGATAATTCTGAACAAGAAAAGCAATTCAAAAATACTTACTTCAGTAGCAGAGTGGTTCACAGCTCCTCCCACTCCACTGTCAATCACAATGGCTACAGGAAATGGAAGACAGTTCTTCACCACAAGTGGTGCCTGGAGAGTTATATCCCACAGCTGGAACTCCTTGGGCTGATCCATGGACACCCTCCCTCCATCCAACATATCCTTAGTCACTTCACCGTAACTGCTGTCTACAGGAGAGATGGACGACTGGGTGACCGTAACACAGCAGCGTAGTGGGCGGCTACTAAGCTGGGAGGGGTAGCAGAGGACAGGCCGGTGAAACCCCAACTGAGATTCGGGAGCTCGCAGCAGGTGTGGGATTGACTGCACTTCACTCCACAGAAAGTCTTTCCCCAGGGGTCGCCACCTTATCTTCCCAGTTTGAGCTAAGTAGACAGGAACTGGCATCACTTGTCCTGGTTGGACAGGTTCCATTACCTGTCAAACATGCAATGCACCTTGTGAGGACCTCTTTGTATACAAAAAGGACTCTTCAGTTGCTAGACATATGCAGGTTGAGATTACAGATGTGAAGGTGAGGATCCATAATTCATGTCACTCACATTCTTGATAGGCACCCAAGGATGCAAGGATGCAAGGATTAACCTCCAGCAAATTCTGCTGAATGCACGGGCAAGGAATAATGGTATAAACTTGCAGTGCACATACAAATAGAGCATGTATAAATAGTGGCACCTAGCACATACCTTTGGAGAAATCATGAAGGGAATGTCAAATCGCACCTCCAAAGGCACCGAAATCATGTTTACAAGCGCAACCTGAACAATACCATGTATCAGAATTATGCCATACAAATCTAGCCAGACACAAGGTATCCACTGCTAGTTTAGAGTTCGTACTAGGCCCACAGGTACTGCAATAGGTGCCCAAGCACATGCTTGTACTAGAGGCAAATAGGGGTTCTGGAGTGCCTAAATTCCAGCTGAAGGTCATGATCATATCAATGCAGGAAGCCACGACTACATGCCATGCATGCTGGATCAACATCAGCCACAGTTGTCTTGCACACCAAAAGTGCACATCACAATCTAAAAACTGCAGTTAACACATTACTCGAGATCCAATTAAAGCTTCCTCAGGGCCCAAATCTACTCACTGTTGAGCACAGGCGCACCAACTTGCTGTAGCGTTGAATGGTAACCTCAAAAACAACACGAGTACGAAACACCTGGCCTCTATCCCGACTTCCTGCATCAATCTCCTGAAGAGAGCTAAGCCTACTAAGATATTGGCTGTCTCCATTCCCAGGTTTAGTCTCTGAAAACACGGCTTCAAATGACCCAGATCCAACATGATCAATGGAAATGCGTGGCGATGGTCTTGAGGTTCCCTCCAGCTGAATGCAAATCATGCGATGCTGCAACAGAACCTCAAACATCTCACGTGTACTCACTCTCCTACTTGACCCCTTGTTTCTCCGACAACAGAGAAGCTCTTCAGGGCTGCCTTCAACATACAATGGCATAGAACTCCCCGCCTGCACAACAACACCGTTCCCCCTTCCCCATCTATGCCACCCTCCATCCGCCTCATCACCCTCCCGGTTATACAACGAACCCACCAGCCAGTATGTAATGGCCATTCCAGTATCATTCTGAAGCCAGTATGGGGCATACTGACTGGGTCTACCAAGTTTGCTGTCCACTGAGTGAGATTTTTGTACATCTGACTTTGCCTTAGCCTCTTCCTCACTGTTGCCATCCATCCATGCGTCCTGTGCCATCTCAACCGTGCGTGCCATAGCCTGTATCAGATTGAAACCATCTTGAGTCAAAAAACATATTTAAACTTATGCCTCCGATGAAAACTGTTCCTTCTTGGCATGCCATTAATCTTTGAGACATGCATGCTTCACCAGCAGTCAATGCTCTAAACGCCCTGCAAAGATGGCTGGGCAAGGGACCGACGGAAGCAGGCACACAAAAGGAAGACTTGAAGAGCATGAGAAAACTAGTATGGTTATGATACCTGGACGAGCGCTTCTGTTATGTTGATGTTCAGATTGGCTAAAGACGAGACTTTGACCCTGGTGCTGCTATGTCTGCTAGGTGGGCTGGATGAGTCCTGGGATCGTGTCACAATACAGCTGACATTCCAAGGCTCCACCAGTGGCTCCCATGATACCTGCAAATTGCCCACACTCAAGTGATGCTTCCCAAGCCAAACTTTGCGTATGATAGCAGCATTCTCAGGTTTACAAATGGTCAGCCTGACCAGCACACAACTACTTGTGCAATCAGGATTGTTGAAAATTCTGAATCATGTTATTCACGCATACAAAAATCATAATACTGTGGAAATAAATTGGTTCTTTAACTATCTTGACGGTGAACATGTATTCAGGATGGCATGCAGTAGCCTCTAATTTACTGGGAAACCAATCTGCAGGGGACTCTATTGAGCTGGCAATGCTCAGGAACATTTTTCACCTTGTCATACACATTAGTACATCCAACCATGACACAAGAAGGACACCTGCAAGGCGGAGTCAGCCACCAGCCATACAAGGCATTTCAACGAAATCAAGTGACAAGCAATATGCACTTCCCACTGAGTCAACTACCTTCTGCATGTTGTGGTAACTAACTTCCACATTAAAAGAAAATGAGGCCTCCAGTTCGTAGCGACTCCAGCCCACTTCAGCAACAATGCTTCCAAGTAAAAGCTCCACAATGGGGGCACTGCAACTCCACTGGGCATCCAACACACATTTCCCTGAGTTTTGTTAGGCTGGTGTGTATAGATTGTACTCATAAGACGTTGTTTGCCGTAGCCTTGTGGCCATTGACCCCGCGCCCAGTTTGAGCGGGAACAAAAGGGACAGAACCTACCTCTGTCAGGGGCTGACGTTGGTAGTAAGACTTACCTTCATATATAGAATTAATCCGGGTTTTCCAGATATCCTCTAGAAATCCCTTCACACAAGCATCAATCTGCTGTGTGTGATTTGCCCAAAAACTAGGCCTCAGGAGGGCCTGGGCTTTTGGCTCAGCCTCGAGACTTTCAAAGTTGGTAAATAGGGGTACACGCACAATTCCCTTGATAGATTTGAAGAGAGCGTCTCTTTGGTGAGAGAACCCCGGACAGTGTATCAGAAAATGAATACTGTCATCAGATTGCCCACACAACGGGCAATTGCACTCTCCCTTTCCTCTCTGCTTCTGTTTGCTGTTCAAAAATAGGCTTCCTGCCCTGAGTTTAAATTTCAGTCTAGTGCCGAGAGTGGGTAGACCCTTGAGGTCATCCAAGATGTCCTCCCCCATGTCACTGACTGGAAACAAGTTCAGGGAAGTTTTCTGCCTAACTTCATTTTCATCAGACAATCTCATGGCAACAGACATGGCTTTGGACACTACAGCCTCTAAGTCAGATTTATCCAGCAGGGTCAAGACTTGCGGATCCAGGTCCAGGTCCAGGTCCAGGTCCAGGTCCTCTACTCTCTTCTGCCAGGACTTAGCCTGTTTGACAGGGCGGTCCTGTTTCCAAGATATAGAGTCGATTAACTTGGGATATCTGGTGTTGGGCATATGTTGCAGCTGACCCCACCATCTGACCTTGAATTCATCTCCTCGGGAGCTTAAGGACGGAATGCCAAACTCACCCCGAACCGCCACATTGGCTGTTTTGGAGCATGCTGACATACACTCCTTAAGCACCCCCACTTGAATGGATTCTAGAGACTTAGCCTGGTTGGAGTTATCAACCCATATTGCAGATCTGTACTCCAAGGCAGGTCTAATAACGCGACAAAGCATGGTTTTCTTAACCTCAGAGTTGACCCCTCTGCAGTGGAAAAATTTAGTGAGCCCCAGAGCTTTGCCCTTGCCAGTTTGAACAACTTTCCGGATATGTGCATCCCAATTACAATTGGAGGAAAACTCAACGCCCAGGTAAGTGTAGGAAGGGAGGACCGGGATCTCTTGGCTACCCCACTGCCACTTAAGATCACTTCCTCCCTCTCCTCTGTCGTTGAATGCTACCACTGCACATTTGCTGACATTAGCCTCTAGCCCCCAAAGATCAAAGTATCTCTTCGCGCAATCAATCAACAGGGGAGACTCCAACCAATCTCCAGGAGCTGGTGTGTATAGAATATATTCCATAGCATGTTATTGCATGGCTGACTCCACAAAATGGGATTCCACACCAGCACCCATGCCATGAGCAGTTGGAATGAGGCCCTTATGTATGCAAATCTAGATAGCAAATGCCACCAGCCATAGATGCTTGCCTTCAAATAAGTACTCAAAATGAGCCATCATAATCCAACCCAAAGAGCTAATAGCCATGCCCAATGAGTTGCAAGAACATTAATCGCACATGCCCACTAGGTAGTAAAGTGAGAATAAAACACAGTTATGTAAAAACTTTTCTCTTCTTGTGTCAAGAGCAATGAAACAGGGATTGAGCTTCCCCTTATTGCCTCCCAATCAATCGGTGTGACGAACACAAGAGTTTCACTATATCGATCAAATAAACTTGTGGCTTGTTGTCCTGAACACTTGCTGTCCATATCTGTTTTGTGGATGGCAGCATGATGTAAAAAAAGAGAAAGTAATGCAGAAAATTCAAAAAACTGAAAGGAACACATCATCATCAAGAGTAAGTCTGAATAACTCACTCGACCGTCACTCAGCAGAAGTGACACGTTCTGCAGGCGAACGTCCAATTTCCACTCAGTGTCAACGACAGTTGCATGCCTAGATCCCAGTGGCTCCAAGCTGAACTTATGAAGGAACCGTAGAATAGGATAAGAGCACCAAAAATGAATGCAGTCTGCATGGACCCCGCACACTATTTTCACCTGCTGCGAGCTTCCCTCTACTGTAACACTTATCTCCAGTGCCTGGAAAAACAGTTCATGAAACATATTCTGATCCAGGAAAACCTCTGTCAGATTCCCCTCCGCCTCCATGATGCCCGCCAACAGCATCCACGAGCCATCTTTGTTCAGCCGCAGTTCATCAACACGGACGGACATGGACAGGCAGCATGTCTTTCTAGGAAGAGGTTTATCAGGTGCAGAAAACATGTCCTCATCTGCATTATTTCTATCCCTGTGTAACACTTTGAGGGCATGTCCTGGCAGAAGATGGAATTGACCACTCGCAGTAGGATCTTGCCCACCTGCATAATCCTGTATTTCTCCACTATAATCTGTGAGTATAAAATCTAACCTAAAAACACCCACTTTCACAAGGACAGTTGCACTATTCAGATCCTCATCATCTTGGACAGGCCTTCCAACACTTTCAACAGGTGAACAAAGTTTTGGAGAAAGGTCCTTGTCCTCTCCACATGAAGAAGATGGTCCAGGACAGGATGCCTCCTGTAGCACAAGTACTTCTGCTTTCTGGGGCAGCTCTAAAGGGCATAAAATTGTAGGAGAAGCAGGCTGCCTTGAGGAGTCATCTGATGGGTAAGAAGCAGAATCGAAATCCCGGCTTCCCTGCCTTGGGCCCTGATGCACTTGCAAACATGCCATAACTGTTGGAGCCACATCATTCCAGGCTGTGAAGTGGAGCCATACTTTGATGCACGGAAGTGAGACATGAACTTCTCTCTCTGCCGCACCTGACACCAGGAGAAGTTTGATGCCTGGCTGGGACGCCCCAGCAATGTCGTCTCTTGTGCTGCATTTCAGCAGCTTGACATTGTTTTTGTACTGCAGAAGCAGGATGCTAGAGACTTCTACATCCAGCATTTCCAGTGCACCACTTTTCATAGAAAGGCTTACATCCAATGTATTCACTTGCAGAAGCCCAACTGATGTAGATGATATCACTTTTCCTGTTTTGGGTACTGCAATGACAATGCTTACTTTTGACGCACAACACCTTACACTCAGAGAACCTTTCGGCAGGTTCACTTTATTATCAAGCCATTGCTTGCCTGATTTCAAGCTTCCAAGGCCACCTACGGGCATACGAAATCCCATTGCCCTAGATTTCCTCTGAAGGGAAGACAGTTCCTGATGTAAAAACTCAAGTATTTCAAACTCCTTCCCTGATACATCTCCTGTAGAAAATAAGTTGGTTAAACCAGAGTTCATCATGAAAAGAAACACTGGGGAACTATACAGTTGTTTTCTACGACAAAGTGCAACAGACGAAGACAATCAGCAATAGTTGCACCAATGTCTAGAACGCCTTAAATGATACCCACCAGATACACCCTTCATTATAAATTGTAAGTAGCAAACATGATGTGAGTGGCATCCATCTGCATGTCAGCCTTTGGACCAGAAGCTTGACTAAAGGACAGGAAGTCTCTTACTAGGAATCCATGAAATAGGGTAATGAGCCCAATTATGGTAATGAGCTCTCTCTCTCTCTGTCTCTCTCTTTCTCTACAGATATATATGTATATGCAGGTAAGTAAAAAACTCCCATGCAAGGGAAAGGAAAGGAAACTAAGTTTAACGTCCAGTGTTTTACAGAGCATAGAGTAACTAAATAAACAAGTGTGGTCTAATTTCATGAAGGTCATGCAAGAAATTACCATCCACATAGCAGGCATATGTTTATATGAGCATCCTGGTCCTAATGTAATTGGAAAAACTCAACCACCACATTTGAAGTGCGTGTGTGGTAGAACAACTCCTAACTTTACTGCAATTTTCTTCATTCAAATACCAAAATGGATGTGAAAATTTAACTTGACAGACTGCACTTGGGAAAGACAGCCCACTTTGATTTGAATCATTACTTCTGTCAATCATTGTTGTGGCTGAAGAAACTGAATGAGCTTGGAGTTTAGACATTACCATCCAGGCTCAGATTAAGAATAGCCGAATGGATCTCCAAGCATGTTGGCACAGCACTCAGATAACTTGGAGGTATTTCAATGGACATTTCTCCATCCCATCTTTCAATCAAAGGGACCCGACGACTAGCCCTTGTAGAAGTTAACTCGGATGATTGCTTAGGATCACAATCGATGTCATGCACAAATACCGAGACCCTCCGCCCTTCTATATAAAACAAATCCATACTGCCCACACCATTTGACAGTCCATGTTTGGCTGGTGCAGATTTGTTTTGGGGCATAGATGCAGGGGGAGCTGTAAAATATAGCTCTGCAAAAATCACCTCCACAAACCCCTTTTCCCGTTGCTCCCTTGGTAGGAACAGTACAGAATCCCCTACCTCTACCCTCCAACAGAATACTGGCCACTTAGTGGCACCTTTGATACCTCTTGTAGGTGACAAACTTCCAGAACCATCTGCCAGAACTTTATTATGCTTTCCTGGCTTGACATAAGGCATCCAGTTCGAGCTACTGAAGTATCCAATGAGACCAGCCAAATAGTCACTCACTAGTACAACCTGTGCATGCCTCACCTGCACAAGAACTTGCATAACACTGCATGCCTCATCCAATGTCTGGTCAATAGTGTTCTTCACCTTGACATTCCAAGTTGCTGATGGTCCTTCAACTAAGCTTCCAATTGGATTTTTCTGAATGTTACCCGAGGCCCAACCAGTACCCTTTAATTGAAGATCACTGGCAGTCACAACTACCTCCCAAGCCTCCCCACCTGACGCAGGAAATGAAATGGAAACAGTCCCTTCAGGAAGCGCCACAACAGCAACATCACCTCCTGCGTCAAGAAAGTGGATAACAACTCCCTCTAGCTGCACATCCATGGTCAGGGAATCTTCACTTGCCAGCTGGCTTCCAAACTTGGTTGGCAGTCGTTCCAGAAGCTTGCTTGGCAGGTTTCCAAAGCCAGTTACTCTGCTTGAGATATGAGAATTTTGTAAATTCCATGCATAGGAGGTTGAAGCTGAGCCTGAATGGCATGGTCTTTCTTGCTCTTGGGAAGTTCTTGGTTGGGTACAATTGTAGAAGGACCAGGTCTTCAACTTTTGCATAGCAGAGCTGGTGGGAACTCCGGAATAGATTGAGCGTGGTCCATCCTCCACACCCTTTGAAATATGTAAATCATGGTGGCTTCCAGAGGTAGATAGTTTGCCAGCTGCAGTATCAATTTGAGGATTTGGAATAGAACCCACTGATTGCGAACTGCACACCACTGTCTTCTTGCTGGAGACCGAAGCAGCAGAGTTGCCCAGCGACACAAGAACAAATCCATACAATTCTCTGACGACTTTTGGTAAACAATGAAATTCTAATCCCCGCAAGGCCATTAGCAACTTGTTGCTAGATGCCTCAAAATAAATTGCATCACAGGGAGAAGGAGTTTTGGGTTGATTCAAGAAGCTCGTGTGACTCCCTGAGGAAAATAACAAGTACCGCAAAGGGCTGTTTGTGTGCTCTGCCACATCTTCAATGTGAATATTCTTTATCAAACCCTGTAACTCCTCCTTTAGAGCTTGCTTCATGTACCTGCCATACTGTTAGATTGTAACCTCTCTTGATGTACCTGAGAAAATCTATGATGCCGGTGGAGATGAGTACCAAAGCCAGAGGCGGCGGAGAAATCACTATGAGAGTTCAAATCACTTTCACCGACAACTTAAAAGGAATGCTCAGGTTACTGTTGGTGCTCCCACAGAGACACCACTTAAGACTAACAACAACCACCTTCACATGCAGTACCGTGCTCAAGTTCCGTACAGGAAGAAACGTCTGAGACTGACATAATGGTTAGGAACAGAGAATGAAGCAACAATAGGTACAATTTATGCGCGTGGAGTGGGTCAACTGTAACAGGTCAGTGACAAGAGTTCCCAAATGTACATGTGCCCAACTAAATGAAACAGCGAACACGATAACTCACTTGAAGCTGCTGTCCTGAATGTGAGTGACCAGAGTCTTCTTCTGAAGTTCAGAGGTACTGACACCATCCCCACCATCAAGGAACAATTCAACTGTCACAATCTTCAGACTAAAGTTTAACTCCAAGGCTGCCACATTTGCTGCATCTGAGACCGTAGGAGTATGTGGCTCATCTGCTTTAAGGCGACCCAACCTGCTTTTGCAAACTGTAGAACCTTCTGCATCGGATAAATTTGGCATCCCTCCGTGGGAGAAAGAGGAGCTAATATCTGCAAGATTTCCAGGGGCACCCTTGCCTTTGTCATCTCTCCCTTCCTGTCTCAAACTAAGCTTCCAAAACAGCTCTCTGACAGCTCTGCATTTAGCAGATGAAAGGTGAAGTCGAAAGGTTGGCACGCTTCCATATACCTGTTGTAACATATAAATTAAAAAGAGATGAGAAGTCCAGCTCCTCAGTTGAGACAGTTAGCCCAAACCATCAACATGAAGAGCTAAAACCATCCAGCAAGTACTCCACATGCCCACCCTGAGAACAAGAAGCTTTGCTTATAGGGACTCCCACCACATGATTGACTGACTTGAAAGTGCAGATGGCAGTATTCTTCCAAATAAAATAACCAACTCGGGCATGCATTGTTTGCTCATATAGGCAATTATGCCACAATCAGAGTGACATGTTCTGCCCCATTTCCTTAATTATGGTGCTTCTGCATTGACTAAGTAGCCAACACAGTTCCAACCCACGTAGATAAGGTTCCTGCAATATCAATCTCCCCCACTTGAGATAGACACATTTAGGCGAAAAGACCCTTCCAAATGTGTGCACTACAGTAAATTTTGCAACATCCCACAGGTGAGCTATCGGTCACCTTTAGTCGAGTCAAGGTGGGGTCATCTTTCACACAGACATCAATAGCCATCTGCATATTAAATCTTTTCACAAGGTGGAACTCCAGATCGGCTTCCTGGCTGTTCAAGCTTTCATGCCAATCAGCCGGTTGTCCAGTGATGAGAACCTGCATCCAAAGGAAATGAAATGAAAGAATCAAAGCTTTTCCGTGAAAAAGTTTACCATCAACATGGCACATTGCAAAACAAGAAACTGGATACCACGATAGCAGATAGATCACCTGAGCACCAGTCAGCCGAAGCTCAAACCGGTCATACTGTGTGCTCTTGCCAGGTGGCTGGTCACCCATATCCTGACAACAACTATTCTGAGCATGTGAGCCATCATTATGAAGATAGGTCACAAACAGTCCAAAAGAAGAAATAGCTGCATTATTAGACAGCTGCAGAAATGGATGAAGCTGGTCCACTCAGTTCTGACTAGAGATATGTAGACCCTAGACTGGCAAAAAAAAATCTGGTGACAAAAGAAATCAATCTTTCTGTTGGATCAACGTCACCTACACAAACCCCTTCTTAGTGTTGAGAGACATGTGACTGTCCTATCAACAGCACCACCAACATTGCCTATCAATCAAACTGGAAAGCAAACAATGCACATGCCCAGACCCACAGCCACAACTAGACTCAACCAGACCACAGCTCACAGTAAATATCACAGCTTACATATACCTATATTAGATGGGTTAAGATTGAACCAGTCATATAGTAGCTCGTCTCAAATGGCAGCAGTCTTACCTGATTGTGTAATAGACTGCAATGACTCTCTTCCATGTGGCTTTGAACATTGGAGTTCCCGAATGGACCCTTTGCAGATGCATCTTCCGAAACTCTAAACAGACCGGGTGAGGTAAACTGGATCAAGTCCAAGGCGAGAATCTACAGTCCGCATCACCCACCACAGTCAAGGTGAAGCACTTCCCAAGCAGCTCAGGAGGAATAATAACATCACTCACAGGCTTCAGCACATGACTATACATTGACGTTGGATACAAACAGCCATGGTTCCACAACACCGTATTATAAGAAGGGAACCCCTTAAAGGACACCGCAGCATTCCAATAAGTACTTCAACAACTCAGAAGGTCAATGGCCAGAAGTCGGGTATGATTGAAAACAAAGGTTACCATAACACCACTGTTGGATTCTATAATGCTTTCGGGAAATAGGAAGTTGGGTTTTCTGATGTCAATTCGCAGGCCCAGTCGCTTCTTGCTTCCCACCTTACCTCTGTAAGAGCAGTAGAACATGTGTGAGTTGCATGGGCTGTAGATCACACTAGCATTTTAGTTTTTAACATTTATATATAAGCGGCCAATAAAGGATGAATCAGGCAGATTAAGGGTGCCTCATAGCAGTACTGGGATGACACTCCACAATTGATTTCATTTGGCTGCGTGCCCCTCCACCAGTTTCACAAATCAGGAGTCACTGTGCCTACAGGCTCAAATATCTCACATACAAAGATAGACACGATCCTGAATGATTCCTTGCCAAAATTTCTTCTCCAACGGTCCCAGTCAAGCACAGGTTTAGAAATCCTGTATACATTTTCCATCCTAAAATAAACATCATTTCTACACCATCGCCAGTATCAACAAAGGAAGGTTGCTTGTCTAGAAAGTTACTGTCAGTGTTCCAACAGGTTTGGACCAGTCAGTTCTGCAAACAATCTAAAGAGAGAGGCTCAGAAATTACTTGGACTTAGAAAGAGCACCATCGTCCGAAGCTAGATTCACCTGTTAAAATAGCTGTACACGAAGTTAGACATCTGAGCAAGCTGCTGTCTTGTCAGCAAAATCCAATCCAAAAAGCACTTGCGAATAGCAAATGAGAGGCCATAGGGTTTGCTTTAATTTTGGTTTTGGTTGTTGGGCTCTAGAAAGACGGATCCTTCAAAATACAGAGTAAATCCATCTCATTAACAGAGCATGTATTGTCCACAACAAGCGCCTTGCACCTGCTCTGCACATGTTTATGCACACGTCTTTAGTGGTGTTTCATGCTCTACAAGTAACCTCAGCGAGTAAGGCACATCTACAAGTCCGAATAAAAAGAACACAAAAATCCATAAATGCACATCATAAATTACCTTGAAATTGGTCCTTAGGCCGAATAAACTCTAGAGAACTGTAGACCTAAATAACTATATACAACACTGGCCACATGCAAGGCTAAGCTTAAAACCGGCTTCCAAAGCATCCTGATGAACAGCCAAGTTCAGGCATCAACACAGGTTACCCAGTCTAAAGTTATCAAATGGCATCTCCGAAACCAGTGAAAGCCATTCACGGAATGCATGAAAACCTTTTTGAACATTTCTACTGTTATTGCACTAACATATGAATGCACAGAAGCAAAAAAACCAGAGTTTCCCTAAAGCCCAGTCATGACCCAAGAAAGCAACCCAAACAACTGATTAATTTTCATTCCAATAATACCCGGCCATTGAGTGCCTGATGAGAAGCTGGGTAGCAGAAAAAGGAAGATGCATGCTCAAAGAAGGCTGCACTGTACACAAACTCCACAGGTTGTAGCATGACCTGCACCACAGCGCTGATGAGTATACAGTACTAGAGAAATCTGAGGAGACTGAGAAACAGACTAAAATGGCAGCTATATTTAGGCCCCTGACTCTTTGCTCCCATATAGGCAGCTTCAGTACTGGAGAGATCAGATCTTTTCAAACAGACCATGTGGTTGCACTGACAATCTGTGCCCCTTGCGAACAAGTAAGCAGTGAGGAAACAATGGACAAAGTAAATGAAGGCCATGATTCCATGACAAAGTAAACAACCTAAGAAGGAAATGCATTCCAGGAAGAACCAGGTCGCCTTCTCACTTGGGTTCATGTAGGCCAGCTGGCTGTGTGTCTTGGGGCACCATTCCCATGCCAGACATGAACGACAGCAGCAAGGGTGCCCCTGACAATGAGCAAACTGGAAACAATCCGGCTGCACTCAGACCCAATACTATGATCTTCATTTGCAGGGTTCTCAAAGTACTCTAACAAAAAGAATCAGAAGCTGAGCATAAGGTCTCAAATCTGATCTGAAAATGTATACCCAATCGGTGGATACAGAAAGAAAGAGAGAATGACACTTTATGACTAGAAACTTTATACCAACCACAAGCGGCCACAAGGACCCATTGGACAAGATAGGAGAAACCAAGGACTACTTTAGAGTGTCGCCCAAAAGACAAATGCCTCAAGCTGATCCCCAAAGCTGAAAGAAACAAACAGAATATGTCCAGGGGAAGAGCTACCCAAATTCATAGTTTTGTCACAGACTCCAAATAGCCCCACTTCAACGTGAACACTCAAAATTTCAAATTAGCAGCTAAGTAAGCAGACACTTACAGTCATCACCATATCATAGTCGTTCCTGACTCGTTGAAGCTCAAATTGCACCCGCAACAAATGCTCAGTTGGCTCTCCATGCCCAGCTTCTAGCTCAGGGGCCACACTTGCAGAGAAACTGCCCTTACTTATACTGGACTCCACACCAACCCCAGCTCCTCTCTTTATTTGCCCAGACCGTCCTAGAGATGGGCGTGATGTGAACTTCCCCTGCACCCTGATCCTCACTTTATTGAAATATTCAACAACCTTACGTAGCCCCCTCTGAATCTGCTCACCATTGCCTACTCAACTGGTGTTACATGTATCCTGTGTTTTCATCTTGTTACCAGCTGGATTGACTACATACACAAGTGAGAATGGCTTCAACTTTGGATAAAGACACACAAAGCAGCAGTGTCCTAGGATCTTGGCTACAATGTTCATGGAATGAAACTACTTCCGTAGAAAGTTTAGTAACGAGGATGTTTAAAAGGGAAGATTGACCCAATACAGCAATGTATGAATGATGTGCTCCCAAACCTTAAATTACTCAACCATTTTACTGGAGATCTTTATAAACTGCTCATGGATAGAACTGAGTACCTGGTCATAACTTTTGCATCCAAGAAACACCCATCAACTATACTTATACACTAGCAGATGCCAGAGGTGGATTCTGATTAAATAACAAATGCAGATGAAACAGGACCTAAAGTGGCCCAAAAATAACTATCACTTCCGTCAAAATAGAGCTGGCTGCCTATCATGCAAACAGTTTTCTAAAGACGAAATTTTTCCTGGGTAAGAACAGCACCCAAGGTGCAAGAATGCGTGGAAAGCGACTGCCTGGGGTGCACAAGTCCACTGCCTCCAGCATGCGGACCATGATAATAACATCTGTCTTCTCATCCCATATCTGGACGCTCACTCCAATGCCTTGCACTGATAGGTTTAGAATGTCCCTCCCCAAGTCCCTGGTGCACCAGGTGGAATATGTCATCTTATCTAATAATCCAAACCCATGAGTCCTCAAAATAGAGCCTGAGGGTGTTTGCAGCTCAAGCAACCAAACACTGCCAGTGGTCAACAGTCCTAACCAGTAGGATGCACCCATATGGTATCACTGACCAGAATTATATTATTTGCCACACAATCTGCATGAAATAAGGACCCTAAGTGTTTAAGAATCAAAATTACTCTCAATCACAAGAATCTTCGACCAAAGATTAAAAAAACCCCAAGTCTGACAGGCCAACCTGAACTGGAACTGATATGGCGCAGAAACGTAAGGAAGGGCCAGACCAGGTTCCCAGATGATAGGGACTATCAAATGAGCTGAACTTGTAGAAACTACCTGACATAGGGGACAAAACATGTGAATCAACATGAAAGATGACAGATAAGTCACCGGAAGCCCAGACTTTTTCAGAGAGGTCTGTGCAGAGTCCCCCAAAGCAACCCACATCACCCACATAACCCTAGCAACAGTATTCGCGACCAAGCATGACTCCTAGAACGTTGAATCTCCACTTTCTTTGGAATCACATTGCCATCTGGCATCGTCTGCCATAGAAAGCCCATCAAGTATGCTGATGATTGTAGTCAATCTAAGACACACATGAAAACTGCCAAGAAAATGAAGACAGCTGGGCACAGCTGCACAACTTGACAAAGAGGACGTTGAACTCCACTTTCCTTGGTCACCATTGCCCTCTAGCATCTTCTGCCATCGAGTATGCTGTTCATTGGAGTTAATCCGTGGAACAACTAGAAACTGGCCACATTGAAGGCAGAAATGGGCACATTGTGCAACTTGACAACAACACCTCAGAAAATAAATAAATCCGTTAAGGTTATACAGGCTTACGAGCTGTGCAGGCTTCCAAGAATCTCTCCAACATGCAAGGTGATAGCAACACGACAGCATCCCTCTGATGACTCGCCACTTTCCATCACTGGAATCGGATGAAGCATCGCCGCTTCAAATAAGTCCTGCCACATTGTCAAACATGGCTTTGATTCTGAAGTCCGCATCCAGTCGAGTAGCTTCGCAATAACCCCAACCTAGAATACTACGAAAACCAACGCAAAGCAAGACACAAATGAGGAAGTTAATGCAGGCAACAACAATATTTACATTGCTAAACATTAACTTGTTCAACTCCATCTCCAAATGCAGTGTAAGAATAGCATTTCCAAGGGTGTCCACCTTGATTATCTCCTGGGGAAAAATCTGGCCTGAATTGGTAGTGTCAGCAGCACCCAGCATACCAAGAGAAAGCCAGTTGAGCCAACCACGCTGCTGAAGGACCGGTTCCTGGCAATGGGGATCCCCCTCACTTAAGGCTCCATTGTCATCAAGGTTTGCACTCTCCCTGGCTGCATTTCGAAACACATCCTGGGCCCAAATTTCTGAGATAATGAAAGGCCCTATAACGAAGGTATGAGCATACATCACCATTAAGTATCTTCTTGAATCTTGTGTGCTAGCACGTATTCAAACTGTCTGAGCTGTAAACAGCATTGAAGAGCATTGAAGAGCATTGAAGAGCAATGACTATGTTGCTCTTCAATTTCCTGTTGATAAGAGACTTTGGAGCACATCAGAGTTACTGGTGACTTCATGGCTGTTAGGATGGTGGATATTAAGCCATTCAAAATGTGAAATGTCCCAAACAGGACTCTATCATAATTCATGTATGGCCAAAAGATAGTTTTAAGTTTCAAAAAGATAGCATCCCCAAGAGTGTGGAAAATGCTCACCTCAAGGTACATCTGGTTCTCGGCAAGTGATCTAAAGTAAAGAATCTCGTCCATTTCAAACTGCTTCTCCATTTCTTCCAATGCTGCCGACTCCTCATCTCCCGTTGGCTTAATCCGAACATGCATAGCCACTTCATCAGCACGTCTACTTGAAGGTGTTTCTCAGGCCAGAACAGTTGGTATAAGATTTAATGATTTGGTTCTATTGAAGCTGTACATGCACACCTCAGGACCAACCATGCTGTTTGGTGTGCTTCAAAACCCAGGCATTGGTTTAACAAACTCCTCTGTGTTGCAATATTAGCCCTAAATTTGGTTGCGCTGCATGTCAAGCAACTGATGCATGAGGTTTTTTAAGGCTAACAACGCGTCTCTTTACTCAGCATTTCAAGATCTTCAAATTTAAATAGTGACTACACCAAGAGGAATAACCATATCTAAAACATGACATGATAAATTTCATCTATTTGAGCTGCAATTCGTCTCGACGTACCAGCCCTTGCTGCAGACTTTCCAACTTGTCTATGTAAAGAGCCACATACCGCTTCCGGTACTCCCTGCAGACCATTCTTCTTAGAACCCCCTGTCACCTGACTGTCTCCACCTTGAGAAGCTGCTAGGTGCATCTTTAATTTTTAGTCAGAATAAACTCATATCTTCACTTTTAAGCCAGACACACCAACAAATAAATAAAACCAAGGGTACAAGGATATTCTGAAAGGTAAATGACAGTGTCAGAGCAAACTTGCTAAGGAAAACGTGGGAATTTCGTTACAAGTCACCATAAGGAGCCATAAGGAAAGCTAGAAAGCTCACGTGCGCCAAGACAGGTAACTCCACGAGCGGCGCCGCAATCTCTTGCGGATATCAGACAGGACTGCCTCAATTGCAAACTGCCACAGCTGCTTTTGCCACGCACTCCCTGCTTCCTTTCTAAACTCACCCACTTTAGGCCTAAAACGGCCATACCTGCGCACACGGCTTTTGGTGCTAAAATTACGAACGGAAAATATTTAGAGGTAAGAAGTCCTCCACAACTACAAAAGCCCATGACCAAGAAACCATAAAAGTGCCTCCCAAAGCACATGAAGCAGGGACGCAAAGCATACAATGTCTTCACCACCAATTTTCAACAAGGTGTTTCCCAGAGTTCCACAAGATCTGAGAAAACCAGTAACCTTTACAACCAAGTTGAAGCATACTTGGCATTCTTCAGCAGATACTTTATGAAGAAGTCTCTGTAACCACTGATGCTCTAGTAGAAAGCAAACATCACAAGCACAACTACTGACTTGAAAGAGAACTTCAGTAGCCTGCTACTACTTGACTTGGGGTAACGACCTGGCCTTAAGAGATGTTGACAAGAGTTGAGATAAGTCACTTTTCGCGTAGACGTGAGATGGAGATGGCATCCAAGAGCAAAAGCATTTCACAAAGCTGGTGATCCTCCAACGCTAGTGACTGTCACTCACATGCAGGCAGGTGCAAAGCAAGCACCATCAGTCTCTCTATCAACATCCCAACATGCACCTCTCTTTGCCAGTGGTCTCTTTGTCACCTTCCATACACTCCAATCCTTGTCCACAACTACTTCGCAAAAATTCATCCAATCTCACAAATACTCCATGTCTCTGCAAATAAAACACTTGAAGAAACTCACAATCAACTGTGGACTGTACTCACCTATCACACAAGTGCAAGACATTACACCGTAGACATCGAGAAACAACCAAATGAGTGGGCAGGGGGATCTACCAGATCATCAATGTTGACGGCAATGGCATACTGTGAGCCGCCTTCTACAAACATTTTGTTTTTGTTCACCTTCAAACAAACAATATGCACAGCATTTTTAAACAGTGCTAGAAACATATGAGTGTCTGCAATCTGGGGCTTCAAATAATTTGTTTGTTTAAGGTTCAGGGTTATGCTAGTGAGACTCACTACACAGGTATCCTCTTTAGGCAACTGACTCTTCACATGTCATGCATAGGAACCCTGCCACCACTCCTTACCAGGAGAACTCTGGTTATATTCATATGACCAACCCCTACAGTAGACTAGTGAGTGGCTATCAATGTGCTATGTGGAGTCCAACATTAAGCTGGAATACTATCCTCTCTTGTCGGAAAAGAAAGCAAGAGTATCTCACAGAAAGAGCAGACAACATGTAAAGGTACGTCTCGGCACAAAAGTAGTTGGTGGAGTTCAATGTTCGCAAGAGAAACAGAATAAATGGCAAAAAGAAGAAGAGGAGCATAAGCTACCCAGAGCTTCAGAGAAACATTCGTGGGGCGCAATATATAGACAACTTGGTCACTTGCACCACCAGCTCCCCTCCTGAGAATGCTAATGCTCTCTTTGTTGTGCGGCTCCAGGGAGGCACCGAAGGGATGGCGACAAGGATTCCAATACAGTGCAAGCTGCAGAATCTCCACCACTTTGTGCTCCTGACTACCCCTCGGCTTCCCTGCTGCAGAAACTCTGGCAACAATAAAAGACACAGCCATCAGTAGCGGACAGCCATCAGTAGCGGACTTATTGATAATCCCAGGACAACATTACCAAATAAGCTTGTCCATGACCAAACTGTACATCAGATGGACACTGCTGGTTATGTGCATCCATCATGAGCAATAACTGTCATAACAAATACAGAAATATTTTGGGTGGCAAAGGCTTTCATCACAGGCAGTAGTCATAGCAATTGTTGATTTTTTGACTGCCAAAGCTGAGCAGACAGTGTTACAAACCCAGCAAATGTAGCATCACTGGTGCTGACTGTGAGCCCAGATAGGGTGATGCCTATAAAAAACACAACCTGCATGCAAGAGTACCATGTAAAGCACGTGTCAGATTTGCCTACTGCTCAAACGTGTGCGGTGCTCATGGACAGTGTGGGCTCAAACAATATTTGACAAACACCCTCAAGAGATTGCAGGATGATGCAGGAACCTTGCACAAAGCCATACCTCAGGATCCGTTCTCTCATCCATGTATCGAACATGAACGTTGTTGACTGTCACTTGTACATTGTCGATAATCTGTGAGACAACATCAAAAATGTTGTTTTCCAAAAAGATAAGCCCCCCTCCTCCTCAATGTAAGCAATGTGATGAGATTCATAGTTCATCAATAAATGCCCTTCAACCCCAAGCGCATACCTGGAAACCCTGACATAGTACCCCTGGTGTAATTGAACACAATTGAAATACTTATCCAGAATAGCTAACTAATTTTGTATCTCAACTTCCTTCGCCTGCCGTTTAAAGCAAACCTGGCAGTAAAATGCTTCATCAACCACCTTTCTTGCAAACCTCTCATGTATCTTCATCTAGATGAATAAAAACACCTTGACTTTCTTTCTCCAGTTTCCTCATTACCATTAGACAAGTATTTGTAAGTGCTATCCCAAGGACAATAAGGCCAATATGAGAAGACGAGTGACCAAAACATGAGTTGAAAAGTTATTAGATTGTACGTAACTAAACACAACACACAAACCAATAAAGAATCTCAACAGGAATGTAATGTCGGTGAGGAAACAATTTGAAGACCGGATTATGCAAAAGAGCAAAGGATTACACAAAGAGAAGTTGTACTCACCTTGCTACACAAGTTTGATAGGAAGGACTGCCCTGATTTATCTTCTGCTTCAGAAAATGAAACATTAGATATTTGAGCAGGTAACAGAGGACAGGCTACTGCTTTGCTAGTCTGCCAACTATATCTCCACTTCATAAACTACACAGGAGGCACACATGATGTCTACTACATAGTGAATTTGTTGTGTTCCAACATTCGAGCTTGAACACTAGCATTATATCTATATGACGGCCTAGTACACTTTGAACTCACTATTTGAGAGGTAACCAAAGATCTAATGTGAGTGCATAGCGTGTGGGCATGTCTAATTGACATTATCTTCTCTTCCATCAACCTAAAAGATACAGTGTGTGGCTGCACACCCCAAAAAATTCAAACCACTATCAACAACAGCAATGGTTTATACTTTACCAGAGACACGAACAGAAAACTTCGAAATTTCTGCTGATGCAAGAGCAGCTTTCTTGGCTGCCAACTCTCTTCTTTCTAATGCCTCCGCATCCCACTGTCATGCAACCAGGCCGAGAATTTGTAAGCACTGCCACTACCTGCTAAATAGAGACTCATCACCACATGCACCACATGCTTTGAAACTCTGAATAATCGTATATAACCCTAAATAATCTCTTAGGGGCTTCGAAGCACACTCAATGAAAGCATAAGTTGTCTTCTCTTGAAGCTTGAGGCTGAGCCTAAAGCCCTGGCCCTATTGGGGTCTAACTTTTGGGCTGCTCACCCACAACAGATTGATGCTTCTGTGAAGGGCTTTCTAGAGGATGTCTGGAAAGCCCGAACTAATTGTTTCTATCAAGATAAGTCCCACTCCTGGAGGGAGCCCCTCACAAAGATAGTGGCTACTCCCTCTGCTTCCATCCACTGGGCGCAGGGTCTATGGCCACAAGGCTACAGTTTTTTTTTTTTTAAAAGGGAGTATATTCTCTTCTCTTGAGGCTAAGATTCATCGAAAATATGTCAGTTTTGCAATTTTCCAAGCTGATTGCCATGTCATACTTATAAGAGTACAACCGGAGCAGTAGCCCTTCAGCAGATTAACACCGAGAGGTTGGATTTTACCACCTTTACAAAATTTGTCAGTTGGCCAGTTTGTCCTTGTATCCAGCGATGTGTATGAAAGTCCATATCCCTTTCTTCAATGTGTCAGGTTTGGTCGCATGACCTTTTCACTAGATGGTTTGAACAAGAAAGCAGGAAAACCAAAGCCCAATGAAAACAGGCCTAAGGCACAAGAGAAGGCCAAGGAGTACACAGGAAACAACCTCTGCGTCCTCCCGAGGGCCAGCAGAGATCAAAACATCTTGAAGGGACACCAAAATGGGTTCCCACCCCAGCTTCTTCCAGGGAACTTGAAGTCTCAGCTTCCCTACTGAACCTGCTCCTCACGTCCCAAACTCATTTCAGTTGATGTCATAAAAAAGATTTTCCACACTCTCTGGAGTATAACAGATTGCAACTACACCACCCAACCCTGAGGGAATGAGCAACAAAACTCGAGGCAGTAGTCAACCAAGGCATCACTGGGTAACAGATGCATTAGCAGAGTCTAAAATTTAAAAAGCCACCCTTGTGTTATAACCTGTTGGAGACATGAAACCTATCCCTCATCTGAGAGATAAGCCTATGTGAATAATAGGATACACCTAATCAGAATTGGTGTTTTACTGCAAGCCTCTCATCCCAAGAAAAACCTTCAAATAGGATGAGGACATCTGCCAAAATTGAGTGTGCACACATGCCTTGCTTGATGGTAAAAGGGAGCTGCAGGTAGTCAAATGCCTCCAGCCGCAGTTCCACATTCTCTAGTAAAACCTCTCCTGAGCCCCAAAATCCTCAGACAGCGTTAGGTCTCAATCCAGATTATGGAGCTGACTGCCTGTCTTTTTCATACTCCAGTTCATGCAGTACATGTCATCCACAAAAGTGGCCCAGTAGCTCAAGATACGTGAACACTGGCATGCACTCTGCAACGTCCTTGATAGATGTGTCTTGCGATGTAGCAATGCTTTCGTTATGATCACCCTGAAAGCTTGATGAAACCGGAACATATGACTCCACTGCCACTCTAATTCTGTAGAACCTAACCCTAAAGTATCCCTTCTCTCCATCCTTCTCCCTCCTACTACTTCTGAAGTCCCCCTTCTGAAGTCCCCCTTCTCCTTCGTTGGTCAGTCTATGACTTTCTCTCTCTGAGCTGCCAATTTTCTCTGACTTCATTAAAAGCTCATATACAAGCTGCGACCAACGCCTCGGCCAGGTCGATGGCCACGAGGCTACGCCAAGTAAGGTCTAATTCGGACGGATCAACATCAGTTGTTCGTTCACATAAAGAGTACAAATTTCTCTCTCTCTCGCCCTCTTTCACACACCAAAAAAGAGCGTTTCTGACCCTGCTTTGAATTCTGCGGGGAGTACTCTCAGCACATTAATGCTATAGGTATCAAGATTGCTACGAAGAGCTTTGGGTATCAAGCCAAGCCTTTCGAGGCTGTACTATTCTGCTCCCTCCACCAAATTAACTTCTTCGACGACAAACCACCTTAATGAGTGCTACCTTCGTAGACTTGCTCGTGGGTAATTTTATAGAATACTGCAGACCCTTATACATAATTGAGAGGGAAATTTTGATCACTCACCACTCCAGAGCCCAATGCGGAACTGCTCTCGCTGCATATCCTTGACATAGTGACCCAAGTAGCCTGCCAGAATCTGGTACGCAGCACTCTCAAACATGACTCCACACAGCTGTTTCAAAATTTCAAATGTTGTTTGTCAATTGCGGCATAACTCCACCCAGCTGTTTAGAAAATTTCAATTGTTTTTGGTTGATTGCAGTCTTATTCCGAGGTGGCAGCGATGGTGGCGGAGAAGCCCAACAGAGAGTTGTGTGCAGGTGCTGCACAGGCGTGTGTGGGCGCGAGGAGGAGTGCACGCTCACTTGATGCGAAGTGGTTAGCATCTCTATGTTCCTGCACCACGTGGCACCCACCTTTTCTTCCCACAAATTCAGATGGACAGTTCTTGGATGGATGCTGCTTGAATATCTCCACAAAGATTCCCTTGATCTTGGGATCCTGCTTTCTGGGGACTCCCATCATTCTACCGTTCTCGTTCTCGGGTGGATCATTCTGCTATGTACGAGGGATGCAGGAAGCACGGCTTTAGCAGAACTTGATGAAGGTACATGGTTGCTATGGCTGATGCACGGCCACAAGATCTTAACCCTGTTACAAAGGCATTTCTTCTCGATTCTTTTTCTTCGTTCAGTGCATCTTAGTGCACCCTTTGGCTGTAGACTGTAGACGCAGTGTTGGTCCCACGCTGGCCGGTCTAGACTGCAAAAACCTAACGATCAGCAGATCTCCACCAAGGCCAATACTGCCTTTTCCGAGGCAGGTCAGTGATAAAAGCATTTGAAAAGAGTCCGTAACAAGATCCTCCAGCACTTAAAAGAGTTTCCACATCATCGAGATTCTCCTGATGTAGCGAGAAATCAGGCTATTATAGTTCACCTCACTACTGTTTCTAGAAGTCCTATCAGATCCAAATGCCATGGTCGAATTCATATGATGTGGGTGAGAGGGTTTCCAAGGCTGGTCATAATGTGCAGATGAATTGGACTTCTACTTGAAGGCTAAGGAAATGGAGTTATTGATGACTTTCTTATCCCTCTCCCCTTCAGTTGCTGGCTCCTCCCCTTATCAGCTCAAGACTCAGTTTTGAATGGCCTCAGAGGTGGTGGCCTGTATAGCTTCTGTTCTAATAATGACCTGACACATCGATAGGATTGTAGGGAGAAAGGGAAGCAAGGAATGGAAGAGGAGGCAACCATTATATGTGATGTAGGGACAGATGATAATGCTTATAAGATGGTGCTGGCTGTCAGCCCAGGTGTCAAAATCCCGAACTCTGAAGCAGAATGAGCGTCAAAATCAACACATTTTGGACTACTCTGAAAGAACTCTGCATCAGTCGACCCCTCTTCTACTTCAAGGTCGGGTACCGCTGCTTCAACCACACTGTCTGTCTCATCAAGTGTTTTGCTCCCCACTGACAACCCATACGATCCAAGAAATTCCAGAAATGTTGCTCTATTGGGTAAAACATGCTTCTTATCCATTCTTTCCAGCAGTTCTCCCATCTCTTTCCTTCGGCCATCCTCCCCATAGGCCCTGCAGACATGCCAAAACGAGTTGAGATCAACATGAAGAGAAAGCCCTCACAAATTGAACAATCAACAAAATAATGTGGTGGGCACAAGAACAAGTCACTTTAAGGGATGACATATTAATGTCTGAAAGTTGCAATCACACCTTTGCATCGCAAAGCCCGACCCCATAATATAGCATCTACCAAAAAACCCATGTCTTTGTGCAGTGAAAAATCCTCCAAAAATAACTCTACTATTGGTAGCTGGGAAGACTTCACCTGAGAAGAATCAAATATGAGGAAGCCCGTGGGTGCAAACCCAGATTCCCTGCATTGCTTAGCAACCCCTCTGCCTCCTCAAACAATTTGTGCTCACAGTAAGCTCCCACCAGTGCATTCAATGTTGAAAGTTGTGGCGTCATGCCCACCTTCCCCAACCGGTCCAAGCAGTCTCCAACTTTGTGGAAGGCACCTATATGCCCATAACCGGTTATTAAAACCTCATATGTGATGAGATTGGGCTTAAGACCTGCATCCTCCAATCTGGAAAGGACTGATTCCATCTGTTCCACCTCTCCTGCCTTTCCGTAATTCCACATCAGCGAATTGTATGTCTTCAACTCTGGCTTGTGTTTGGACTTTGCACCTGACATGCTCTTGAATACCTGTGTTTGCAACTGTGAGCTGCTATGATAAAGTGGCATGTGCAAAGAAAGGCTTCAAATTTGATCAGAGGAACCTCCAGTATATCTCTCGTACGGCCAATTGCCAAACCTCGTAAATGCTAACAGCAACGGATTACCGGTAGGGAACAAAGGCAATAACTCTCATATCAAAGGCCTGACTGAGACCAGTACTGTCTTCCTTTGATCCTGAAACAAACCAAAAGATCCGTAGTTTACATGACTAATTCAGTCTTCCTGCATTTGAGATAAGAGATCACTCACTTGCTCCATCTTGCTGAAGGCTCTCGCCCTCCCATAGGCATCAATGAGAATGTTGTAAGTCACTAGATCAGGCTTGATATGATCTCCCCTCATTAAGGCCAGTGTTTGTTCCATTTGCAAATAGTTCCCAGCTTTTCCATATGCATCAAGTATCCCATTGTATGAAAAGACATCAGGTGAGATTCCTGCCTCCTGCATTTCCTTAAAAAAACCATTTACTCTCTCAAAGTCGCCCAACTGAGCACACGCCCTCAACAAAATGTTGTATGTTACCACATTTGGCAGACATCTGTGAACCCAAAAAATCCCATATTCCATATTAGTCCCAAATGGTGACAACAGTCCTCCAGAAAAGCAATATAGAGGGATTCATCCAGTGAGACTAGATATTCCTGCAGATGATAAGAAAACAAGAAGGAAGCAGGAATCCTTCACAATTTGACATGTAATCAGTACTGAATTCCACAGATAAATGCACACAGCCTTGCCTTTGATCAGCATACGGCCTCTGCCCTCTGGATTCCCTGAAGGTTCCATAGGTACTCAAATGAGGAAGACGCATGATTCGCACCTAGGTTTTGTCTTCATCTCCTCAAGAAATACAAGGGCCCTCTCAAACCCCCTGCCCATGTCCTTGCTTCGAATGTGAGCAGTTATAACAGCGTTGTACAGGGAAGTATCAGGCCTGCCCCCATTTTTACGAAATTCCTTGAATAGCCAAATGGCAAGCCTCAATTGCTTCTCCTTCCCCATGATTGAGATGAGCTTTGAATAGAAACCATTGTCAGGCTTATACCATCTTTGCTGTTGCATCCATCTGAAGACCTACCAAGAATGCCACTCCACAGAATTTTTCAGTCCAACACAAACACACAACGTTGACCCAAAGCGTCAAAGGAGAAATCGGCTTGGTGAGCAGCCCAGAACGCAATCCAAAACCTGAAAAACTGACCGCCACTTGAACTACCTACATTTCAGCAGCTAATAAACCAGTTTTCATTTTGTTGCTTGTCCCTGATGACGTTCACACCACAGGACCATGCAAAGAGGATGAGTTTCTTTCCAGCTTCCTCTTTCTGGCCTTGAAAGAAAGACCTTTCTTCATTAAAAAGACCTCAGCATACTTTCTGCATTTTGACTGGATCTCCAGGCTTAAGAACAGAACGTGAATTCCCAGTTTGACAATAATTTCCATGGACTGCGACTCAAAATATGCAGACACCCTCCTCGGCACGAAGACGAAAACAATTGTGTACACCTCAAGAGCAAGAAGCCACCGACGCTGCTTGCCAAGGACTTCCATCATTGTAAACCAATCAGAAGGCTCCAATGAGCGGGCTTGCGTCTCCAGCACCTGCTACAACAGAAGATCATGTTAGATAATTGGCTTTAATCGTTGCATTTGGCATTGCTCAGGTGGAGACGGCCAACCTTGCATTCCTGCGAGGGCTCTAGAAGAAGTTAATGCCTGATATGTGAATGAACTTACGAAATCCAGAGTCACCGTACCTGCACTGCATTCACTCCCGTTGCGCTCAAACTCTGAACAATGCTGGTTACTGAAATCCCAGGCTCTTGTCGTCGTCTCTTTGGCACTCGGCTTGCCGCTCTTACTGTGGGATACCTTACTTGCCACCCAATCTGTGTGCTTCCAAACCCGTGACAACTCCGATGAGTGAAGCAAATCTCGCAACTTTTTGTGGAACTCAAAAACCCCTCACAGACCCTGTCTACTCCCGAGCGAAACCCCTGATACCTGCGATTGCCAAATCCTACTGCACTGCTGACTCCTTGACATGTGTGTACACGCAACCGCACCCCTGTGCTGAGATGCCAAGCTGGGATTTGGAATAAACCCTGGGAGCAGTGAGAGCTGGGATGCTGAACACACCCTAGATTCATCACTAGAGACTTGGATGCATGAATGCCCAGCAGCGAAGAAGTGCAAACCTCTAAACCCACAAGTCCGATCCTCGTGCACAGTGCGAGTTCAACACCTCCCTGCTTTTCTTTTTCTCCCTTCTACCTCTTTTGAGAGAGAGGCACTTGGCAAAATGACACTGAACAGATGTCCCATAGATTTTCCCCTAAACGTCCTAATCCGGGTAAATGATTTACCCGCACAACACTGGTCCATACCAGTGTTGGGCGGTTATTTGATTTCTTTCAAAACCTCCGGTTCTGGTTTCTACAAAATCTTAGAATCAAAGATCCTCCGGTTCCGGTGTTTTCAGATATTTTTAATGGAAAGAACCACCGGTTCCGGTTAATTGTAAGAACCTAAAAGAACAGGCGGTTTCTTTGGCGGATCTTTGAGGGTTTTCAGGCTGGTTATCTCAAAACTACGTAACCGGCGGTTATGATCTTTTGCCGGCTCTTTGTATTTTTGAGAACCACGGTTATATATCCATATAACTTTCTTGATAACTTGGGGGGGGGGGGGGGTTTTGTAGCTGAAGCAAAGAACCTCCCAACAGCGTTGGATCGGTATAAGTTATAGTATATAGGTCCAATCCGGGTATCAATACTGATATCAACCCGGTAGGTAAGACCTTACCAACACCCCGGGCAATACCATACTAGAGGCAAATACATACCTCGCTCCATATTGTGGTATATACCCTTTTTCTTACTCCCTCTAGTGTTAGGTGTACCTGGATAATAGTTAACTTCTTTTTTTGTTTTTTTTTTGGAAAGGGGAGGCCCTAGCCCTTATAGCTTTATTGAATTATTGAGGGAAAAAAGTAAAACCGTGAGGCCCGAAGGCAACCATGCGTAAAAAATGATCCAGAGAAAACATACATGGCAGAAGCCAATCATGAATGAATCGAAGCTATGAACCTAGAAGCCTGACTCCAGGTTATTGAGACTTTTGTTATATCGCTAAAAAGTGTCAGCCATCTTATCTGTAATCCAGAAATGTAACCAATTATTTAATTAAATTAATTAAATTATTTCTGGTGGTTCCTTCTAGGCATATGTTCCTTATTATGCACAGGTTTTTATGTAGGCTTGTCACTGTCTCTTGTTTCCCTTCCCTTATTGTCTGCGCCCTCTCAACTATGCAAAATGGTCAAGTCTTATACATTAAGTGGTATTCTCGGGACGTTGTCCCTGTTGGAGTCTCACGAGGTCCTCCCCTCAAGTGAGGATGTTGGGTCCCAACTACACTCACTATGGTGTGTGTGCCTCATGGCGTTTTAGGGGTTTTAATTTTTTTTTCCCCGAATAATCCCAAATAAATATATGGGCTGCCACTAAATTGATGGAATAAAGTATTCAGGGATTCAATCCCTCTGTTTTAAAATAAAAAATAAAATAAAATAAAATGACGTTGTTCGTATATCTATGATGGTGCGTTAAAATGACAAATCGAGTCTTGCAATAAAATATGCATATGACCAAGAAGTATATAGATCCGACGGCTAAGGGACAAGGACTTCTCATTTGTATCATAAGTTTTGCACTTCTTTAGAGCTGATTCAACTCACTAATAAAGTCAAAGTACTCCGGTCACATTTGTAGTCTTCACTAACTTGCATGGGCATTGACAAAGTCCAAATTTGGCATCCTCCATGATTGTCATGATCCCAGTCTAGGAACCAGTGTTTTATTTCTAACGAATTTTTTCTCTTTTTTGACTTAGCCATCTCCCTGCGACTGGTGCAAGACAAAGAAAGCTCTAAAATTTAAAATTGTTCAACTGTCCACAAATAACGGCTCTCTTAACAACGAGAAGAGGAAACAAGCCCAATATGACCTAAACAGAAAATTTCAAGATGTATGGGCTGCTAGGCTTACATGGCAAAATATGTTGTAGGGGAGGATGGCATGATTCATGCTTGCAAATAGTCGTTGGAATGACTTCTAGTGCAAGCGTCGTAGCCAAAAGGTTAAAACAATTTAAAAAGTTGCTTATAGGGTTGCCCATTAGAGGGCTGGAACTTAGTTTTTTTTCTTATTTCTCCTGTGCGGTTTCTTAGTATCGAGCTGTTGTGTCATGGAACACGATGATCGCATGATAGGGCGTGGGATGGAGGCTTTGCATTGAGCTACTGATGCGGGGCGAAGCACAACCTGCACCGCAACCGCAATGGAATCTTAGCTCATGTTTGTACCGTGATGTGGTATTCTTCCTGATGTTTACAAGGTTCTTGGGAGAGTCGGCTTGGTCTTGGCAGTCCATGTTTCAATCAACGCCCGCTCAGCTGCACTGTGGTGGTTCTCACAGACCAATATTCTGACTTTAACGAACATTGCGAGAATGAAGCCCTATTTGTAGCTTCTTTTGGGGGATTCAATGATGCAGATGCAAATTGTTCATGGAGAGGTGCCCCAAGATAAAAGGAATTAGTTGGTCCAATTTGTTGTTTTTTTTCCACATCCTTAACGAAGGCAAGCCCATGACCGACTATGAGGGGTTGAAAGATCTTTTCAAGCAGCTGAAAGTAAAGATTCTTCAAACAAACATTGATCCGATAACAGTGGCTAGAAATGGCGGAATACATGTATTTAAAGTTCTTGCAAGCCACCAAGGAGGCTCTGAATGCATCTAGGTACCTATCAGTGTCATGTAATGAGATAACCTCAATTAAACCAAAATTGGCCATTTGTCCATGTTTGTCCATGTTTTGCGTAAAAAATTGGCGAAGACTACCCATACTGCTCACATAGGAGAGACTTATAGTTGGTGCAAATGCGGAGGCATTGAAGAGACTCACAGTCGAAACCCTCATGATTGGTGGAGGTCTGACGAGGGAAAAATTAGCCCAAAGTCTTGTATCATTTAGCACAGATGGTGTGAGCATCTTTCAAGGTGTGCAGACATGCACCAATGTGCAACTGTAGTACAAAGATGCTCCTCGCATTGTGGGGGTCCATTGTATGGTCCACCGGACCAACTTGACAGTCCAAACTTTGTGTGACCTGAGCTTGGTGAATCGGTTGGAAACTTTGCTTCAATCCTTGCACTCTTATTTTGCGCATAGTCCAAAACTTCACCTTGGATTTCAGAAGCTAGCCGAATTGATGCAAACCAAGGGTACAAAAATTCTTTGGAACATAAAGACCCGATGCATTAGTTTGCTCAAACCAGCTGCAAGAGTTATGGCTGAGTATAGGACTCTCAATGTGGTAAAGATGGCTTTGAGCGGCGTGGGGGAGGCCAAAGCAGCTTCCAACCTTTGACCTCCTTGTTGATATTTTTGACCTTTTGTTAGGTCTATGCTGTGTGTTGCCCTTGCTCAAAGATGTGAACTCCTTGATGAAGTTTGCAGAGAGAAGACTCCGGCCTAAGCCGGCGTAACTGAAAGCCACTTCGCCTTGCGGCTACTGCCCCCTTTCGAGGGTGGGCCCTATAAGAAATACAGGTGTCCAAGAGGACACGGGGTAACTGAGGAGAAGGGGTATCAGTGGTACCCTTGGGTACCCAAGGGTACCTAGGGTAGCGTCGTAGAGCTAGATTCTAGTTGTCGTTTGTTGGTAATGATGGCTGTGAGGGAACGTAGCGCCGTGAGATGAATGGCTTTAAAGCATTTGTGGATAGGGGGGAGGGGAATTTGGAGGTTGTCGTGTATAACATTAATACTGGCATTGTGGATACCTCCTTTAAATCTGGCAGTGATGACGGTAAGCGGGCCGGTATTCCAGCCTCGCCGGCGGATTGTAAGGATAAGTGAGGCGTATTTTTGCTGTTTTCCAAGATCGAATCCATGGGGTAGCAATCGTGGCAGTAAGTGAATTCAATGTAGTGTATGATGAATTTTGGGGAGGGTGCAGTGGGTAGTGGTGTGTTTGTGGATAGTCCTAGGACAAGTAGAATATCAGGACAGAGCCTAGCGGGGTAGGTGCATGGTGAGCTGGTACATGTACAGGGGAGCAGCCATGGTAGCACTGTGTGGTCTGGGGGTCGACCTTGATAGGTGTCGGCGTTAATGAGTGAGTACCACATGGTTTCAGCTCGACTTAGAAGAAGTTTATGGATGTACCACACTGCATGGTTGTGTCGTGTTATATGGAGGCCATGGATAATCGGGTGGGTACATTGGCTAAGTAGGTGTGGCCAAGTGTCGCGCTCATGATGGGTGTGTGAGCATAATGGGCAGCATGGTGATGGGAAGAGGCGTGGCCAAAAAATATGTTTACGCTGGTGACCCCATGTATTGGGCGTATTGGAATTTAAGTGTTTGCCGGATCTGTGCGTCAGTGGTAGCTTTGGTGTGCCAAAAATAGTTTGATAGCTTGTGGTGAAGCACTGTAGACTGAGTCCATTTCTGAATGTGCACTTTGGTGTGGCTTAGAGAGGCGGCGGCTTGTTTGTTTGCTTCCCGGGTGAGAGTGGTCATAAGATTATGTATTGGTCGTGGTGCGGGGGGTTTGGGACTGGATGAATGAGCCAAAAGGGGTGGGTGTGAGCAATGTGAATAGGGTCGTCCGTGGGAACCACTAGAGGTGGAGATGCGCCTTCTTGGGCAAGCAGGTCTGCCGCCTCATTACCTTGAATGCCGGTGTGTGATCGGACTTTGAGAAAATGGATGGGGTGGCCTTTGGAGACGACAAGATTGACGATGGCTGCGATGAGGTTGCGGTCTTGGTGATGATGGTAGGAGGAGGGGCGGAGATGTGGTTCCGAATGAGAAAGAGTGAGGTGGGGCTATCTGTGAAGATATAGTATGGGGGCGGGAAGGTATCTAGTAAGGAAAGTGCTTCGAATATGCCCATGAGTTCTATACGCAGTATGGTGGCAGGGCCAGGGAGCCTGAGGCCAGTGCCTTGGTTGGTGGCTGCATGATATACGCTGTAGCCGACATTGGGTTTGATGAGGGACCCGTCAGTATAATGGGAGTTAGATGGGGGTATCGAAGATGGATGTTTTGGCGGTATAATGAGGGTATAGGGGGTGTGGGTATTGGCAGGGTGGCCGGAGAAGGGCGCGGTCCCGCCATAACCCAAGCTTTGTTTCGTTTGTTAATGGGGAATGAAGTTGATGCGTCATTAGAGGAAGCGGATTGCGAGAGAGGGATGTTTGGGTAGTGGGTAACAGCCTTCAGTTTGTGTGTCCGGGTTAGTAGTTGGTTTAGTTGGCGCATGAAGGGTGTTGGTATAGTGGATGAAGTTTGCACAAGCTCGTTATACTTCTGTGGTTCATTTCATACATAAGTGAAAATATGCCAATCTGACGTCTATGCTATGTATATAGATGCCACAACCACATATTCTCAAGGCGACTGAGCTACAATAGCAGTACCACATCAAAACTTGTTTCCTAGTATATGATGTGTTTAGCAGAGTCAATTTCCTGCAAGGTAGCCATTGGCTTTGTTAGAAGAAAAAATGAGAGTACTCATTTTTTGTTGGCCATTGTAACTAAAGCCAAAGCACTCCATAAGGCGTCTCTCTCCCAGTCTGCCTGATGTTGAGGTACAAGCATTCCCTTGACATAAATCTTTGTGGTTTTGAACTAGTGCTTGGGGGCTGCAAAATGTTCAAACATAATGTCAAAGGTATTTCTAACAAGACCTCCAATTTGGTCCTAGAGTTACTGCCAGTGGAATCGGCCAGCTAAACCCCCAAATTTCGCTTAACGGACTCAGAGATGTCCGATACGGATCCTGTCGAACTCAAGACTTATCGGAGTTTTGGGGGGCTACAAACTGTACAGGAAGAGCTCCCTTTTGGGGGTGGTTTCAAAGTAGGTGGACAAAAGTAGAGATGGTAATCATGTTCTTGACTATTTATAAGTAGAGCTATTCTAGCTAGTGAGAATTATTCTCCCAGATGGTCACCTCCAGAGGGGTTAAATCCTGCAGGTTCTATGTCAACAGGACTATAGTTCCTTTATGACATACAAAACAAGACTTTTGCCACTTAACCTCATAATAGTAAGCCCCCCACCAGCATAAGGGAACAAGTAAATCATCAAGCACCCAATGCTCAAACACATCTTCACTAGTTTACTGAATCATACAAGGGATCCCAGGAAAAACTTCAGCCTAGTCATCATAAAGCAGGCATCACCAAAATTCAGTGAGATTCAGATTTTAGTGCAAACAGCTGGCCAAGATGCCCAACAAAACACTTCAGCATCAAACCTTGACTGCCACTGGTATTCCACAAGAATTGAAATGGGCTCCTTGCCATAGCCAAATCCTCAGGAATAGAGTTCAAGTGGGATTGAAGTGGGCCTTCAAAGCGACCAGGACTAATTCCATATCGATTGAAAGTGAGGTGCCAATAAGTCCAGAGAAAAAAGCTCTTAGAATGCACATGGTCAGAACTGGGCTGCCCCCTTCACCTATGGCTGCTGTGCAGGAGCATAGACCGTGTAGCCATTGTGTCCCAGAGAGAAACCTGAGCAGTCAGGGAGGGGTAGATGGTGGCTTTGCACTAGGGTATAGCCCATGTGCGTATCCAGCCCGTTCCTTACATTGTTGCTGCTGCTGTTGCTTACAGCTGGCATTCCTGCACTTGTAGGCCAGTAGTGAGACGATACCCCATCAAGGACCCCACTATGTGAGCTGTGAAGCCGACCAAGGGGTTGGTGGGCAAAGGGAGCTCCCATTCTTCTGCTATCTCTCAAGTTTCCGTCAACGTTGTGCAAGCGTGAACGGTCATCATCTGGAGCCCTGCCTCTTTCACTCCCTTCAACCCCGACACCATTCACACAGTTTCCTCCATCTGCACCAAGCTGCCTGTACTGGTTGAGCTTGTTCATTCCCACATGCCCACCTGAAAGAGATCCATCACAATTGCTGAAGTCACGGGCACCCCCTGGATGATGCCGCATGACACTCAATGCCATGCCAAAGCTTTGGTCATCTTCTAGCAGGTCATTGATGATGTCAAGGTGAGGGAACTCTTCTGACAGTACTGCCCCACTGTTCACTGTTTCCATCAAGGTAACCATAGATGGCGTCTGCTTGATCCCACCTAAGGTCCCATTTTCAGTCAATGTGTTTTCCTGCCCTGACTGCAAATGTGGGTGTTGTAACTGATGTTGGTGATGTGGTAGACCCTCATGGAGGAGTTGAGGTTCCTGGGATGGGGGCTCAGTTTGATCTACTGGCTCCTGCTGATGAGGTGTCATCTGTTGAGCTGTTGGCTGATGTTGAGAGTGTAGTTGCTCCTCTTTCTGCTGGAGCTGCAGTTGTTCCTGTCTCTGTTGTTGTTGCTGGTGCAGCATGTCAGGAGTAACTGTCCCAAAAGTGATGCCAACAGTTGAGCGCCCACCTCCAGCACCTCCCTGGGTCCTGCCACTCTCCTGAGTTGCCAGATTCGGTGTTGCACATTCGGCTCCCAAAGAAGGGCTAGAGGGAGCCATAGCTGCTGAGGTGGCTGGGCTAACCCCTGGATCCACCTTCCCCCCCTGTGCCACCTGTAAGTGTCCCCCACGCACCTTCGGCGGGGGTGTTAATGGAGGTGAGGAAGCTACTGCTGTAGTGCTGGAAGCTGCTGACGAATTAGCCTGATGAAGAAGACAATGCACACTTGGACCACTCATATAGGCAGCTGATGTGGTTGCACCTAGTGTGGGACCTGAAACACCTCCCACAACTCCTGGTGGGGTTTGAATGGGATGTGTTGGGAGGCCAAGTGACCCTCTCATCTTGCCAGCAGCAGCGTTCCTATAAGAGGGGGTTACTGGAGGACTCTGTGGGACTGTGCCCATACTATGAGTTCCCCCAGCTGCTTCAACTCCCACCCCTAACCGGCCTGCGGCACTCATAGAACGAGCTAATGGTGTGGCAGTGTGCAGCATTGGGATGTGGATGCCTGGTCGTGGGCCAGCCACTGATCCAGGGGCACTTAAGGGTCGGGAGAGCCCTGATGAAGGAGCACATAATGTGCTTGAATGACCCACACCTAAAGAATCATCAAGCACAGATGAAGTAGCAGGGACGGAGGAAGCCCCTGCTGGGGTACCCATTCGAGGGGGACGGAATGAATCGGAGTTTCGACTCCGGGAAGGGGCTGGTGACTTGGCTACATCCAGCTTTGCTGAGTTAAAACTATAGGTACAGCTACTGCTGTCACCATTACTGCCTGAATGGGACAGAAAGAGTGCACCTAAAGGTGCTAAGTTTCCATTAAATGCCAGTGCATAATCGTTTGTGGCAGGTGTTCCTCTATTGGATCTACTATGCTGGTTGATAACCTTTTCCACATCAGGGATCTCACTCGCATCTGAGAGTACTGATGAGGTTGAGACATCACTTCTGCTTCCATCCAAGTGGAGAGAGCTTGTGGGACCATGGGGGCCAGCCCTACAAACATCAGCAGCTTCTTCCAACACACTGCGGTGGTGTTGGGGCCGGTCAAGTCCCATCCGGTGCTGCAGCAAGCTCAGCTGCTCTTGTAACATCACAACTTCCTCCTCCTGCAATCAAGAAGCCCAAGTACGCTTCTCAAAATGGTTACACAACATTGGCAATCATGAATCCACTACCCCCCTTCCATTGCTGCGAAGAAATGAAAACAGAATAGAGAGGAAGGGAAACCTTTTCGAAGAGGCGTTGCTCAAGCCATCGCACCCGCTCCTTGAGGGAAAGGATGACAGTCTCAGCATCCACCCCAGTAGAACTACTGCTACTGCTGGCTTCCCCAGGGCCACTGGGGTCCAATCCAGTCACTCGCAGCATGCCTTCTGCTTCCATGAAGCGCCTGTCGTTATCATATCCTTCACTGTCCACTCTGTTTCTCCCTCTACACCATCCCCACAGAAGGCCATGATGAGTGTAGGAAACTACACCCAAATGCAGAAAGAGAATGAGACATAAGAAAAAAATAGTCAGCAGTAGAAGAGTTGAATAGGAACTGGTAGAGACATGTGGACAGTAATATTTTTTAAAGGTGGGAGAGGAGGAGACAGAGAGAGACTGTAATAGTTTGCTAAAGCTGTAGCATTGGGCCGAAGATACTGTGCCAGCCAACCAACTGAAACAGCTGTTTGAAAACACAAATGAGAGGTGAATGGGGGTTTCTGGGAAACAGCACAGGTAGCAATGTCACCCCAGTAAAGGGTGGAAAGACCACTGCGAGTCACATGGTAATTCCCAATTGTGAGATTGAGGACACAGTAAGAGAGATTCACTCATTAACACACAGAAATTAAGGGGTGAAGACAGACCTGCTAAGAACTGTGTTGTTCTGCTCATGCAACCCAGGACGTAAGCCAAATGAGCCATTCATAGAGGGTCGCACAGATGGGAGAGAGTCAGATGAACAGGTTGAGGAACTATCATCGAGGGCAGGACCCTGGTGCTTCCGTCCCCCTCTCCCATTTCGAGTGAGACCCTCGTCCAGAAGTGCACCACTGAAACCGGCCGCTTCTGAGCCACTTTGACCATATGAGCCTTCTCTCTCCCAGCCAGCATGGTCTACATCCCCATCCTCTGTGGCCGGCCCTAAGGTGCCTACTACAACATCATCTACTGTGTCTAAACCACTCAGATCATCATCTTCCTCTACAGAGTCTGCTGCAGTAAGTGACAAAATCTCACGATCCTTTAGCAAACGATCCTTTGCCCTAGACACGTCAGACTGCCGTTCACGGTTTTCCTGTTCCAATCGCACGCGCTTCTCCTCTGCTTCCTTGTCCTTTTCCTTGCGGTCCTTCCTCCTCTGCTTTGCCTGCAAGTAAAGCTTTTGTTCTTAGAGGTATTGCCCAAAACATGAACTACAGGGAACCGAGGATCAGGAAAGCTGCACTCACAAATTTGAGCTGTTGCTAGGAGTTCGGCCAAAACAAATGGAAAGTGAAAGACTCTTCTAAAGTCTATCTCAAGTTGTTGAGACCACAAAATGTAACGAGATGTTCTTTGATTTGCCTGAGACAAGTTTAATGAAAGTCTTTGCCCGTAGGCCTGGCTTCTCCGGTAGAGACACGAAAGCCTTGCCTAGGAGCACTGGTGAGTCCATCATAACATGTATGGTCATGGACATGCCATTGACACCATCTACTTTTATGACTCTTTGGAACCAAGTTTGTTCTGATGTTCAAGAGTCCCTCAGAATGCATCCAGGTCAGATTGAAATTTCAACACAATGCTTCATACCGTGGACCCTTCTCTCAACATTGGGTCCACAATCTTGCATGTAGGTAGATTGAGCTTCCATCCCTGGAAAATAACCTGTTTTTTCTTGGAGCGCTTCTCTTTCTCAGCTGCCTCACGCTTGGCCCGAAGTTCAGTCTCAGCCAGACCAGCAGCTTCTTCCTCCCGAATAAGCTCTTCCTGCCTCTTCAAGGCCACTGCCTCCCTATACGCCACCTCCACTCGATCACTGCCCCATGTCACTCCCGTCAGCCTTAGACTCTCTTGTGTGTGCATGCGCGCATAAGACAAGTACTATTAGGAGTAGAGTCTTCCCAAAGCACTTTAAACCAATTACACTATGTGCACTTTGCGTCGCACATTAGATACAAATTTGGCTAAATATCTACTCTCATACGTCTTCCATCAATCTGTACAGGGGGATTACTGGTAGAACATTGCTGCAGATGGGTCCCAAGGCCTGGTGATTGCTTGTGGTCATTGTAGCAATGATCGACCAGCTACATCCCCATCCAGCTCAAAACTTCTCTAAAAAGCTCCCATTCAGCACTTCAGACTTTGTCAGACAACCTCCTTTTGCAATTACGTCAGTCAGTCATAGCTTCCCTATCTCCATCTTCCAAATTTGGGAACAAAATGGCTACACTACAACCAACACTGGCTTTCCAAGTGAGCCAGTACCTTGCAGCCCAGAGGAAAGATCTGGCAGCAACTAACATGTTAATGGTGCCTACTTTGATAATTGCTTCACAGGAAACAAAATCCAAGCTTCTAATACAAAGAATAAGTGGACGTGTCACATACGTATAGAGGTGGGCAAGCACAAACATTTCCACAGTGCGCCTTCCAAGCTCTGTTAACCGCCGTTCATCACGCTCCACAGAGTCTTTTCCAAAATCATCTCCTGAGCTACCATCCTGCAGTCAAACCCCACGTGAGACCTGAGTTCAGTTTAAAGAAAGCATGAATCCAAGGCAAAAAAAGGCATCAGGGTTTCCAAAGCAAGGGATGAGATCCAATTTTGCAACAAACTTATTGCAGGTGTCAGCTACTTGAGCCAGTGTAGTTCCATAAGAAAAATTGAAGAATCAGAGTTGCATGAGAGAATTATTCAAAAAACATTCAAAGGGTGGACAGAGACAGAAATAACACACACCAGACCGAAAACATCACAAACCTTTGTGCGATTTTGAGGTCCCTTGTCATCCTTGTAGGGAGGCAGTGACTCAGAAACAGCCCGCTCCAGCAACACCAACACGTCACCAGCAAGCACAAATGCATCCTTGTCAACCCACACCACAGGATTGATGGCCTCCTCCATATCCACACCGTTTATCTTCCCCTTTTTGTTGCGGCTATGATAGTCGAGAGCCTTGCACCCACTGTAGAGAGCATCCATTACCAATGTCGAAGTGACTTCCTTCTCGTTAAAAAAACGTTTTACCACAGCCTTCAGTATCACATCGGTCTTCTCACGAGCTAGCCGGCGCCGAGAAGTGTCTTCCACCGCTCCCCAAAATGCTTGGAAGCTGCACAGATCATAACAAGCTCCCACCACCAGTACTAGTGCCATCAGGGTCTGTTGCAGGTAAGGGAGATGTATATAAAAACTATCGAATAATTTCCACAAATGTTTCCATGAGAGAGCAAGGACAAGGAAACAGAGCCTGGGGGTGGAAGGGGGCCACCACAAACAAGAGAACGAACTGCTCCTACGACACTGCATCTGAATGGAAAGAACATCAAAGAATTAAGGACAAACCCAGACACAGCTGGCATCTAGTGGACAAAATAGCACTAGGAAAGAAGGGGCAACACCAAGCTGCACAGTTTGCAAAGCGGATAACCAGAATCATGGGGGGTAGAGCATCATCATCTGACAGTTGTGCTGCTAAAGGACAATGCAAACTGTGGCCTCCTCTCTCTCCCTCTGCCCTGTCGATGTTCTAAAGTTTCTTTCTTTCATTCCACTCTATAGGTCTGTCAACCCAAACTGGCCGGAGTCTATGGCCACAAGGCTATGGCAAACGTCTCATGAGTACGTTCATTTTCAATGGGTCTGGCTTGTCAGAAATGAGTCTACTGGGTGCAATAGTTGTCTGCACATGTTACCTGGTCCAGCGAGGAATATCTTCCATGAGTTTTCCCAATTTCTCTCGCTTTTCTTCCACAAAACGCCGGCAGATACCTTCTACATTTGTCAGGTAGACACGGACAAGCTCCCTCCGATACTGGCAGTCTAGGCAGCGGAACGGGCGGTGGGGATTCTCCCTGCAGAAAAACCCAAAAGTGGGTGAATAGACTTGTCAAAGAGAATTGCTTGCAATAGCCCGTCTTGCAGTTGCTTTTCTGTCTATCTCCTGGTGGCCGATCAGAACACAAAGAATACTGACCAAAAAATGAAAACAATCTAGCTTTCCCTCCTTGTGACAAACACATCTCATGATTTGAGAAAAGGTCACCTTGAAAATTTCTATGTGTGGTTACTGCATGTTGCTTCTACAACTGGAGACTATCAGATAGAAGGATTCTTCACAAATGAAGTGGCTGCCTCCCAATTCTGCAGCAGAAGATTCATGAGTCCAATCTCTTCTATGACACAATTTCACCCTTGCATCCACTTCATACCTCGACCTTCAAAATAACGCATCTGTTTGAAAGGATGTAATAATTGTCTCAAAGTTACCCAAAGTAGACACAGACCCATGGATGCTTTGAAGCCAAGCTTGCCCAGAATAGACATGACCCAGGATACCCCTCACAGTAGTATCTGTGGGCTCTAAAGAAAGCTCAAACAACATAGGCTTGAAGGTAATAGTGATTCCTCCACGTTCTTCAAAACGAGGCCTCATCTGTGCAGCCTCCAAAGATATTCTTCAAAGATCAGCTTCAAATCGTAAATGAACGAGTCAGTCTGCTGCAACTTACCAGCTATAAAGCATTTCCACCAGCAAACTTTGTCTCTGTCTCTGAAGGGCCTACCTCAGCACTAGACTGAAATTTAAACTCAGGGCAGGGAGCCCTTTGAACAATAAACAGGTGCAGAGAGGAAAAGGAGATTGTAATTGCCCAATGTTCGGGCAACCTGAAGTCCATATCCATTTTCTAATACATTGTCTCGGGTGTTCTCACCAGAGACTGACTTCAGGAACATCAAGACCATGGTTCCTGCACCTCTGTTCACAGGGCTTTCTAGAGGGTATCTGAAAAGCCCAAACCAACTGTTTATATCAAGGTAAGTCACAAAGGTAGTGTCTATTCCCTCCGTTTCCATCCAAACTGGGCACGAGGTCTATGGCCACAAGGTCACATCTATAACACCAACAGTAGTGCTCTAGTCGAGTTTGTGGTTTCTGGCATGCTGGCTATGCCAGTCCATACTGGTATAGACACTAGTTCCTGCAAACAGATGGTTGTTGGCTGTGAGCTAGCTGCTATCGCACTGAATCCATGTCCAGCTCTAGGGTACGGCACTACCTCAGAGCCAACTATCCAGGTTAATTTGTAAATCATGCCTCTCTGGAGTTTCACTATACCAGTGGTCATCATCACAGCCACTGAGAGATCTATCTATAGTGCAGCTTAGAAGCAGTCGATGAAGGCTTTTGATGTTTCCAGTTAATGTCCCGTTCAAACTCCGGCTGGACAAGTGCAAAACATTGGCTAAGGCTGATCAATTGGAAACAACAAACCATGTACTCATAGCGCATTGAATGCAAAGTAAGCAGGGTCCTGATGCCATCAATAAGCTTTTAAAACTCTGGAAATCCAGTTATTAGTCTGTGTTTCACGAGGGAGACACCAAGATCCTGGCAGCCATTGTAGATTACAGGCTTCACTGATGCAGGGGGATTAGCTAAATACTGTACTCCAAGGTTGTTAGTAATCTGCAAGAGAAGGGAAGAGTGAACATAAATCATGTTGTGTCTTAATCACATTTTCCTCTCACGGAGGAGAAAGTAGGGCCAAACCAATTGTGTCTTCTTTGTTAGCCCTCCAATACCCTATGGCTGGCATAGTGGACTTTGGTTAGTGCTTAGAGCCTCCAGATTCAGGGATCAACTGTGAGGGCTCTTTTGTTACCTGTGTAATTGGAGTATCATAAGCGTGCTAGATCAAAAGGAACGAATTGAACTTCTTCCACACACGTGTAGTAGATTCTAGGTCCATTCGTACTTTATTTCTTTCTGTCCCATTCTCCAACATTTCTTAAGAATCGGCAGCTAGAAAATCTAGGATTGAAGTTTTGGCATAGATATGGGTGACACTTCTCCAAGCATAGGGCTTAAGAGAGCCCATAAAACAGAGACTTGATGCAAGAGCACCACTGTTCTTTCTTTCAACCACAGTTGAGTGATGTCAGGAGAAGAAGAGATCCTGGTCCTACTAAGAATCTCACAGGACTGCCAGAGGGTGGTTCATATTGAAAGTTGTTGAAACGGGCAGGAAGCTATTCGAGAGTATATTTGCCTCAGTTTACAGAGCAAACAAGTGAATTTACATGAGTTCACGAATAGAGTTCTTCCCAACCACCATGGCCAAAGGTTATAAAGAAGAAATAACATTAGAATGGGCATGGAGCGACATGGATACTCGATCAGAGTCAATCCCTTGCACACAATAGCGAAGACAGTTCTATTATCTTACAAATCAGGGAGTAACCTTGAAGCCACACAGCTTAGACCACCACAGCAGCTTCCTACAAAACTGCTGGTTTATGATTCATATTTGTAGGGCGAAATGTGATCTGGAAAAGAGATAGTTCAATGTGAGAAGAAGGTATCAATTGGCTGAAGTGAACAAGACAAGGCATCCTGACATTATTGACTCTATCTTGGAAGTAGACAGATCTGTCAAACAGGCCAAGCCGAAGAAATGAGTGAGGATGAGATTTTAGATGCTTGAATCTATGAAGGGTGAACCTCCTAAGAAGTAGTTCGAGGATATGAGGTCAACAAAAGGAACGCCACAATAGAGTGAACAAGCTGAAGCCCCACCCAAATATAATCTGAGTGTCTTCACGGCATCTGATGAACAACATCCCACGCTGGGCAGTAGGCTACCTACCTCTATCAAGTAATCGCAGAGATGGGAGAAGGGGAGACCATACGTCCAACCTGTCGGCATGAAGGTGAGCATAGTGAACGTATTCTGATGCATTTTGATCGGTCTTCTTCTGGACAAGAGGCCCTCTCTTTGCTCAATTGGAGAGACTCAAGACAATGCCGAAAACTGTGGCCCTCCTTGGGTTTGAAGTCTGGGGTGAGAATATTTGGAAGAAGAGAATCAGCTTCAGTTTACACTACTGGATCGGGCCTTCCGCGAGGGTAGGAGCCCCCTTGATCTCCTCCCTCTCCCTCATTTTCCAGCTCTGTCCAAAATGGGGTAAGGTCTATTGCCTATGGCTTCATGGGCATATCACAGCCAGCGCCCAGGGAACAGTCAATTCTGTCTGTCTCTCTCTATAAGCACAAATGCAATACCATGTCAGTTTTGACCCTTACACAGCCATGTCGACATAAAATCAACATTAGGTCCTAGAACCGTATGGAACACCAACACTACCAGCATGGTGTTAAGAACAAACTACAGAGATTCCTGGAATGGCTACAGACCTGATGACCTGAACTTGGGCTTTGATGACGAGTGTATCTGCTACCGTAAAACCGTCCAATACTTTGGACAACTCCATGAACTTCTTCCAACCCCAATCATGCTCCTTCTTACAAAACCGGTGCAATGTGTCTGTAATCCTCCACAATGAACACAAGACCTTTAGACACTTTGCACATCCCCCGTAAAGACAAAAAGGACGAACAATGTCATAGATAGGGTATCAATTTGACACGACTGATCGATGATAGCATCACTTACTGGACTTCAGAAAGTCAACACTTTGACCTCCTAATGGCTTCCTTATAGACCACCTTGACCTCTTTTGTGTTTGTGGGCTAAGGCAACCCTGCTATCACTATAAACTTCCTAGACAAACGTTCTTTCAGCTAGGACAAAGGGTTAAAGGGCCAGAGGTGCTTTACCCTGCTCCAAAAGAAAAAATTTCATTGAAGTTCTGGCTCATAAATTGTGTGAAGGAAACTACTGAAAAGAAACATCTCTAAGTTACAACACTAAAAATTTACACAGCACAGTGCCCGAAGCAGGAGAGACCCACATCACTATGTCCTATAGTGCTGGCACTAGCCATCAAGCCATGTAATGGAAACGAAACAACCAGGAATACTCTTTGAAACTTCCACCCACCTGTGGATTTGAATTTTAACCAATAGAAAATCAGCATGCGTGCCTACTGGACAACTCCCAGAGACAGAACCCAAACAGATGTGGGCATCCAATGACAGTTCTGACTCCTGAACTTGGTCTGTGATCCAATAATGCAGTAAGAGGTTGCTTTGACTTAAAAGGGGAAAGAATAACCTGAATACTTGGACTTCTTTGGATCCTTGTTCACAACAGCAATGGTGAACTGCGCAAAATGGCTCCACCCTGCACTCCAGTTCAAAAAGCCATCAGCACCTCCTGAATATGACGTGTGGACACAACCAGAACAGTAGAATGAGCAATAGAGAGGAGACTTATGTACACGTATCACTAATAACCATAAAAGCAAAAAGACTGTTGCTTGCATCCCCAAGAGCGACAGATGAAAAGCTATATTAAGTGACAAAGAGGTACAAGACAGTCAAGATGGTGAGAGTTACATGGTGATCAGGTCTAATACCAGGTAAGAGCTTGTCATAGTCAGCCACACACAGAAATAGAGACAAATGGTTGCACACGTCGCATCCTTGGGGATAGACCAAAATGTACCTGCAAGCCATTTTTGGCACAAGTTTGCCCTCAGTTCTGTCTAATAGAACCTAACAGATCAAACCAGTAAAAAAGATTTGAAATAGAGGTCATTCGAAACCACTGCAGCTGTGCTAGACCTTGCAGATCCAACTGACATCCATAGTTACAAGAACACATTGACACCTACTGCGGCAGGACCACTATTAAGTCATAATTAGTAAATCTGCATCTCTTAGGTGCAGAAGTGGAAAAGACAGCGTCTAATAACTCAAGTAAGACCTCCAGGGAGTGTATTGAATCATCCAGTTTTGCAGTGAGGAAGATGGGAATCCTGAGAATCTTGGGAGGAAAGACAAACAATGCAGTGTAACACAGGAGACAGATATAATCAATGTGAGAGACGAGTAAACTCTGGACATAGGAGCCATATAGTGTCTTCAATGTTTTGAGGTCCACCTACTTCCACATAGTTTCCCAAGGACACATCCAATTTATGGACTTTCTCCCAACGACAGACAGAAAATATAGCAGGGAAAACCTACTCTTGATTTATGCTTAGAAAATTTACATTGTCAGGTAAGTCGTAAAATCAACTACTGTTTTTTTTCGGATAATCCTTAATATCTCACCATTTGTATCCACCAACTTCAAAGACATTACTGCGCAGTTCTCGCTTGCTAATCTCGGAAAAGTTCTCAATCTTCCACGTGAACTTCCCGTACAAATCTGACGGCTTGGGTCCTGCACCAGCACAATCCCATAGGTTGAGCTCCCTTAGAAAAATGATGAAGGTCATAAAGCTGGTCAGAATCCATTAAGCGGAGCAACTTCCAGCTGCAGGACTGCATTGACAGAAGTAAAATCATAAACATGAGAGACATGACTTGAGGGACTGCATTCCAGCAGACAACAACATGCAAAAATTGTGTGGTAGAAGGCTTTGAAGGGAGTAAACACATTTAATTCTACTATTTCATTTTGGGGGTGGGAATGTAAAGAGATAGTCATAAAATAGTGTAAAGTGGTAATACTAATGTCCAATACTTTAAGACAAGTTGGACAGGAGCCGAACCACAATGAGAGAACAAATACTCTCTCCACATGTCGTTGGTTGCACAGTGGTGTTTTGTTAAGGTCAGAATGCTACAAGCACCTCCCTTAACCGTTCCTACTCCATTTCTATTAACCAGAAACCTCATAAGCCCAAATGCTCTTGGGATAATGTTTCACCAAGAGGGAATCTCTATCCATAAAATTTCATGATTAATTTCCATACCCAACTCCTTGTGACTACCTTGACAAAGACAATAAAAACCACAGCCGCCATTGATCTGCATACCAAGAGATCTCTGCTGACTTATGATAGGCCCATCAAAGACCACAACAGCATTCCCCTTAACCAGGGTTACTTCTACACATATGCAAAATCTTTCTTTCTCTTTCTTGGGATTGCTTGGGCACCTTTGTATTTTAGATAGGTCTTTCCTAAGCCTCTAATCAACCAATCAGTGAGGTGATTGCTTGAACTTCTTTTTTGCCTAAAAATAGTTTGTTCCCCAACTTGCTAAACCGGTTGAGGTGGTGACCTGCAGTCATTGCCCAAACATCTGCATCCCATTGGGGGAGATGTCCAGCCACTGATAGTCAACACTTGCTATTATGACATGTAGAGAGTGACAAGCAGCCAGCAAAGGCTAAAGACTTCCTACTCTAAGGGGTGTTAGGCCCCCTCTAACACCTGAATGTGATAAAAATGCACTAGATTTTGTGCCACCATGCCATATTACATATGCATGGACAGATATCATGAACCTTCCTTCCCAAATGGGTAAACTGATGGTGGAATTCACACCACTTTGTGCAAAGTGGCTTGCAACGCAGTTGTCAGATTGTCCAAACTCCTTTGCAGGCCACATGGCAGATATTCAAACATCAAGGAATAGGGCTTGAGGTGTTGATTGCATGTGTAGACAAGTACCACAAAATTGAACAAATAGGTTTCAATAAGGATTCGACAGGCCAATGCTTCATATTCTGGTATACAACCAGAATTAGTAACACTTGCTGATAGTTAGAGGAACTAAGAAGCACAAAGAGCTTTCCTCACCTTTGTGGCCACCCTGAAAAAGATGAAATATGACAGGGGTAAAATATTGCTCAGAATAAAGGAAAATGAGGACCACAATCTGATTTCAGCAGAAGGTCAGTCTCGCAGTGGAACTACTTCCCAACCAGAAAAACAAAACCTCAGAGGTGAAACAAAACAACATCAGGGGAATGTTGCATGTAGCACATATGCTAAGCATGCCACCTCATTGGTTGTCAGATTTAGACGTGTGGGACCTGCTGACCTATAGATCAAACAAGAGGCGCACATACATCAGCCATAGATCCCATTTCTTGAACTTAGACATTTTCCCATTCACCACGGTTAAAGCTCAGGGCGTTATTGAGCTGTCATCGTGCCTGGTGAAGCCAGCAGCATTCTTAGAGCTCGAATGACGTGGAGCTACGACCAAAAGCATTTGACCTAAACACTCCACCTTCTTTCTCCAACGATGACAGACTGATACACTTCAGAATCCTTTCCTACTGGACGGCAGAATCGAGCCACAAATATAGAAGCCCGGGTTTCCCTCGTGAAAAATGTGTAACGTTGGATGACTACTGTGCTCGAAAACAGGCGCCTGCGCAGCCCCATTTCCTGAAAACACACACACACAAAGAAAAACTGGGAGCAAGGCGAATACCAATCACAGAAGACGAATTGGTATCGTCGTCGTCGTCAGTGTCCCAGTAAGCAGGAGACGTTGACGGTGGCGACGGTTCAAGCTGCTCCCGAGAACGCCATTCTGACACCGAATCCGCCGAATGCAGCTTCGATGACACGGGCGCCTCTGACGGCGCAGCCTCCCCATAGTCTCCCCTTGAATGGCACGCCATTCGCACGGCCTATGAAGTCTGTTTTTCTCCAAACAAAGGCGCCAAGGATCCCCCAGAAACTAGAAGAGCACCAATGCTGGCTCACGGCCCAAAAGCTACTGTCATACCCTAGATATCCAAACCCTCAGAAACCGGCATCCCACTTCCAATCTTCCCTCACCAACCCCTGCCCTAGTAACTTGTTTGCCAGATCCCCTCCTCGCTCCCCGGATTTTTTGCCGATTTCAAACCCTGCACTTTCCCCCGCCACTAAAATCCTCCACCTTCTGCTGCAAGCAAGAACGCACCAAAGCAACTACCTAGCAAGACCACACATGAAACTCCTCCTCCTGCTACAACCATTCCAGGCCCAGAGTGCAGCACCGCTTCTATAGTAGCACGGGGGGCCCCCGAAGGAAACGGCCTGCGAGTGAGAGTGTTGTGAGAGAGGAGGGAAGGAGACAGAGAGATGGGGGCATCGGTTGAAGCGTAACCAACGCGAGCCACCACGCCCGTGCGACCAACCCGGGTTGACCCGACCTTCTCTTGCCCGCCCCGACCCCCCCCCAATACTTTAGGGTCTCCCACCTGCCCTAACTGCCCGCGGGCACGAAAAAACAATTCATTGTCGAGACGGGCAGGCATGGAGGGCATCCACGGCCTGTCCAAATAGGGTAAAACATTCGGTATAATACGGGCAGCTACCCTTTAGAACCGATCCCTTTGAAGCGCCTTCAGTGTTACAAAAGTCTGTTCTATCTTACTGTTGAAAATGAATTGCTCAACTTTTTTGATTCAGGTTTCAAACACTGCTGTTGCCTACCCCCTCTTCTCTGCCACTCTCTCTCTCTCTTCTCTGGCGGCCTTTGGAAGCTGATACACGAACTCATCACACGAACATGATGAAGTAGCAAATTACATTTTTCCGAGGAGAGATCATTATATGTAGACGACTCGAGTCAGAACCATCAAACATCCATCACTTCAAAAATTGGAGGATCATAATCGGAAGAACGTGCATCTCCATTGCAACAGATATCTACTAAAGTTCTGTTCCTCTATTGCTCAGAAAATAAGTTTAACTATAAATGAGCCTCTGCCCTACTGCCCTATATTTACAGCAGCTCTTGGCATCTTGAGGCGTGCACCTAAATATGTATTCCTCAACAACTGCGAGCCCAACTCTAGCTAGCTAGAAATGAAACTATGGGCGCAAACACATCGGTCTCCCGATTCACGCTGTAGATAAGATCATAGTGAGCATAGTTTTGCAGGAACACGGATTTGGCTGGCCGCTTGAGCTGCGCCATGAATATGTACACTCCCCGTGGAGGGGCAGTCCAATCCCGACCGCCATAGACTACGAGCACTGGGAGTGTTGCAGGAATCAGCCCTGGATAGTACAATGGTGGGGTTAGCCGCCCATATGCAATTATGTTCTTCCTTGGGTCGCTGTAGTCGAAACGGGCCCAGCGATTCGACCGTATTCCTGGTATATTGTACACAGTCAACCAATTTAGGAAACCAGTGAGGTCTTCATGTACATGTATGCATCTCAATCTTTTTCAATGGCTCGGGCTTGATAAACTGTACTGATTTAGAATCGACCAGCATCAGAGCTAAAATCTGACATGACATTTTGGATACCTCCCCATTACGGTCTATATGAGTTGATCCTTACTGGATCATCTACGACTCTATAGTCTAAACCAACTTAGAGCTTTGAGATCGAGTTTGAGATGACGTAAAGTTACATTTTCTGGGGCAATTACGTTGAGGTCACAGTTCGTCTTAATTCCGGGTGAACAAGAAATGTGCGCTGGAGAGGGGAATGTTTAATGACCTTGCTGCCAGTGCAGTAGATTCTTGAAGGAAGTTGTGCCATCCCAGCCGTTTGCAAATGAGATGGACGCGTTTATTCCCAAACAGCAATCAGGACCTGCAAACATTGTGGACATAACGACATAACCTCAAGATCAAATATTGGATAATGTTCAAAAAGCTGTCCAAGTTTCTGATGAGCTATCAGAAACACACGTAACCAGAACTACTCGTCAAGGTTTGGACGTTTGGACATTGCAAAAAGTACTAGGTGTACATGTAATATTGCACTTGTCATACATAAGTCCAGTGTGGGCTATATTGGAGGGGAAGTATGCATCGGTAGCTGTGGAACAAGCATAACCCGGCACTTCAATGCTACCGGTTGTCCAGAACATATAACCAGTCCTTGTCTGTTTGCCTCTCTTTACTGAAAACTTCTGGGTTCAAGAGTCTTTGCCTCTCGCAGATCTGTAAGCTGGAATGATGTGTACCTGATACTTGGTTGAGTGCGGCAGCAGCAGGACCGGAGGTAAGTATGGGTCCGGGTGGAAACTCCCTGTCCCAGCCAAATGTTCACGCCCGCATCAAGACCACGTAACGGGTGTGCTACATGCCAATCTCGAAGAATATTTTAAATCATGTACATGTGAAACTTATTCTAAGGAGTCAGTAGGCAAAACCCGCCAAAAGCACAGGCCACGTCATTAGAGCCTGCATATCTGAATGTGCTAACTAACATCTCAGTTTGAGAGGATGAATCTAAGCTTCTAGAATAGCTACCTCTAGGATGTCACCATGGTGTGAGCACAGAAACTTGTGACCAAACCTTTTACACGACCCAAATGATCAGAGACTCTCAACTGCTGCACATTACACGTTGTCTCAGCTCAAGAAAGACTTAGTAAGACAAGTCTCTTTGAGACGTCGGATACTCACGAAGAATAGTTGAAGGCGCCATTCTGAAAGCCTGTCGCATAGTATCTCTGCACGGTGCCATGCCATCACTTTAGGCTGTACCAAATTATATCTGGAGGCGATTGCGAGAGGATTGCGAGAGTAATGCATGTAAATGTTGCAAATCACCATCGACATTGTCCACCTACCGTATCTAGTGTCCGGCCGAAAGTGTAAGCCCATGAATCCAGAAGAACAGAATTTGTGTTGCCCCGGTATGCGGTGGGCCCAATTAATGTGAGGCTCCGCATCAGCAATGTTGTGTTTGGATGCGATGCGCCTGCAGCGCCTGCAGTTGCTGCCTGCAGCACAATTCAAATCAATTCGCATCACGTCAATGACGGAATCTCCGTGCATTACAGAAGCAACCCTGACATAATCGTAGTTCTGCGTGCAAGGCTTCGTTAACGGAACCACCTGGGTATCGAGCCCCAAGCTCTTGAAATTAGAAACGAGAGATGACTAGGTGTGCGTCTGATACGAGCCTGTCCCCGCATAGATCTACCAACTGTGTGGAGCAGCGCGCACATTTTCCCTTGAACGGGGAAACAAAAGACTCCCCCCATGATCGCACACGAGAGCTGTGATCTTAAAATCGTAAGTAGTCTCTACACCCGACCAAATTTATACTCATGAGATTATCGCTCGAGTTTGTACCTGTGAGATACCGACGTAGTGGATGGTTTGGTTGGTCTCAGAATTGATCTTGCGAAGCTGAGCTGGAAGGTCGAACTCTGCATGCTGGTCCCATGTCCAATTCCAGAAGGCCTGTATACGTAGGAACAAACAACTGCCATAAACACCTTCGAAAGAGAACTCAAGTGCTTGTTAGAACATTTTGGGTTGGACCTCCAAAACAGCGTGACTGCTAGCAAAGTCATCCCCTTCTTCAATCTAACGATCTCGAACTATTCAACTAGGAGTACAAAGGACAGAATTTTTTCATCTGCTAGCTCCCCTTGATTGAACTTCGACAACGTATAATCTAGATAATATGCTGCAAACATTTTTTAAATTTCATGAGGGGGCGCGAAACCATCTAACCTTGAGAGCTGTCGAGTATGTCCAAACAAGTCTACGTGAGATACTTGTAAGTGTGGTCCAAATTGCAATATTCATTCAGATATAAGATCTGGCACTGGTGTAGTATATATTAGATCCTCTTATTTCATTGAAGCTAGAAAAAAAATGAGCAAGTCTAATTAAACCACCTCAGGACTCGGACGTAGAATTCACAGTGGACATGATGCTCAAGTCAACCTGCTGTGTGGATTGCAGGTGGACGTTTTGGTGCGCCCAGAAAGTGGCACGCTGGTGCCCCACCCATACATCGAACCCGTCCTGCAGCAGCATCAATGGCAGCAATTTGCCATTATGCTGTTTGTCCACATACATGAACCAGCTATCGCCATTGAAAAATTCCATATGCATCAGCAGCACTGGCGCCCCCTTCCCTGCCTGTGCACGAAGATTCTGAACATCAAAATAATCCATGGATGTAGGAGATAGTCTAGAGATCATGTACTACGATTGCAAGCATCTTGACAGCACATTCCACGCTAATCGGCATTACAGTTCGCAACATGCAAATAGTGCATTATGTAATTACAGTAAATTCCTGCTATCTTATCGGCATAGTAAGAGCTAAGTTGCAATGCCGAAATGGTCTAAAATATGAATCGTCATGCACACTTTCAGATGGGATAAATAATGTCACTCACCCCTGGATTTCCAGTGGAAGGTCCGTTAATTTTCGTGTCATTACTAGATGGCTGACGTACTGATGTTGATGCTTGATCTCCACCAAGGCTTGCCGCAGTCAATGGCATTGCGCCAGCGCCGGATTGCGATTTCGTTGTATTATCATAATCAGTCTTCCGGCGGTTAGTAGAATGATCGGCAGAGGATAGGATCTGGCCTGAGCCGGTGCTGTTTCCTTTGTTTTGCCTGGCTAAATTCAGGCTCAACCGATGCAACAGCAACACATAGCCGTCATCTGTTTGCACCTGCAGCTTGCACATCCCCCGCCCAGCAGTTCTTTGTTTGTCACAGATGATCAGTTTACCAGTGCCGTATTATATACACATCTAGCGATATACAAACAGCTTGGACATTCTAGCTGGAGAAGATCGGCAAATTTAGTGTAGTTCAAAACGAATGTTCAGACGTACAAATGTTCAGGCCTGTAAAACCTGTTCAAAGCAAGTCTGTGTTACAGTAGGCAAGCAAACGAGTAAATATATCTAGTGTCTGCACTATCCGGCCATCTCAGTGCGAGTATCAGATAATTCAAGCTTAGCTAAGGCCTATCCTCTAATTGAAATGAAAGTCCCCGTGAAAGGCTTCAGATCTTGACTTCCGGCGTCTCTCGATGGAGCGAAAAATACTGCATACAGGACTAGATTTGAGCACGTTTAGTCTAGACAGAAGCACCAATCCACGCAATATACCGTGTGCTCCGTGCAACCATAGCCAAGAGGCCGAATCACTGTCTGGCAGAAAAGCGTTTCACCCTTCGCTCCTTGTAGCTCGGCAATCGACAATACAGCAATGATCACTAAGGCATTCAACACCACCGATTGCGCCTTTCTCGACATCATTTCTGACCTGGTGCCTACTAGCCAGCCTAGAGCATTAAACCAAGAAGCACCTCTCCCCCTCTGAGCAGGGAAATCACGAACTGATCTCTGTCGACACAGCAGATCCCTTGCTCAAGAACACCAGGGCTCTCTCGCTCTCTCTATACTCCTCTCAGCAACAGCATTCTCCAGCAACAGCAAATGCCTCTCAAGCAGCGAAGAATCCTTTATAAGCAGAAGAACCTTCACGCAGCCCTCGAACTTAACCTTGGTAACTGACTTACTAAACTCGCTTACTATAGTAGATCGACCACCTTTTTGAATTGGGGGTCATGGCGCGCCCGCCATTATGGACAGCCACGATATGCGAGTACTAGTCAGCATCCGACGGTCACGGAGCCTTGAGCTGTAGGACTTGTCACATCGATGTCTCGATCAGTTCAAACTTCAAACCCCCTCAGACTTCGGACGTCCTTGTGTTCAAATCTCCTTACTTTCAACACCAACAGCTATCTACTACGCATGTTCCGCTAGCACATATCACCTTAATGCAATAGGACATTGCGAAACAGTATGCGTCATTAGTTATAAGCGGGATGGCTCGAACCCAGGGTTTAATCTCTTAGTAATATGCACATCGGCTGGTAGCTCAGCGCGTAAGTGCACAGTGTGTCACCTTGGTGGTTCGGGGTTCAAACCCAGTCTGCATTGACCAATAGCTCCCAAGGATATCTGATTTTTGTGTTTGGGTTCGCAGATCCCATTATTCTTTGAGCCAAATTTCGACTGTGGTGGAGTGCCTTCCAACCTGTTTCTCAGATGAGAACCCCCCAAGTACGTCCACCTTACCTTCTAGAACCCTTCATATCTCCCAGGTATATCCAGAGAGAGAACTGGCAAGGAAGGGGAAGCGTGAAATTTGTTGGTTACATATCATGTTTGTATATGGAGAGGGTTTTGGGAGTATAGAGCGACACATAAAGGCTTCAAAACTTGAAGGGCTTGAATCACTCCCTCGTTTGTACATGTATCCTCAGTGCTAATATGGGAGCCCATCTACTCACTCTTGCATTGTGTGATGCTCACTATATCATGTTTCAAATACATTCAGTTTGTAAACTATCAATTAAGCTCATTGAGATGATGCCATGGGTATGGAAGATTGGGAAAGAAAAGAGCATAATAGAGAGAAACTGAATTTAATCCTAAATTGTTTCGGACATTTCCAGATACATATATGGTCATCCTTGTTTGAACCAAAATCATTGCGCGATAGCATGTCAATATATTAAGCAAGATACTTTGGTTTGTTTTGTTTGATAAATTGAGGACAGGGCTTTAACTTTCTTCTGGCAGAATTGGCACTGTAAATACAGGGATAGCAGGTTGGGTGGAGCTCACTGAATGACCTTCAGCATGGGAATATGTAGGTTTGAAACCAGGACTACCTATATCTGGACAAGGGCATCCTGATCACTGGGTCATATGTGGGGAGCTTACCAACCCAGCCATGCAGCTCCCACTGTGTTGGCAACACTCCTTGTAAGATGCTCAATTGAGAAGAAGCCTGGGCTGGCCAATGAGATGAGTTCATTAAGAGAAACCCGAAGCTCCAAGGGAGGGAGGATCTACTACACCAAACAAATCAGCTTACTGAATATCGCTCCATGCCCGGGTTGAGCACTCGATGAAAGTTGAACTCAGTAACATCAGATGGGAAGTGTCTATACTCATGGCAACTGTCCACCTACCCAATTCAACCCCAACAAGTATCATACTGATCTATGTAGTTTTTCAGCTGTTACCAAGGTGAGAGGAAAACAGTTTCAAATTTAAAATATCCAGGAGGTGACATGGAGGTGGTGAAAGAGTTACCGAAATAGGCCATTGCTCCAACGCTCAAGCATGTCGCCCAAATTCACTATGAAAGCTCTGGCATGCACAAAACAAGTACCTTTGAGCCACAACTAAAATGTCTCTGAAAAAGTACAATGCAGACCTCGACCAGGACCAGTATGTAGCCTGAGATGAAAGACCTTTGTGAGGTGATGATGTTGATGTCATATTCCTAAAGCAGCAGTTTGAAAGGAGGCTTTTGGCTCTGGAAGAGCTGGGGCAGTGAGCAGAACACCCTTTCTTGTTCCTCTTTCTTTGACTGTTATATGCTGTTTTCTGAAGTGGCTTCTTGTCGCTCAACTTCATCACCAGACCCCTGTGGATGTTATGGAGTTCTGTCTTTCTTTCTATCTCTCTCACTTGCTGACAGCCATTGCCTGGGCAGTGACATTTATGGCAGATCAAAGGCAAAAAAGAAGTGTCTGGAATCAACATTGTGTTTTGTACCATTATCTATACCAGAGTTACACCACACTTGATTCCCGGATTGTCCTTGGCTCTAAAAGACTGTTAGGGCATAGAATTGTACAAAACCTCCAGAAGGAACAGTCAGTGAGTGAGCACATCCTCTCTTGCACTCACTCACATGATCATGTGCACAGACAAGAGAAATGGCGGGAGAGGATTGGTACCACTTTATCCTTGAAATGCTGAGCAAATACTGATGCCAGCATGCTTGACAAGAAGATTTGGATCTGAACCAGGGTCATAAGTGCTGGCAGCACTTGCTGTGCTTCAATTCCAACTCCACATTCCCCACCTGCCATCTTTCTGAAGTCCTTCAACAGTCTTCGCCTTCAACACTAATACTCAAATTACTCCCTAGACCTTGTATATCTCCCCTTGACATGGCTGCCCACTGATCAAGCAAAGATTTCCCGGTTACCATGATAGCAGTGAATCTCTGAACACATGGGACCTCCATATCACAGCTAAAGATATAAATTTGAAGTACGGGTGGCACAACCGAAATGACATATAAACAGACAAAACCGGCCACACAGCAAGAGACTTACGAGAGCTTTCAACCGTACAGCAGTGCTGACTTTCATTATTCACAGGGTCCCAAAGCACCCCCATAATCATTAAATGTTGGTGCTCAAATGTGCTGCATCCCACATCGCACATTTCAGTCAGACTCTGGTAGCTAGAGTTTTTATCCCCACTCTCCTGGATAAACTCAACACTTGGATAGCTTGTGGCATGTTCTTTTAAAGACTGTTTCACAGTAGTTGGATGGTAACAACAACGACGACGACGACGACGACAATCCTGAAGAATTTTAAGTGGACCAATGTACTATAGTGCGAAAGGCTAACTCAAACTGAAGACAGTCTACACAGCTGCAGACAGAAAATAATCAGATCTCTTTCTTGATAAGCAGGCTTGAAGTGAGGGGACATGTTTTGGTAGACACTTACGGGAGGAATCTGATGGCATCAATAAGTTCCATAATGTAGACATGTCCCAGTCACCATGACTAAGGCTAGACAGAAGAATCAGTTCTTCCCGGTATAGAGCCAGCCTGCCCTCCTTCGGACCGAGAGCCCCCAAGGCTCAGCCAGGGAACCACACAAACAACTGCCAGCCACTCCTCTGGTGATGTCCTTAGCTGTTAAACCTATCAGTCAGTCAGCATCATTCCACTTAAGGCAGTGCTTTTCTGCAACATTCACCAGTACATAAGGTGGGAATGGTTGAATGGAGATTCCATCTATTACATAGCCTAGATTCCAAATCTGGGGAGACTGCAAACGCCTCCTCTTCTTCTTGTGTCACAGCAAGTGTTGGTTATGAAAACCTGAATATGTACTATGATAGAGGCTCAACTTTCTTACACAAACCTGAGGGGTTGACGTTGTCGCAATTAGCAGCTGCCAAAGCACTGTCTAATACTTAAAAGAAGCTCCACCCAAGCTACCCTACTAGAACCATTGTGGATTTAGTACTGGACAAGACATGGAATTGCAAGCCATGATAGTATCAAAAAGGTGAATTTCACTTGAGAGAGCACTTGAGAGAACAAATTGAGAGAACAAATACATGTATGTTAATGACCAACATACTAATATATCCTAGTATCTGTTAGCCAAGTCTATTTACAACGTCAGCTTCTCTGGAGAACAAAGAAAGAACACTTCAACCTCTAAAAAGGTCTTTTGACATATCAGAATCAACCAGCTTAAAGACACCATCAAGCCAGGTCCTCCACACCCCTAGAGAAGCAAACTATGTAGAAGAAGCTGATCTTGCGCATACTGATCATTATCAATAGCTCCAGGTCAATTTGCATCAATAACGATTTGCATGAGTCCAAAGGTTGCGTATGCACCTAATTGCAAGTGTATGACCAATCAGGCTAACATTTCAGCACGCAGACAACGCAGAATGATTCAGACAACCATCTCGAAATACCTTTGCCTAGGCGGGTGTGCGCAGATTCTCCTCTCAAGGCGGCAGCATGCGCCTCCGCTGCTTTGGTGCAAGCAAGCAGTCCTCTGTCAGGTTGACCACTCTGCATTTGTACTGCTGCTCAGTAACATACAAATGCGAGGATGACTGACGTTAGTAACACGCACCCATCCAAATCCAGCCTTTCACGAGGAACAGTGATTTACGACAGCCCACAAATCGGAGATGGGGCAGAGGTTTCTACCATGGCAGCTGCCGAACGGGAACAACTGCACCTCCTCCCACAGAATGCATCGATAATAACCCAACACCAATACTCCTAGCAGATAACGCGGTCTTTCTACTACTCAAATGAACATTCCCCGCTGACGATAAGCGAAACACGCACCCTTAGGGCCGAGCTCCGCAACATCGTCCGTGAAGAAAGCTTCTTCATTCTTGGGGGTACAGCTCAGCATTTAGAGCAGCAAAACATCTCGCAGTCGATCTTCTGCTTCCTCTTCTGAAGCTGGATCGCTCTGCAGCGAGATTAACGAACCCACGATTTAGTAACTCAGAAACTCGGTGTCTGCTTTTCGATTCAATCATTGGTTGGTTTGTTGGGTGGTTGGATGGATCCACATTGGCTGCGACAAATCGGGGTACGACATAATAATCTCGGCACGCAAGTTGTTGACGGTTCGAGGGATTGATGGGCAGTGAATGAATCGTGTAGCGTTTTGCTTCTTGGAATCATCTCGTAATTTGATTCCTGGGACGACGCGGCAGTGATGATTGCATTTAGGGCGGGGAATCTGACAGCCCACAAATCCGTTGAGGAGCTTTGGTAGAGAAACAATTTTGTAATGCGTGGAAAAGCGTTGAAAACGTGTGAGAGGACGGCCGACATGTGAGCTCGTCTTTCCGCAACGCCTCCGACCGCATCACACATCGTCGTGCACTCTTCGCTGTGCCTCCACGCTGCCCTAGCAACGCCGAGCAAAGTCGAGGTGAGAAGGCTGCGGTCGGTGAGCGCTAATGCTTGCTGCTGTCTGACATCTGCGCAGGAGGAGATTGTCTGTACCTGCAGAGGGTTCCTGGATCAGCGGGAAGAGAGTCTGTTTGTTTGGGAGTGACAGTTTAGTGTAGACAATAAAGGTATGTCGTTTAGCTCGGAACGTGTGGAGTAAAGGCGCCGGAAGGCTGGAAAGAAGATGAGGGTAGATCGAGTAGGAGAAGCGAAGGAGCGAGTATCAGACAGGCATTCGTAGTATGTTGGAGCCGAGGTCTTACGTTGTTTATTGCGTCAGATGAGGTGCCTGCCCAGCTAGAATGGAGGGCAGGAGGCTGCAAACATGGAAGCAGGGACGCGCTGTTTTTGCATCGCCAAGAATGGTGTTTCTACCTGTTTGACGCTTGAAGGTCGGCAACCTTGTGGATGAGTTACAGTCCCGAGTGAGGATCGAGGTTGTGTGAGGCTGCCTGAGGAGAAGAAGGCTGGTATATATGAGGGTAGACTGTATTTGAGAGGAGTATAAGACAGACGTCTATGTAATCCCAGTGAGGGGTGACCAGAGCAGGGTGATGTCGTCAAGGGTATCCCGAAGTTGAAGAAGCAACTGAACTTTAACCTGACTTACAGAAGCGGAATAGCAATTGAATTGAGGACTAACAACAGCGGCCGAACAATTCTGAGGGCATAATTAAGTTTTGGAGGGGTATGTCTGCATGTGTGCAAATTTTCCGGCAGGGAGATTTAAGTTCTTAGTATTTCTGATTAGCCTTCTCCGTCCTTGTGAACACGGTTGGGTAGAGTTAGCGAAGCTGCTTCTTGGACAATGCTCACTAATTATTGGAGCTCAATAAGGGGTGCCCTTTTGAATGCATATTAAGACTCACATTTACACTTCCGTTCAGTGAAAACGTGAGACAGCTTTCTTTGGAATAACATCGCAGATATAGATGAGCTGTAAAGCTACCCACTCTCTTTTACTTCAGCAATGTTATGAGAGGTAGCGATTTTGGAAGAAAACAAGGATACCATTATGCAATGTCGTCCAATACTGACATATGTATCTGGGGACTACCAGGTTATGCTGGGTGATTCAGGGTGCTTCTGTCAGAGTTTGCCAATCTGAAATCCTCAAGTTCGGTGGTGAGATTCCACCTCGACAGTTTTGCCAATCCGTGGGTGCTCTAGGTGCTCAACAGAGAAAATTTGGGGTCCATTGGGCTTTGCACTCAAATTACGGATAGTAAAAGGGAGGGAACTTCAGCTTGGGTGGAGAGACAAGGTCGTGATGGCACCTGGAAATGTGAAATTGGAGGTTCCTGAATCGCCCATGCGGGAGGGGGACACACCTTCAACCACAGAGTCTGAAACAGAATTGGCCTCTCTTTCGAAGACCCCATTGGCAATCACACGGAAAGCAGGTGGTGCTCCAGCAAGCAGTGTCCATGAGCTGCTGGAATGTCCAGTATGCACTAACTCTATGTATCCCCCCATTCATCAGGTATGTAGTCATCATCTGTCACTCATTCTGCAGTTTAGTAGGATAGGCAAAGGATAAGAGTATTTCTTGATGGAAGTTTGGAAAGTAATAAGGTGATCCGCAGGGAAGTAGATCTCTTGTGCCAAATGGGGCATCATGGTGCGTGTACTTCTCTAATGCTGTGCAACGCCCGATGATACGGGATGGAAGGCTCTTCTCGCAAACTAGAAAAAGCTGTACCTCTTGCGCAGTTTCAGAAATGGAGAAAATCAGAGGATAGTGGTATTGCTTTTGGGGGGATGTCTGAGGCTACCCTTTACTGATTTAGGCCAGAAAGCTATGATGAAATCTGAAGGACCAGAGTCAATCTTATGCTCCAATGTAGGTTTCACAGATGGAGGGTCCTTGTGGCCCTGCTCCTGTTACCCTTCCCCATTGTCCTGGCTTTTAGGACTTTCACAACCATGGGTAGAGGTTACTGAGGACATCTTTTTGTGTATCGATCTCATACTTGGGAAGACAATTGTATATCTGCCAGTATTTGTGGACTGATCCAAGCATTGGCACCACAGTTCTGGGGTTCAAACTCGGCAAAGATTGTTTCTTTGTAAGTTGAGCCTGTCGGCTGCATCAGTTGGCAAAATAACCTTCACAGATAGCAATGTCACTATGAAGGTCATGAGGCTGAAAGGAACAAACTTAACTGTTCATGCATTTTTAAGCCGTCGGATGTCTTCATGAAAAAAAATGCCAAATCAGGCCAGCAAACGAGTATTTGCATAGTCGTAGGGCACACCAAAGAAAAAGTTGGAAGGTCTATAAATCTTCTTGACGACTGTATGAAAGTCTCTTCAAGTTTTTTGTCTTCTCTTGATTCATGAGTCTTGGTCGTCTTAATTGCTTTCATATATTATGTGTGGATGTAGCTAATGGTGGCCTACTTTTAACATGATATTACTTTGTGAATTTAGGTCAGACATTCAATTCTCCTGGTCATTTGTATCTAAACCTGACTGATGTTGGTCCATGATTTTCTCTGTTGTTTGTGTGTAGTGTCCCAATGGCCATACTCTTTGTTCCAGCTGCAAGCTAAGGGTGCACAATCGCTGCCCAACCTGCAGATATGAACTCGGCAACATTCGGTGCTTGGCATTGGAAAAAGTGGCGGAATCTCTAGAGCTTCCATGCCGATATCAAAGTCTGGGATGTCCGGACATATTCCCATACTACAGTAAACTCAAGCATGAGGCCCAGTGCATTTTCCGGCCATACAACTGTCCCTATGCGGGGTCAGAGTGTTCAGTAACTGGTGACATTGCGTGTCTTGTGGCCCATCTGCGGGATGAGCACAAAGTGGATATGCACAATGGACAAACATTTAATCATCGCTATGTGAAGTCAAATCCCCAGGAGGTCGAGAACGCGACTTGGATGCTAACGGTAAGCTGGAGAGAAGGGAGGGAGACATGGCTACAGCTTTTGTGCTGGAGCCTTTTTGTGAGGAGGATCTTCAGTACTTGTTTTTGTGTTTTTATGCCATTCTCCTTCACCTAATATTATTCGGCTCATATCCATTTGTTACCAAGAAATTTAGGGAAGTGATCAAATTAGCCTTGTTGAGATGCATTTGCAGCAGCATTTGTCCTGTCCATTTCATGGTAAAGCCCCACATTGACCAGTTAAGGGGTGGATAAATTTAACCTTTGAAGTGTAATGTATGCCTGCACCATCTAGGGTGATACATGTGCAGTAGATGATACTAGTAATTTAAGCGCTTATGTTTTCAGTAGTTTGAGTTCGTGGATTCTGAGAACTGCATGTTAAGAGGCTATCCTCAAACCATTGACCAAGCATCACAGGGAGAATCATGAGGCGCGAGATGGTTGTTTAGTAGGTTTCTAGTTCTTTTCCCGAGCCTTGTGCAAGTAGATACCAAATGCCTAAAATTCTTACACTCTGTTCCAAGTGGCTGTGACTGCCCTTGGATCAGGTATGAAGGTGCTCCACACGCTCTAACTTTGGTGGACTGCATACTCAGGTGTTCAACTGTTTTGGGCAGCATTTCTGCCTGCATTTTGAGGCGTTCCAGCTTGGCATGGCGCCTGTGTACATGGCGTTTCTACGCTTCATGGGGGATGACAATGAGGCAAAAAATTTCAGTTACAGCCTAGAGGTGGGGGCAAATGGGCGGAAGTTGATCTGGCAGGGAGTGCCACGCAGCATTCGCGACAGTCACCGCAAAGTGCGGGATAGTCATGACGGACTAATTATTCAGAGAAACATGGCGCTTTTCTTCTCAGGTGGTGATCGAAAAGAACTTAAGCTCCGAGTCACTGGCCGTATATGGAAGGAGCAGTAGGGAGTTGTTATGGTACAGTCCAGAAGGTGATTTTGTCTGGTAAAACTATGGGTCGTCTCAGGTTATGTTAGAATAGCCCATATAGGGGTGTAAGTACAGTACGTAATTTCCTGTGATTATAGTTAGAGAAGCCAGCCTTGGAAGCCTTACTTGCCTGATAAGTGCTAGCAGCATGTGCCCTCCTTCCGTCGTCAGCATTACGCATCCCCCTTCCTCCCTGTACCTTTGGCCTTACCGCTACTCCATACGTGATGGTGGCACAGCTTGTGATACACACATGGCTCTTAAGGAAGACAATGGCTGAGTTTAGTTACTTTTACGTCTAGTTTCAGGGTCATACTCTTGAAATGGCGCTCAACAGCTCTTCCGATGTGCACTGTGGTGGGTCTGCAGCTGTTAGGCCGTCATATATTGCTTTGTGCCCTTTTACTACCTACTACCTACTTCGCTGTCAGAGGTTTTGCACATTCGGATGAATTGATAAGTGGACTCAGCGAGTCCAGAGAAAGGAGCAAGGCAGTCTCACAGTTGAACATTCTGTGGAGGACCTTACCTTTCTGTAGCAGCATGGAGAAAGAAACTCAGTGACAGATAGGAAAGGGCTTTGTCTTGCAGGCCGATCCCTTGCCCTAATGTCAAGGTGAGTTGCAAGCTTCTTAAGATGTTAGTTGTACTAGAAGAGGTGTGTTCCGCCTGCATCATTCCGCTAGAGTGACTCCTTGCTTTACATGTTCAAGCTTTTTTGGTTCAAGAACATTAGTTATACTGCATGCTGCTTCAACATGGCAGCTAAAAGTGGACTGGGGTGTCTTGTTTACAGCAGCAACACTTCGGCATTGACATACTTTGGAAGGAAATGAACCTTCAATCAATTGATTATTGAGCAGCTCTGTACAACAAGTAGACCTTCAAAAGGCTTAAGTGAATGTGTACTGTGCAGATAAGAATGGTGTGTATTGGCACGACACAGTACATGTAAGGTTGTCTCACTTTAGAGCTTGGATTCTGTTGTGTGGTTGCCCTACTAGCCTCCATCAAGTATCTTTGATACAAGTTTTCATTGATCCAACTGTCCAGCCATGACAGGAAGGAAGTTGGGTGAATATACCATGTTTTGAAATGCTCACAATCCAACATGACATAGGCACTACAACGGAGTTGCTTAAAATTCCCGTTAAATGTTGAGGGAATGTTGAGGGTTTGAAAGAGTGGAGTTTTGGGGGACTGTTCAAGACACAAAGAAAAGATAAATCAGAGGCATCACAGTTGAGCATGACTCTACTCAAACGTGTGATAGCCTTCAACTTGATGACTGGGATTTTACATATATCAAGCAGCTTTAGTTTCAACATGTCATTCCATCATTTTTCTGACTCTGATGTTTCGAAGGCAAGTTTACAACATTGTACAATTGTCCCACCTAATCTGTCTGGAGCTGCAGAGAAGTCAACACTAGACATGGTAAGCCTCTGTGAACAAATGGAGAAAGTGCTCACTCTTCAGTCCCGACCTAGTTGCAGGAATCATGTGATCCCAAGCTCGGATTTGAAGTCTAGCCTATTCCCCATAAACAACTTGTGTATTCAACAGATTCCAAGTATGAGATCTACTTGGAAAACTATTAGCATGTTGTATACTTCCATGAACATGACCCACCTTCATGAGACGATGCTGCTGTTTAAATCGTGTCACTAGTAATGGGATGACTAGTATGGATATTACTGAAGTGGTGAGAGGAAAAAGAAAGAGAGAGATGAGAGACTATAATAGAAGAAACACAAACAATGTAGGCAGCACCACATGGGAGGCCGACATGCCTGCAATTGGGTGCCAAAAACAGTACTGAGAAAAATGAGACAGTCATTGAAAAGAGTTTCCTCATGGTTGACAGAGTCTCAAAAAAGGCCAGCCATGGCTTGCTCTAGCTCCTTCACTTTCGCGATTAAAAGATCACGGTCCTTCTGCAGCTGTGAAATAACACCCTCCCTCTCTTCCTCCACAGTCTCCAACTCCTCCAGCATAACTCTCATCTCTTCTGTTTCCTCCTCCTCCTCCGCCAACGCCATAGCCTTTCTGATAATGGCACGTACCTGCCAGCCATATTCCCAAAGAGTGAACTGACAAACCACAATCAGCCTGTCTACGGTGGTTATCCTTTCTTATATGGAACAGCGCAGCTGAGAGCATGGAATACTGGCGATATTTCTCATCATCTGGGCATCCACTTGACGTAATAGATTTCATTCCTTCTTTCTTATGAAGTGGTTTCCTCCTGTTCTACCCTGTCTGCCCCCGACCCTGCCCTGAAGATGTCAGAAAGTTTTTGCCTTATTTTCTTTCTCTGTCTATATCCTTTACGGCAAACAATGTCTTATGACAGTGCGCTGTTCTACACAAGCCATGTTGATTCAGCACCAGCCTCCCACAGTCTGAGGATAGAGACTAGTAGGTGGGAAATTCTGCAACGTGAAGACCGACTCTGCCCCACTTGCGCTGGGAACTACAGGGAGATGAAAGTGAAGAACATCTATTCTTTCACTGCACTTCATACTGAGATCCATTGGTGATTCAACTGTCTATTCCGGGATACCCAATCTCTCATCTCTCACGAGGATCAGAAATGCTTGGCAGATTACCTGCATGAAGCATTGACTCTTAGACAATCCCTTGAGCTTTAGTTGCTTTTGGGCTGTTTGTAGGCCTCTCTTTCGTGTTTCTTTCTTCCTCTTGTCTCATAAGCTCTTTGAACTTCCCGCAGACGTTATAAAGTACCATTTCATTTCATTTGTTCTCCCTTTCTACATTTTTGTAGTCAACCTCAAGAATTCAACAACCTTCATCAGCTGAACAGAGGGGGAACAAAGGAAGGAGAGATATACCTTGCCAGCTGTCCGCTGTAGCTTTGTGTTGCCACTGGGCAGGCCAACCACCTTTGCAGTGTCCGATGCAGACACCTTCGTTTTCTTCTCAGGAACCCTGCGAGTGAGTTGGATATGGATTTCGCCCTTGTTTACACCTTGCAAGGGAATCCAAGAATCCAGGGTTTGGTTGGCAGGCAGACACTCGTACTCCACATCACAATGACCAATGCTGGAAGTGGGTAGAATGGTGTTGTAGTCCTTCACATACAGCACCAGTGGGCTTCCATCATCCATGAACTCCAGGGTCTGCCCCCATTGCGGGGTCAATGTCTTGTACACTACCTGCAGTGCCAGTGTGTTGAGGATAAACCTTGGATTGCCCTCCTAGGATATTTCTACTCCTGACCATGCACAATCTACTGGGAAATTAGGTGAGCCAGTGATGAACGGGCCTGGGGATAAAGGGTCCAAAAGTGAGATTGTATTTTCTTGTCTTCATAAAACCAACACAAGGGATAAATTTCATCTATAATGTTGAAAAGTGAGGAAGATGTGCGAACAATGGTTTGCTCAATCTCGATTACAAGATGCCACCAAATCTCTGCCTACAGCCAAGAAGATCCAGAAATTATCTCAGAAATTATATCCAGATACATTGAGTTTTCACCTTGGTACGCTTTTTGATGTTGCCATATCGAACACTAACATAAGGATCACTGGTACCACCCCAGTCAGCAGCTACCAAATCCCGTGCCTCCACTAGTACCAGCTCCACCATGCCCCCGCCATTGCCCACTGCTCCGTTCTCTTGTACAAAACCATTCTGCAGTGGCATGCCTTCCCATTGCCTCCATAAGTACATCTACAACATGTGACTACTGAACAAGGAATAAGTTTATTTCCCTCTCCTCTATCTGCTTCTACCTGCTTTCTAGACTGTGTGACTCGCAGGGTGGGTACAGTTCAAGAAAACATCTCCCCCTCCTCCATCACCACTTTGAAGGACGACACCATTGCCTCCGAAGGGAAATCTACAATTATTGTCTTGATTTGCAATAGGGGACAACAAGAGGGGACATACAGAATCGGTACCTGAGGAGAATTAGAGTCTAGCTCAAGGCCAAGAACCTCAATCCTGAGATGAATTTCACCTTGCTTTATCTTTTCTAGAGGTACCCACACATCCTTTACTTGCCCATCTTCAAGTCCTTGCAAGTTGACACGTGCGCTTCCCAAATTATCATCACCAAATCTGTTGGCATCATAGCACTTGATCTTCAAGTACTCTCCACCACCCAATTCTTGAAAAGCAAAGGCCTGATTCCATAGTGGGTTAAGGTCTTGCCACACTGTCTTTGTTTTGCGCACAATCTGTAAGACAAATGTGGGTCAGTTCCACTAAATCCCCGAGCACTCCCAAATAAACCTTTCAGGAAAGAGATTCAGCCCTTCCATCTGAGCTAATTACACGAGCCAGTATATTACACCTCTATTGACTTCGCATCATCTGATCGATCAAAGAATGGAGAGTGCGCATGAGGAACATACAGAAGAGGCAGGAAGCACAGTCAATCGTATGAGTGAAATGGGTTCCCATCTCTTCCTATGTCTTCCACTCATTGCCCCTGCCTTGCAGAACTTGACTGTGACGTAGACTACGGGAGAGAAATAAGCAGAAAGCTGGAGATTGTGGGAGGAGTAGGAGAGAACGGTGTTGTTTTGGGGAATGGGAAAAGAAAGGGAGTGGAAATTACTACATCCATAAGAGGACAGAAGGGCCTATGGGATCTAAAGAAAGTTCCACATGAGATTCCCAGAACCAAAATAAGAGTTCAAACTTTGTGGGAGAGAGAAGACGCACAAAGCACTTTATAACGTGCATGAGAGACCCAGCGGGAGAGTCGGACACAGTACGACTCAAGAGAAATGAAATGGAATGGAATGGTACTTAATAATGTCCGCAGAAAGCTCAAAGAGCTTATGGGACAAAATGGAAAAAACATGAGAGGAAACAAAACCAGAGCCAAAAAAGAAATGAAGAAAGAAACTATATAACATCCACCAGGGGCCCTTGGGACAAAGTAGAAACAAACTGTATAATGTCCTTGAGAGAGAGAGAGAGGCTAACTACCTTGCCATAAAAAAGCTTGAGATAAGGATCACTTTTGCCAGTTCTGTCCATAGGTGCAAGATTTCGACCTTCTACTGCAAAAATACGTAGCTTCCTGCCAGTGAGTGGGAGAACGCTGGGATACGAGGCCAGCATGGTCTGCCGTTGCATTTGAAGAACAGCTGCTGGCATGTAATTGGCCACAGCTCTTGACCCATCAGCAAATTGCCATTCTTTCAGAACCAACCTCAACGTTAACTGCACCCAACACACACACCTGTAAGGTTGATGCCACTTGCATCCTTACTTCTAACCCGTCAATGCTGCATGTATGTTCAGTGCTCCTCCATTTGGAAGTTCAATAGGAGCAGTAGTCTCTCAAAACTGAGGGTTGGATCCTGGTGCAAGGTGTCTTATTTCACAGGGATAAATGCCCTAGAGTTAGAATACTCAGTCATAGGAGTAAAGACCAATTACCATCTTAATTTAAGGAGAAAATATCATGACAGTGAAGAGGAGAGGTAGGCAAGATTAAGAATAAGTAACCCTCTTGATATCCATCCAAGGCCCAACCCTCATGTCTACCTCTCAAGGTGTTCTTCCAATACCACTTGTAGCCAGCAACATTTCCAATAGCCTTATCGAGATAAGCACATGTCTCTTACCAGGTACACATGGCAAAAGATTTAGAGAGCAAAGATTTGGTTCACCTCAACTGTTTCCAGGGGTCGTTAAAGGATTCACTCCAGAGTTTTTTTACTCAACAAGGGAACCAACAAAAGTAATTACATGTCTAGGAATGTTCTTGCCAGCTACTTTGCTTGTGGCACGGATCTCGCATGAGGGCAATGGATTTCCCAATGAACACAGAACCAGGGACAGACCTCTCCTGTTGTTGTGCCCTCAAGTGGTACGGTCATGGTAACCTCCTTCCCACAATGTTCCGCCCGCACAGCAAGCACACTTGACTTGCTACCCACTGCCCAAAAGATTGTGGAGTCATCATCCACGTACTTCATCTGCCATGCAAACCCTGCTCAATATATGACCAAAATTCTGCCAGATCACATCCACACTAGGTGCACCCCTATCTCTTTCTATCCCTCCCTCCTTCAGAAAACAATCCAAAAGGCATGACAGAGACTTGAGGAAGCAGTACAAAAGGAAGGAATAAAGCAAAGAAAGTTTCACCTTGACTTCACAACTCCCCAGAAAGTCAAACTTCACATTATTGTGACTTTGTTCATAGACGTTCAGGTGGACAGTGCTGGTGTCATCGTGCATTACCAAGTCAATAGACTCATTCCAAACCAGCGATGAGCCCTCACTCTGCATTCCCGTTTTCCGTGTCAAATCTTCAAGTGTCAACTCCACAAACTTACTTGGAACCTTCCCACTCAAGGATCCTGAGGACTGGGTATTCCCATTACTTTGGCCCCACTTGTCAACTGAGCGAGGTCCTGATCCACCAGATCCTGATCCACCAGAACCAAGTCTCCGCAGATTTTGTGCAGAAACCACAGTGACAGAGACAATGCCCCCTACTGCATGCTTCTTCAAGTCTATAGAAGGTAGGGCAAAGCAGCGTCTTCGTGGTTCCACCATTGTTCGGTACAGGGTATCTGTCAAAAGCTTTTCCTGTTCAAGACAAAAAGTAAGATGTAACAGGTCATGGAAGTCCAGAGTTTCATTACCATAAACATAGGTACCAATCACTTGTCTGAGTTGGGGATAAAACACATGCTTCAAACTAGTCCATCACAAGTGATGTTGCGAGTACATTCTCTGTTGATCTGGGGAATAATCTGGCCATAGTAAGTTATGTGCCAAACTCATCACTCAGGGCAACCGAAGACACTCAAGAAAGTTGTTCGACAACTAAATATGTCAACCAAAGGTAGCTAGACCAACACCAGAATGGCTGATGAGACAAACCAGCCACATCGATAGAATGGGGAGTTCTGTGTGAGGTACAGTCTGGCTGCCGCTGCCAAAGGCTACCCCAACTTTGACTTCGGGAGTGGTGTCGAAAGAATATAGAACTGCTTGCCCATCCAAAATTGGCAGAAATCGTAGCTGCATCTCAAACCCCAACACATTCAGCTTGCTAGGTTTGCTTCCACATTCCTTCAAATTCTTGACACTCAATCACAACAAAGAATCCCCAAAGAGAGTTATGCAAAGCTTTTCTTGTCAATCACAAGGAAGCAGGAACCAGGACACACATCACCCTTGACATGAAGGCTGTTGACGATGATGCGAGCAACCTTGCCACGCAAGGGCCCACCCAACTTGGCCGCCAGCAGCAGACTCATCTCATTGGTGTCCCATTCAAACCCCATGTGCAAAACTGCCTGCCCCAGCCACAAAGCGTATCAAGCATTGAAAGTTATAAACTCAAACAAATACCTTATGTGTCGAGTTCTCGCTTGCAAAACAAGCAAACTCATCTACAGGAAAATCCTTCTTTAAGTCGTAAACACATCTGTGTCTTCTGAAAGGCAGCAGAGAGACACACCGAACACAAGATAACGAGAGAAGGGCAACGCCATCCATGCAAGGCTACTGGCAGAGAGACACCTGACCACAGTTGGTGGACCAATAGGTGCGCTGGAGGCCAATCATGGGCGGAGCTGTTCCTAATGAGAACTCCTCCACCTCCATGCTTTGCTGCAGGCACCCATTACACCATTTTGTAATCACACACTACCTCCCTTGGGTATCACGGGATTGCCAAGTACCCTCTACACACCAGCAATACTGCAACTACCTCACCAAGAAAACCATGGTCAAATTGCAGGACTGTGGTATGCTATATCTTGGTTCATGCGCCTCGCCCCTGCTATTTGCAGTGTTAGTGATATGTAACCCAAATGAGGGGCAGTGAGATCAATGACCAATCTAATGTTTAGTGATGCAACATAAATGATAATCATCGGAACGCCTAACATTGTTGATCTCAAAACCATAAGGTCAAGATCCATGATGCCAAAAATGTGGCACTGAGAGTGAAGCTCATTCTAAGGATGGAAACAGTCAGGAGCAGCAAAGAAATGAGTCATGACAGAATTTATGAGGAATTTTCAGTAGACTCACAATCGGCCTGGGCTTCTTATCCTTGATGCGTTTCTGCATACCGAACCCCCACAATTTCATTACAGATGTAGTCTCGAATACTCAGAGGCTCGCAAATCTTCCTTGGCAGAAGCAAAAACTTATAACCAAAGTACGTCAACAGCAGAAAATGGCAGAATAAGAACGGGGGAGGGAGAGAATGTACTGATGAGGCAATAGACCCTGTGTCCAGTTTGGGCGGAACAAGAGGAAACAGAGCTCCAGTAGTGGGACTTACCTTGGTATAAACAATTGGTTCTGGCTTTCCAGATTTCCTCTGGAGATCCCTTCACACAAGCATCAATCTGCTGTGTGTGAGCTGCCCAGCAACTAGACCCCAACAGGGGCCAGGGCTTTAGGCTCATCCTCAAGATTTTCAAAGGTGGTGAACAGAGGTACAGGGACTATGTTCTTGATGGTCCTGAAGAGGGTCGCTCTCACATGAGTGTATCAAAATAAATACTATCTTCAGGCCACCCGCACATCAGGCATTGACAATCTCCTTTCCTCGCATATGTTTATTGTTCAAAGGTAGACTCCCCACATTGAGTTTAAATTCCAGTCTAGTGCCAAGAGTAGGTAGGCCTTCAAATCAGAGAGGGGGGGGGGGGGGGGGGAGGAGAGAGGGAGAGAATGTACTCGTAAGACGTTGTTTGCCGTAGCCTTGTGGCCATTGACCCCGCGCCCAGTTTGAGCGGAAACCAAAGGGACAGAACCTACCTCTGTCAGGGGCTGCATTGGTAGTAAGACTTACCTTTATACAAAGAATTGATTCGGGTTTTCCAGATATCCTCTAGAAATCCCTTCACACAAGCATCAATCTGCTGTGTGTGATTTGCCCAAAAACTAGGCCTCAGAAGGGCCTGGGAGAGAGGGAGAGAGAGAGATGGGAGGAACCTGCACACTCTGTAGAAGTCTGCGGACCAGCTTGGGCTCGAAGAAATTGGGCCAGACGTTCAGGAGCAATTTGTTGAGCCATTCGCACGGTTCCAGTGGTGTATTTGGCTGCTTTCAATATACCCAACCCAGGACCGTTTCCTTTAGGAACCATACATCTTCTTGTACTCCACTGCTTCCCATGCATGCTAGGCTGTATATTTCATTTGAATCCATGTTACCAGCAAGTTCTTTCAATCATATCTCAGGGCCATTACAAAAGGCTTGTGCTCCAGAGAAGGAAAAATCTCCATTAGAACAGGAAAACTCTTAATAACACTTACTTCCAGCAGCATCGTTTCTCTCCCCCGCCTCCTCTTGGTAGAAATCAGCTGATTTCCACATATTGGACTCATCCTACGATTATGATGAAATTGACGGACAACAGTCGCCAAAAGGACTTCACCTTAGTTAATTTCTTACACATGACAACAAATGGAACTAGGTGGAGCGCAAACCTGAGCACAGAGCATGTGGAGCTTCCAACGGTTATTCAGATCCTCCACAGTTTTCTGACGCTGATACTTGCCATACTACACATCAAGCCCATGTGTTTCACATTTAGTAAGAATCCTTTTCTTTCCTAATTTAAAACTGCTCAAAGTATAAAGAATCTTACTTCCATTACTACATTGCCAACTACCATGATCTCTCTCTCTCTGTGGATCAATTGCATGTTTCAAGATAAGTCATATTTACCGGCATCAGCCCTTGACAAAGGTAGTTTCTGTCCCTTTGTGTCCCGCTCAAACTGGGGGCAGGGTCAATGGCCACAAGGCTACGGCAACAAACGTCTTACCATTCTCTCTCTCTAAACCTTTCTGCTCAAACTGGGCGCAGGGTCAATGGCCACAAGGCTACGGCAAACAAAGTCATGTGAATACTTTCTCTCTCTAAGGTGGGTTCGAACGCAACAAAAGGCCCTGGGAGGGTTAGTTTCCCGTGGGGTCAATGGCCGTAAGGCTATAGCAAGCCAACGTTCACAGGGAATGGAATGTATACTCTATCTCTCTTTCTTTCCATTTTGTCCCATAAGCTCTATGAGCTTTCCGTGGACGTTACAAAGCACCATTTTATTCATTTCTCTCTCTCTCTCTCTCTCTCTTAGCTATAACTCTCCCTGCCCACTAGGAAGCCTATAGTCATTGGGTGGACTTAACAGGTAAGTAGTTGCCTCTCCCTCTTTAGAATATGTCTATGCGGGCCATTCCCTGCAGCTCCTATGGAGTGATGATCTCTGAATGGTAACAAGCAGATCACACTTGGGGGCAGCCCCGCCGCGGGAAGTTGGATGCTCTGTCTTGCATGCTCGGCACTTGGGGTAGAATATGCCCTTGTGTCTAAGCCTACTTGCCTGCATTTAAGAAAAACTTTCATGATATTGCCCATATTCCCCAGGGTAACTCCTGGGAACTGGTCGCTTATGCCAAACCTAGAGCTTCATGTGTGATTTTTCGGGGGAATCCCAGGATGGACGACCTGTCCTTTAAAATACTTGCTCAAGTTTAGGATTGAATTAGTGGCTGATGGCACCATCTCGAGACTTAGTAAGAGAGGTACTTTGAAGGTGACAATGTATAAGAATGCTAACAGTAGAGTCCCACCACAGATTAATCTCAGAGAAGTTCGACCGTTGACTGGTTGGAGAGCGATCTTAGACATTGGTGATTCAATGAGGTGCACCGGGAAGACAGCCAAGGATGGGGACTTTAAACAGACACTGTCTTTAGGGCACACATCTTACTGTACCATTATAGCCATCGACGTCCCCAACCGTCTTGTCCAACATTTCCCATGTCTCCTGCCCAGCACAAATGTGTCATTTGCTTCATGAACTTGACCCTCTGCAAATTATTTCCATTCGTTAGTCAGCCCAGAAAAGTCAAAGGCCGCAAACCGGCCTTTTGCATCCGAATTGTCTGCCGTCTAGGAGGCTTTTGAATGCTCCTAGACAACCTGCAGTTCTGCAAAGATGGGTCATTTTCATTGCGTGCAGGCTTTGATCATCTTGTGTAAACTTTGAAGTTTGGCATGCCATTGAGCATGCCATATCCATCAATCACATGTTCATCGGTAACTGCATGCAGAGGCATGTCTGAGTCACATGTCCTTCTGGCATAGACTTTTGGGTTTGGTTTCCCCGGAGGGTTACCAACCTTAGTAGTCCATTCTGGGCCAACTTCTTCCAGGGCTTCAATGGGTTGGAAACTCAAGGTATGGTGAAAAAGGAGTAGGATTCTTTGTCCGTGATTTCTTGAATGATAATTGTGAAATTATCAACTAGGAACTTCGGTACAGACATAGTATTTGGCTGAGAGTGAAATTGAAGGGCGATGAGAGGGCCAAGGACCTCTTTGTGGTATGTGTCTACATGCCTAAGAGGGAACCCTTAGTGTTGACACGGACAAAGCCTCCAAGAGTGGCAAGATGGACTGTGCCAGGTTCCTCACCAAAGACCACGTGGTCTTGTTAGGTCTTGTTTTGGGTTTGAGTCTTATATACCCTGGTAGGCTGCTCCAAGAGGGTTAGCAACCCAGACGGACATGGGTACATCTTAACCAAAGTTTGCAAGGAACAGTTAATTGGGTATCAAAGCTCACATCAAGTTTAGGCTATTTAGAAAAGATTTCATGAGCAAATCCGAAAAGCCGCATCCTTTCCTTCATGAAGGTAAGCCCCAAAAGGTGCCTGCCACATTGGGGTTCTTGTGGACAATTGAACCATCTGACTGTCTCTTTATTATGCACAGACCAATGAGAGACTAAATCAGCTAGTAAAGGCCCAGAAAAATGTATTGGTAAGAGTTGTACGTGACATTAACTTGAAACCACCATGGTGGTAATGAGAAAAGATTCTGGTTCACCAGAATTGTACAAGCCGAAAAATGGTCAGCAAGTTCACACTTTAAGGAATAGAAAGGGTACAGATGTGACTTCTATGTTTGAGATTGTGAAAGCCCTTGAAACACACTACAGCCATCTTGGCCATGAATCTAACTCTAATAGTGAGGGGTTCTCTAAAGAATGGAAGGATACAGTAGAAAGAACTGTTCCTACATTCCAAGACCACCCTGATGATCTGGAGTATATGATCAACAGGGAGAGAACGCACCCATTAGTTCTTCTGAGATTGCTGAAGCAATACAACATCTAAAGGTCTGCAAAGCCGTGGCAGGTGTGATGATATCGTCAACGAGCTAATTAAGCATGGTGAAAATGCTAAGGTAGAGGCCCTTGCCCTCCTCTTTACCCTTATTTGGAGGACTGAAAGATACCTTTTTGCTGGAGAGAGGGTGTCATTGTCAATCCGTATAAAGGCCACAGAGAAGAGCCTGGGTACTGCAATGGCATTACACTTCTTAGTACAGTTTGCAGGCTGTTTTGTAGGATAATAAGCACCTGTCTCGACCTTGATCTGGAGTCTAGAAGTGTTTTCCATGAAGGTCATGCAGGCTTCTGGAGAAATAGGGGCTGCGTCGAAGGAAACAAGGAGGAAACCCATCTATGTCTTCTTCATGGATTTAAAAAAGGCTTACGACATAGTATGGCGCAACGGGCTGTGGCTTCCTCTGTGGACTTCTGGGGTCAGGGGAAAGATGTGGGGGATGGTTCACCACCTGTACGCAAACACCAAAAGTTGTGTTACGGTCAATGGCCAGAAGTCTAATTTCTTTGTTGACCAAGGTGTGGCTCAAGGTCGTACCCTCTCCCCACTGCTCTCCAATGTTTTCATGAATCAGCTCCTTGACGATGTGTGAGGGATTTAAAGCTGGGTGATGCGTACCAGCTCTTATGTTTCCGGATGACTTCGTGGGCCTAGGGGATACCCCATCCAATCTTCAGGAGTTGTTTCATTGTGCAAGGAGGTACTTTGACCTGTAGAGGCTAGATGCCAATGTTAGCAAATGCGCTGTGGTGGCCTTCAATGATTGTGGGGAGGAGGAAGGGATCTCAAATGGACATGGGGCAGTGAAGAGATCCATGTGCTCTCTTCCTACACATATCTTGATGTTGAGCTTTCCTCCAGTTGTAGCTGGGATGCACATATATATAAAGTGGTTCAAACTGTAAACCCAAAGCTTTGGGTCTCACTCAAATTTCCCTTGGGATGCATACTGAAGTAACAAGGACCATGCCTTACATCATATTAAGCCTACCTTGGAGTACGCATCTGCCATGTGGATTGGTAACGCCAACCATGCTAAAACTTTAGAATCCATTCAGCTTTCAGTGCTCAAAGAGAACCTGTCAGCGTGCTCTAGAACAGCTACCGTGGCTGTTCACCGGCAAGTTTGCCATACCACCCTTTAACTCTCGACATGAAGCAAGACTGTCCTGTTAAACAGGCTAAGTCCTGGCGGAAGAAGGTAGAGGAGGTATATAAGCACCTGAACATGATGCACAAAGAATGTCTGAACAAAACAAGGTTAGGCATAAAACTTCCCTAAACTTGTTTCCAGTTTGTGATATGGGTGAGGAGGATTAAGGATTATCTGAAGGGCCTACCTACTGTTCGCACTAGATGGAAACTTAAACTCAGGGCGGGGAGTCTACCTTTGAACAATAAAGAGATGCCGAGAGGAAAGGGAAATTGCCAATGCCCGATGTGCGGGTGGCCTAAGACGGTATCCATTTTCTGATACAATGTCCAGGGTATTCTCATCTGAGAGCTTTGAAAATCTTGAGGTTGAGACTAAAGACCTGGCCCTGTTGGGGTCTAATTGCTGGGCAGTTCACACACAGCAGATTGATGCTTATGTGAAGGACTTTCTAGAGGGTTACTGGAAAGCCCGAACCAATTGTTTATACCAAGGTAAGTCCCACTACTGGAGTGAGCCCCTCATACAAAGGTAGTGTCTGTTCCCTCTTGTTCCACCCAAACTGGGCGCGGGGTCTATGGTCACAAGGCTATGGCAAACAATGTCTTATGAGTACATTCTCTCTATCTCTCAGACTGGCAGCAGCCCCACTGGGCACCAGTCTGCTAGAGCAACCCTGCTGGAATTGATTTGTCGTTTTTGGCTATACCAGCATATAACTCAGACAGTAAATTCCACCTCACATGATTGTCACTTGCTCTGAACTTCGCAAATTGACAATTTCAGAAGGGGTCCTATGACTGGCTCCTGGAGGGTTGATATCTGGTGTGGTAATGGCCTCCAGAGCCGACAGTCGCAGAGAAGAGTCCATGTACCTTCTGATATCCTGTGTTAAAAAACCGGCACAGCCAGTGTTTGGACGGTCCGTACAAGTAGTGCAACCTCACCTCAAGAAGCCAGTGGAGGAGAATGAGGAAATGTTTGTCGAAGTGAACAAGCTGAAGTCTAGCACATCTCCACCGTGAGTTTCTTCAGAGGATTTGAGAGTACAAAAGGACCCTCTGCGCTTGGCACCAGGCTGAAGTTGAAACTAAAAGTGGCCTGCCTAACTCAATTCAGTAAGTAAATAACAGGGAACATAGAATTCCCACGGTTGAATCTCGAAGAATAGTTGCGTGAAATGGCGATGTCACAGGTACTCCTGTCAGCCAGGTCCTCAATTGAATGCATCAACCAGACTGTTTGTTTAAAGGTCGAGACAAATCCCAGAACTATGGCCATCCTTGGAATGAAGTTTCGGGTGAATACTGACAGCCAATTGATGCCAGGGTGGAAGTCCTCGAGTACACAGACGAATCTAGGTCAGTAGTGGGCCTGTGCTGTTCTCGGTTCAGCCTCTCATCCCTATAGCTGCTCTGTCCAAAGGGGCCGTCTTAGGGCCAAAGGGCCAGGGCAATCACCGTCTAATAACACGTGAACGATTCAATCCAATGCAATAGCTCGAGAGACAATATAAATACCTGGAGCGTAGCCCATACAGTGACACACACGGGTACCCAGTTGGAGAAGGGTATGATCCAGCGCTCAAGCAACCAGGCCAACAAGAATATTGGAACTAGGTAAGGCACCACTGGCTTGTCTGACACCATACTAGACCAGAGCTCCTGCGCTTCTCTGGCCATGCCACTTACACGGCTCCTCGACATTCTGCCTCCTTTTCATCCACCTTCAGCCAATCAACATGGAAAATCCAAGTCTAGAGATTTGACTCTTCCCATTCAAGCTCGGTCAGATCTACATTGAGAGTGAAAAAATCGACCCTTGCAGTGATCAGTTGTCATAAATACTTGCAACAACGTGCAAGCGGCTATATGCAAGGGCGAAGGTGCGATGAATGCAACATCCACCGAGATTCCAGCTACGAGTTAAGGCCCTTCAGTCTGTTGCGTCGATGATCACATCTCCAATTTTTCATTTTCCACCATGAAGACGAGGAATCATGCACCAAGTGCTAGATTCATGTAAAAGCCTCAATTACTAGCGAGTTGCAATCTTCATCACCTCAGTACCACAGAAGAAACAAAATACTCTATTTCACTTCCGGCCAGTCCTTTCTCTCCTCTCACGCAACTAAAATCCGTCAAAAACCACTGGCAGAGGCCAAATTAGTCTTCTTCTACAGCTCGCCCGCAGATGCGTCACCCCTTGCTTGAGGGAAAGCAAAAACATGAAACCGCGAATTTCGAGTGAAAGCTTCCAACCTCGAATGTGTTATTAAGCAGCGTCTAGTGTATGTGCGAGGAAGAGCAAGAGGTCGGATAACCTGATTCCTCCCTAGCGGACAGGCCGCGATGGCGATGGAAGCGTTAGGAAGCGCGCGAGAGAGAGAGCGACAGAGAGAGCCAGAGAGACTGCAGATCCAAAGTCAACACAGTCTGCGGATGAAAACATTTCTCCTCATTTCATCCTCCAGCTGAAACTCGCATTTCCTCGATTATTCAAGTATTATTGTTAGCATTAAATTATGATTTGAAAACCAACTAGTCGTGAGTCTTTCTCCTGAGTCCTCGCGAGTCCACTGCCGTACTTGTATAACCCTAATAGTTCCTACCACCTTTTTGTTGTCAGCTTTTGATGTGCCTCGTCGCCGACAAGATCTGTACAAAGACGAAGGCTACGTTTGTAATGCAGACGGTACTTACTCTTCCAGGATAGTAGTTGCTCAAGGAAGTTGGCATTCTGGTGCACGACAGTGAGCCAGCAAACTTGGTTGTTGACAGTTGTTATGGAGGTTACGTAGGTAATTGCTTTGCAAAGCTCAATATTGTTGGCTTGGTGACCACAATATAGAGCATCCTTGGTCGGACTCTTATGTGTGATATTTCCTCTCGTATGATGTATCTTCTTAACTGCCTACAAGAAAAAGGACAAGTTGGAGATGCGATAATGAGAGAATTGTGTGCGGCATTTGTCCATCCCCAGATTGCATGGGACCAGTGTTGAGTGGATATACGCTTTACCCGGATATTACCGCAGGGTATATCCTAGTGATGTTTCCCATGTATACCCGGACCCGCAGGTTTTGTTTACCAGACACGGATCCTTAACAAGGGTATATTGTATGTTTGGCGGATCTGGATCCAGATGAACGGTAAAACACCGGCATTTGCTCAACCCTTATGCCAGGTATTTGTTTTTCTTGGCGGGTAAATGGAAGATCATAAGCTAAGCTTCAAGCTGATCATCAATATATTTTTGTGCCCAGGGGCCTTCATGTACCTCAGGCAATCGCAAAAGCGATAAATAACATTATGGAGCTACTACTGCGATTTTTCTAGGCTCCTTCATTGCAAGACCTTGCCCTTCGCACATGTACCAGTGTTGGACTGGTATACCTGGTTGAACCTAGGTGTGGAATACAGGTATGAATATATATATTGAAGAACATACCAGTCGGGTATGAAAGAACCAGTGTACCCATGTGATACACGTACTGGGGGAGTATGTCTCTAGGATTCCCCCCACACACATACCATACCAGTCTGGGTATACGGAGGCATAGAATGGTCCCGATACCAGTATTGTGGTGAGTTCATGGAGAATGGAGGTAGACCCGTATGAGTATATGTTAGTGCAGCTAGATGTACTCCAATTTTGTTAATTCAAGGCTCCATATTGCAATTCAGACTTCATTTTCTGTTTCGTGCTACTTTGGGTTACCTTTGCCTAGTGTTTCACGGCTTATATTACAATTAGCTGTGTGCTAAATGACATTTATTTCTATGTATGGTGAGCTGTAGAAATACCATACCAGAGCTCATATCCCCCAGTATCAATACAGAGAAAGGACAATACCAGTACCATACTCATATGCAGCCCAAAGTACAACTACTCATACCAGATTCATACCCTAAGTTGCTCATACCTGTATAGATACCTATACCAGCGTGGTATGAAATAAATGCATGGAATTCATGCAAGCCCTGCCGTATAGTAATTATGAATAGGTAGTAAACATCTGGAAGATTACATAATTAGTCTATTAATAAATATCAAGGTAACAGGATTTGAGCCCTGAATCACTCAGGTGTGCATGGTAATATCCGATAGACTTTCATTTATGGCAGTTGAACGGATGTCATTCATCAAAAAACAGAATATACTCTTGACAACTGTCCCAATCGAATTGGAAGTCTAATCGAAAGTATGGGTGCTAAAGCAGCTGAAACCCTTTGCGTAGTCCTGCCTTTAGGAAGGCAGGGCCAAAAAGGGGTGGGACCCTTCACACCAGTACCAGTCATGTAGTTAACATGTACCTATATTTGGTTTTTAAGCATTGATTTATTATGCTCAATTCTATTCAATCTTAATTTCTTTGGTTAAAACCTTTATATTGATTATGTTGCCATTTATCCTACCTAAATCTGTATTTACCCTGCGAGTACTTCTAGATTAGTCGGACCCGTTAAATAACCTTATCCTCAGGTTATATTTTGATAGTACAGGTTATAGACTGACCCCCCGTCTGTTCTACAAATGAGCATTACCTGAAAATAATAATACTTACCCCCCACTCCCACCGGATCTTTTCTTAAAATTCAGTTTACCCTTACTCTGAGGTAAATAAAGACTAAATACCCGCTCATCACCGACAGCAAATAATTGACAGACCCTGTATACTATTTACTCTAGATCCAGCCAGACATTTTGTGGTGCTGATCGAACTGGGGTCGCCCCTAGCACGGAAAATATGAAGGTCAAACATAAAGTCATACACATGGCAGTGATGTGCTAGCAAAGTCTGATGTCGCTTAGTAGGTGAAATTTCCAAAATATTTATTTAAGAAAACCATTTTTTTTATTTTTAAGAAAACCAAAAAACCACCAACAGTCGGTAGCGATGACTCCGGGTCACATTGTTGGGTGTTGCTATGTTCTTCTCCCCCTACCCTTGGGCGGTGTCCCATGCGTAAAGCCCTATGAAATTTTTTCCTATAGGTTTATGGGGCAGGTTATAGAACAGAATGGGGGGTATTAGGGCGTCCTCCCCCTTAGGCGGGAGCTTACACGTAAGATCCCTGCAACGCGGGGAAAAAGGTGTAAGGGAAATCGTGTAAGGAGAAACGTTTAAGGCTCATCTAGCCGTTGATTTCATCGGTCAGTGAGGCATTATCTAGAGGGGCTTCCAGTACCGAGGCCATGTAAGTACTAGAGAACGGGCCGCGTTGGCCGATTTTACCCTGTAAGCGGCCTTTGGGTGAGCCCTGCGCGCGAGCCCTATGGCCGCGCACAGGGCAGAGTCGGCCAACGCGGCCCGTTCACTGGCGTTAAAAGCAGGTGTGGCGGATTCTCACCGCTACGTGGCGCAATATGATTCAGGTTCGATTATCCCATATCGATTGCCCAGATTCAGAGCCCGCGGTGAAGATATAAAGGGGGCGAGCCTCAAGGCGACGTGGGTGGGTTGATGGCCGATGACATGGGCCTCGGTGGTAGGTCTGCCGTCCTCATTGCGTATTCGGCCATCCCTGCCGATTCTGCCCTCGGTTGCCATTTCGGCCTAAGAACTAGGCCGAAAAAGTGGCAGAATCCGCCACACCTGCTTTTAACGTAATACGAGGGCGGAGGCTCAGTACTGGAAGCCCCTCCAGATAATGCCCCACCCTATACGGAAAGCCTTCATGGCGAGGTTACTGTGAAAGAGGTTATTTTCTCCTCTCACTATAGTTAAGGGGCCTTGATTCGTGAGCCGCGCGGTAGCCTGTCGCTCCCAGGTGTTTCCCTTTTAAGAGAATTTAAATAAGAACACAGAAACCAAGCAAAGGAGGGCAGAGGGTAGGTAGGTATGTAGTATGTAAGTAGGCTAGCAAGTGTGAAGCGAGGGTGGGAGGCGGCAGCGTGGGCAGGGATAGGGTCACATGCCGCCCTTATGGCTGCGTCCGCCTTTCACGCACCCTGCATGCACTGCCTCTCACATTATCAATTCCTAATAAGGGCCCCAGGTTTGTGTCAGGCGAGAAAATTGGAGGACGGTCTAGGAATTAGAAACGGCCCACCGACAACAGCAAAATCCTTTATTAAGGCTAAGAAGAGGGTGCACAAAACTAGACACCCCATTTATGGGGAGATCAATTCATGGAAGGTCCTAGTGGGACCAGCAGACCGGTACGCTTTGAGAAGTCTCCCCTGGCGGAGCCGCCACCGCCATCTCTTTTGCACGGATCATGGTGAATCTGAAAGCTATCGCAAGGAAAAGGGAACCTGCTCAGGATGAGGGGAAATGTGAAGAGAATGCTTCGAAGCAAAGACGCGTGAATCCAAAAATAGGAGACCAAAGCAGGAAGCCAAAGCGAAATTTTTGCAAGTCAGAGTCACAATCGACGTTGGAGGAGGAGATATTGATCAGGAGTGTTTGGGAAAAATGAAACGGCTCATATATGATAGCGGTGTGGCGGGTTTGTGCGCTTTAGAAAAAGGTGGCACTCCCTGGCACTTACACATCCAGATGGTTTGTTAGGTATACACTTCCAGCATTTAAATGCTTCACAAATAGATTTTTTTTTAAAATGGGATGGTTAGATCCACACTTGGCGCCACCTGGTCATGTCGTCCATTGCAAGTTGTTGAGGGATAGGGGACTCCATACTTTTGTCGGCATGGTTGGATATTGTATGAAAGATATCGATGAACCTCACTTTCGGTTTGTGTATTTACTGTTTCGGTTTGTGCATTTAAGTTACGCTGCCTTGGGGGAGGCATCATACTTTACTTTTGATACTGCTGGGGTGCGGATTCAAACTTCGCCCGAGGTGTGGTTCAATTAGTGCATTCAATGGTTTGAAGAAGTTAATAAAAAAGATTGTATCTCAAAAACATATTCTAAGTCCTTGAAGTGGATCTCCACTCCCTGTTCCCACATATATACCACTCTCATGTGTTCGTGCTTTCCTATTACTGCTCTCCCACTCCCTCCTTTGTTTGTGCTCCCCCTCTATTATTACTCTCCCTTCCCTGTGTTACTTACTCCCCTAATATTGCTCCCCCAGAAGGAGGGAGCAGAGGTCCAAGAATACGGGAGCAAGAAAAGGGGATGGGGGGAGCCGTAATAAGGGAGTAGTAATTGAGCAATGCAACGGCAACAAAGGAGCAAGGGGTTGGGAACATAGGGTGTGGAGCATGGGACCTAGGGAGGGGAGCGCTTGACTAGACATGAAGCATGAGGGAAGCAGTGGACTAAGAGGGGGATTTGGGGCCTCTCCGGCTAGCTCGAGTGATTGTACCGCAAGGCTCGCATGCGCGCATTCAACTCCCATTATATGTCTAGTGCAACGAGTGTTGTACCAATATTAAAATTCGGACATACCAGACTAGTATTGGTATTGAATTCCGGACTAAATTAGACATGAGAGGTATTGGTATTACATTAATCATCTGGTTAGACAAAGATTTTAGATGGTGGTATAAGTAAAAGGAATTGAGTATTTTTTTTATCTGGGATAAATATAGAATAGTGTTTGGGTGATATGGGCCAGTGGTACATATATCCGGGTATTACTAAATACGTAATTTAGCTCTTGAACTCACCCTTCTATGGTATTTAACACTATAAATAAATAAACGTGATAACATATATAGCTTTTTTTACTTTTGAAAGAAATTTAAAAAAGTGAATTTTTCTAAGAAACTATTGCATGTTGAAAATGTGTCATCTAAGAAGGTGGAGAGTAATTAAATTCATTTTTTTTTAATTTCTTATTTTATACACAGGATTGTTTTGTAGTTATAATCTGTTAGTGCATGGTTATCCCCATCGCCGCCTATGCCCCGACATTATGCTAATATTTGGACTATGTAACAACTATATCCGCTCCTCCACCACCAACCACACCCACCAACAATTTCACCATACACTTTATAAAATTCATTTAATATCATACCCAAAACAACCATCCATCTCAAAGCGTGAGAAGTACGCCCCTTTATTTTAGTTGTTCAGGCAGTGTGGATAGCGTACTCGGTCCACCTACAATGATAACCACAGGTACAGAGCAACAATTTACACGCATTGTGTAACAACTTCAATATCTCGACTATGTTCACTCATCAAATTATGCTTCGAAAACTTTCACCATATTGCAACACGATGGGACATTGGTCGTGAGGTGAAGTGACTATTCCTAGTTACGCCAGCTTTGGCCAAAGTCTTGTCTCTCTTTAGTATTGCATGAGCACATCTGAGCATTACTGGATGTGTTAAATGTATGCTCACACAAGCGTAACTTACACAATATATTTATATTTATATTTCATCAATATAGTTTATGACTTAATTCAATTTATGTATAATGTTATCGATCCAATACTTGCCAGAACAATGACATTATGATGTAATTTACTAGGTAGTTTAAAATTAAAACAAAGAAACAAGGAAAGCTCTTGCCGAATCAAGCATACTAACTTATGGTGTCATTTCACCCCAAAATACTACCTTCTATTTGTGAGGTGGAGACGTGGAGACCTTCTAACCACCATACTGGGAAACACAATTGGCCCAACCTTTTCATAGACCAGTGTGTTATGAATTTTCGCCAAAGAAGCTCATTTTTTTTTTTGGCTCCTACCTCACTAAAGAAAAATGCAAAAGGCATGTTTTTCCAATTTTTCGCCAAAACAGGAAATTAGATGAATGAGAGGTTGTGCCCAAAAATCTGTATGATTGTCAATGTGGACCTTTGTAAAATCTGTCACTTATCAGATAGCAACAAGTCTAGAGGTGCCAGCTCATTTTTTTTTCGCCACTTGGGGCGCTAGATAGATTACACAAGTAGTCACTCGCGCTACTTTTGAAAATGAGAAAAAATATATATATACTAAGACTCAAAAATCCCAATTGTGAAGTGGGGTAATAAAACATGGGGTACTTGCATATGCATATACTAGCTATGTCTACAACTTTGACGTCTACTGTGGAAGAAATGGGAGGTTGAGGGGACACGGAAGAAGAGTGGCAAGGTTGAGGGGTACAATGTCGTGTTCCGATTGGTAGATGGTTAAATGCATCATTTTGATCATGTTGTCGTCACTGACAATTTTTTGACCTCTCTCACTTGCTCTATGATGTAGCTTTGTTGCCCGCACTTGGGCAACTGACATAGTTTTATGAACAAGAAGGGTTTTCCCCTGCTTTGTTGGGTTTGAAGAAGAGCAACATTGCCAAGCAATGGCAATCTTGGTTAAAGATGCATGATAACCAACATGTTGCTGTAGTCGTGGTGGGACAAAAAAAGAGTTTTCATGATCTCCTCGGCAGCACAGCCAAGGACAGGGCCCAATTCACCTATGATTGTCAAATGGTTTGTGGGGAACAACATGGTGCAGGTGCCTTCAGTGCCCATTCATGTGCAGTATCACACCTATATGTGTCGTATAGATGTGCATTCGACTTCAGGGTGCCAACTATAGCACATAGTTGAAAACACACAAGTGGTGGCACATGGTTTTTTTCTCCATTGTAGACACCACGGGGGATGCTAGAGTGTGAGCCTAGGAGCCTGTGAGCCCAGGAGCCTGGCGTGAGCATATGACACGTGGCATGATTTTGGGAAAGATGTGGCGTCTATTTCCGTGGAAGAGAACCCATTACCGCAGAAACACGTCTCATCCATATTAACCCTGCAACCCCAAACAGAAACCCCAACCCTTGTCAGCCTTAGGGACCCACCTCAACCCCAACAGTGAACCTCGCCATCCCGCCCCTGTGCATGATACTACGCACTGACATCATCCATGGGACCATCCATGCATGCAACATTCATCCACAATGTACATCCAATTGGGCTTCATCCATCCAAAAACATTCATCCTCCATCCATCCAACCAAATATTGGTGTGATGGCATATGTCGAATGACTGTCTACTGGACTATGGAGATATTCATCTCTGTTGAAAAACTTTCATTGAATGCACACGGTTGAATTGGAGAGCAATGTTTAGAAGGAAAACACTTTCAAATTTGCAGGACGCAATGGACAGAATGTTTCAAATCAGGGATGTGAATTTCATTGTAGTCCGTGCTCATTACAACGGATGGTGGGAAGAGAAATGGTGGTGCAACAGAAAACAGAGAGTGTGTCCCCTCATGTTCCATAAATGAATGCCCTCAAGTACATCCGTAGGTGGTGTCAACACTGCTACTGCTACCACCTGAATCTGCTGAACTGCTAGAAGTACTGCTACCACCTGAAACTGCTGCACTATCATCTATGAAGACCTTTGTGCGGAGGTGCCTGAGCGTCTTCCTGGAACTCCAACACAAGGGTGGGGGAGAAAGCATAGCTGCTTGCACACGAGCAATGCCTTCCGCATAGTCGGGAAGGACATAATTAGGAGGAGGGCTCCAGCACAAGTCCCTCAAGTATATGGAAGACAGGGGCCACGGGAGTGCGTTCACATTCCTGCAATCAAAAATGCACCATTCGGGTAATAATCAGACAACAGAAGGGGACGCGATAGAGAATATACATAGGGATCAAATAGACAGAAAATGAACTTACTCACATGAAAAGTCATTGTCCAGGTCCTTGTCGTCTCCGTCGAGGATATCAATTTGCGCAATGACATCCTTCACATTGGAGGTAGACGAGCCCTCTTGCAACTCGGCAAGTAGGCCAGTGAAAATATCTGCATCTCCTTCCATACCAAACAAGAGCCTGCCACCTACCTTGCAAGCATGGTAAGAAGCGCCTGCAAGAAACAGAATGATGGAATTAGAGTTTTAGAATATTGAGTAAAGAAGGTGCAGAAGAAAAGAAATCGGTGACAAAGGCAAGAAGAGAAACTTGTGCCGAGAGTGAGATCTATGATGCGGGCCCTTGGCCGAGAACAATTCTGAATGATTGTTTGGATTAAAGCCGGGTTTTTTTCACGGGCCCCTCTCCAAGGCGTTCCATTTGGCTTTCGCAAACATACGTTGGAGTCCACATAGTTGTAGTGCATGTCGTTGACGACAGGATCGAACCTCTTGTTTATGAAACATCCTCCCCCATGAAGATCGAACTCCACCACTGTGGTGGGAGTCGACAGTGGATGTATCCTCACAAGACAGACGGCCTCAAATAGACGGGTCTGCGATGAAGAGGTGGGTTCAGAGTCATTGCTCATGCACCGCCATAATTGAGTGCGCTGAAGCACTCAATTCCGGCAGTGCGAACAGCATGACTTCATAACAGTCAGTACAGTGCAACTTCAACAGAGAAGGCATAAAAATAAAGTATTTGAAACGTACCTTCTGCCCTGGGCAATCCCCCTTCGTCAGATATAGGCTGTTGACACAGTTCCAGGTCTTGATAATCCGCATCCCCGAGGCTTTCAAGTAGCTTGCCAGCTCCCGACAACATCTCATCGTGACAGATTGTATGATAACAAGAACCCCTGCATCGGAAAGGAAAAACTTGCAAAAAGAAAACACCCAACTCCAATACCTCTCGTCAAATTTGTTCCATGTTGGGCACGTGTCACTGGGCAGATCCAGGATTGGATGCCCGTCCGGAATGTCCACAATAACCATTTCCGAAGCAAACGGTTTATGTGCACCATTCACCCAAGATTCCTTCCCCCTCCATGCCTGCAAGCAATATAGCGTGTAAGAAGGGGAGGATGTTTTATAAGCGACATTTCTGATCCGAGTAAAAATAAAACAAAGAAAACAAAACTCAAACACATGCATGATAATTGCTTACCGATTGGAGAAAAGCACATAGCTTGTCCCACGTTTTGGAAAAATCACCACTGTAACTTGACTTCCTTGTCTCCATCATGGCCAGGAACCCGTCGTTTACTAGCTCACACATGCCCGGAAAAATGATTCTGGATGGGTGCTCCATTGCATCGTAGGGCTCTTTTAGACCCTTCTTCTTTCGGTCAGGCTTTCTGGCTGGGGGTGGGGTCTGCACTAGCCCCGGTTGCACCACGGACTCCTTCTCATTCTCATTCGGAGTGTTTTTCTGCCCCTTTACCTTCCCTTTCCCCTTGTCATTTCTAGGCTTGACTGGCGTATTCTGTGCAAGAGGCTCTTTCTCAGCCAATATCCTCAAGTTTCTCTCATGCAACTCCTTGTCCGTCAGAGGGGCCAAGGCCTCTACATTGTCGTTTTGATTTTGGGTCACAAGCTCAGACCAAGGGCATCTAGACCGTGGGATATCCATATACCAGCAACAGTCTCGAAGATGTGAGGTCCCGTAATCCTTCAAAATCCCTGCAGTGTACATTGTCTGAGCGTTGGATGGGTCACACCATAGGTCAATAAAGTGCGGGTGTCGACTCAGGTTCTTGCCTGGAATGAGAACGTTCTTGATGTACCTACACAATCAAAACAAAGGGAATGTTAGTAAATGGGGAAAGCGTGAGAAAACGGTTTAAGGACCCCTTGACTGTGTGCGCGAGCGCACTCAATTCTTGGTCTGTCCACCCAGGCCCTACTCACAAGCCAGGGCAGGTGTGATTCAGTAGAGGATCGGATGTTCGTATGTAGAATGAAAGCTTGGGAAACACAGAAGTGCCCACCCATTTACTGAGTGCGTCAGCGCACACAGTTTTGGGACTGTGTATTCAACAGAGCAGGGCTGCAACGACATCGAAACTTCGTGAGACAGGAACGAAGGGTGGAAAAAGAGTGTCAAGACGAACCTGTATAGAACCCTCTTCATGGCCTGTTCTGATCCATGCTACTGCTCGAAGTCGTTAGTGCGCGAGATGCCTCCCTCTTTGGCGAACTCCTGAAGAAGCAAGTGCCGAAGCAAGCTGCTTTCCACTGGCGGACATAGTCTTCTAGAGTATCCGTCGGTGGAGTCATAGTTATCTTGTAATCATTCAGCTGCTTCTCCAGCACTAGCTGTGCCCGAGCCTCTATCTGCGCAAGAACAGATTTACAATTCAGAGAACAGATTTTTAAAAACTGTAAGTGACTTTTCCCGGTGCAATGCAGTTTTGCAATGGAAATGGAAAGGCGAGAGGAAAAAACCTGTGCCCAGTACGTTGCTTTGTGCAGCCACATATCGAGAACATGGTCACTGAATTGCTTTATGACTCCTGTTTCCTTGTTCTTCTCACTCTTCGGAAAGCAGTGGTTATCTTTCACTGTCGGGTCGGCATGCCAAATCTCAAGCCATTTCACTTTCACCTCTGGCTCCACTACGACAGTGGACAGGCGATGAAGCTTCTCCTGCATCATTTCGGGCTTGGTGTTCACGTTCCAGTGGATCCTGACCTGATTCAAGAACACTGGGCCAAAAGCAGGGTCAGCTATTCTGAGGTGTTTTACGAATGCGCTCATGTAGTGCCTCTTCGCCACCTCCATCTCCTTGTTCATAGATTCTTCCACTCATTTTGAGGATCGCTCCCCTGGGTCTTTTTTGGCATTGTACTCTGCTTTCCCTTTCTCTCCAGCCTCCGCAATCTCTTGCTGAACATTCCAGTATACAACGTATTAGTGAACTGGTTTTTTGAATGAATAAATAGACAGAACTAGGAAAGGAAAATTTAGAGCGTACATGTAGTCACAGAAAGCCTCATTGGTCAGCTTGTACCATGTGTCGGCAGATTTGGAGGTCTCGCACTTCTTGTAAGCCTCAGCACTGATAAGGTTTTTGAAGGTGACCAGTGGCATTTGGCCCACCTTCTGTATCTTGAATAGAGTGTGGACCAAATTCGTCGTGACGTGTGCACTTTCGGTTCCCCTTCAGTCCCACACAAACACTATGACTTCCTCCTTCACCAGGAAATACAAAACAGACAGAACAAATCGGAGAGTTCTGATGGCATGAAGGGTGAGCATTAAACTTACTTGTTGATGTCATGCGTAGCCGTCAGAAGTGTTGTGACGTTTCCTTTCGGATCCAGCACCATGGACACCACAAGGTAATGCCAGTCCTCGTCTATGCTGTGATATTTGTTTATGACGTTCATCCAGGCCATGAAGCGGTGATTGCCATCCCAGATATGAAACATTTTCCCGGAGAACACCTGTGTGGACAGTCTCCTCGAAATCTGGGCTTCGAACTCCTCGTTTACTTCTCGCCATATTGGATTCCAGCTTTTCACAATTGACTCATCCACCAAGACCTCCTTTCCACTGGCATCGCACAAGGACAAGTAAAACACTGGAGACCCCTCTATGTATCCGTGACTAAAATCTTGCTCCAACTTGGACACATCCCCAGTCAGGGCAGGTCGAACGATTGTCATTGATATTAGGCGGCAGAGAGGGATCATAATCTTGCCTCCAGGTACTTGCATAGACTTGATCACCTGCGCGGAATTCACCTTTTGGTACACGAGGACCTTTGCCGCTCGCTCTTCGTAGAAATGATCGTCTTCTTCAACAGGCTTCTCAGTCACTGCCTCCTGCTGCTGCTGCTGCTGCTGCTTCTTAGGCTGCAATCCTTTTTCTTTTCTTCCCCTGCACCTCCCACAATTACAGCGTTTCCGTCATTCCACAGCTACATTTCCCTGATCTGGCACCTACAAGAATTGAGTGCGGTGGCGCACTCATTTTTGAGACTGACAAAGGATTAGAACAGACAAACATCAGTTCTCCAAAACTACATACATAACCCTCCTTTCCTGTCAACCGGAATTGAGTGCGGTGGCGCACTCATTTTTGGACACCTTCCATGACATCTATGAAATCACGTTCATTGCATAGATAACTTAGTATGACCTAGACTGGATAGTAGTTACATTTCTATTGGTGATGTAAGTGGGCCCTCAACCTCTATAAAGGATACTGGTTATATTATCTCTACTAGTTAACTTTTTGCTACTCCCCACTGTTAACCATTAAAGAGGTTCGACTGTAGTGATCGTAATAGTAATATTGATAGTGATAGTAATAATGATAATGATAGTAAGACCTTGGCCGCACGGGGCTACTAGCGTAGAACACCTGCTAACGGCTTAGCAGGCCTATTTTCGTGACTACTGCTCCAATTAACACAATCCCTGCCGCACCAAAGTTTTAGCTTAACATGTTTCAGTACATAATGTTCCTGCCCCTGCCCGACTTCCTCTCGCCATTTTCCCTTGCCTCCTTCCTTTACGCCATAGCCAAAGGAGCAACGACGATACAAAAGGCCAGGAGCACATTCGAGCTGCTTCCTCATATGTTTTGCAAGGGATTTTCACATGGGAATTCACACACGAATTTTCTCTTTGATCATTAGAGGAGAATGTGTGGCACTATGCATAGTCGTCCTGTTTATGTGGAGCTTCTCCAAGGCAGTGAAAGGCAAAGATTCACACCTGCAACACAGATTTTGATATTGGAATCTTTCTATATCAATATGTGTGAGTACATAACCCATTATTTGCATCAAGATTCACCAAGGAGTTCCTGTGCTCCACTGGGTTGACGGGTGATGGGGGATTGCTTAACCGTGAGCAGAAAATTCCGTGAGCAGAATTCTGCTCACGCTTCTGGATCTTGCCGCCCATAATCGCGGACGCCTATTCGACTTATAACACCTATTTACTGCGCAGACTGGTCAGAATTACAAGCTCGGGTATAGATGCTGCTTGGATGAATGGAGGATGAATGTTGGTATTACGAATGACACATGGATGAATGAAATAAATATAGTGCAGTGTATTCTAAAGTATGTTGGCAACAATGAATCCACATTGTTGAATTGATTGAGGAGGGGTATGGATGGTTGATAGTGAGGCTCTTACCCAATTGGAAAGAAGTCAGAGAGGTGAACTGGTGCTTCATAAATAAACTTACCAAAACATGCGATACATTCCGACAAAGAAGATCCACTGCTACAGAAGCTATTGTTCAAAACGAAGGCAGAACTGTCTACAAAGACGCTAGCCCTGCTCTTCAGAAAACTATATCTGTTGTGAAGCACAGAAGGGGGAGATGCTTGTAGACAATATTCCGTAGCCGCAGCCTCCGCATAAGATGGGAAATAAAAATTTGTTGGAGGACTTGGGAAAAAATCCGGGTTGGCAAAGAAAGGTAGAAACCGTGGTGTCTTGGGACTCCTGCATTCATACACCAATGAGCAAACTTCGTATATAGTCCGCATGCCAAATGAGTGCACCAAAGATGAATATGAAAACGATGCATCTTGGGGTCAACCAATGAGCAAACTTCTGGTCGCGTGGAAGAAGGACATGACAACGAATCGTAAGTTATGTAGTCCGAGCAATTTGTCGATGCCATTCATCCCAAATAGCACACCAGAAGACCAGCCAAATTAAGATGTTGTTGACGACACCTTAATCTGACACATTCGTGGAAAAAAATAAAAAATAAATATAAATATAAAAATAAATAATAAATAATAAATAAATCTGTTGGGTTCAATTCTCATGTTCGGACAGGGCAGCGAATTAAGGTATCGTTGATGATACCTTAATCCCCAGCCCCTGCACACACATGCTTACGGCTAAGGCATGTGTTCCCTCTTCAATAACATCTAATTTGTCACTTTTCGGGGATTTTTATTTTTTTTCCTGTTGGGTTCAATTCTCAGGTTGGCATAGGGCTGGGAATTAAGATGTCGTTGACGACACCTTAATCTGCAGCCCCTCCACACACTCACTTACCGGTAATGCATGTGCTCCCTGAGTTGAAATGTCATGTGCCCATGTTCGGAATTGAGCTACCGTTGAGGGCACCTTTAGGCCTACTTCCCTGCACAAAAATGAACCCCCTCTGCTTTATCGTGGGCTGACATGTGCTGAGATGGGCTGCGAGTTAAGCTGTCGTTGACGACAGCTTAATGCCTTCTTCCCTGCGCATGCTCATCCCTGATGATACATGTTGTTGCAGTCATCCATGGTTTACTCGTCTGGGCAATTTTCATCTGATAATCATCCAGCGTTCATCCATTCCCGTTTGCGTTCATCCCACATACATTCATCCAAAACCTTTTTCATCGCATTTTCGTGCCACATTGTTGTCATGGAGCATGTCTGTCTTTGATCCGATCAAACGGACATTGCGTCCTTGCAGTGGAGTTCGCGTCCACGGCTATAGGCCCACTTGTTCCCTCGGTTTTAGGGTCCGCATCAGTAATCTACTCACGCATTAAGGAATCTGCTCACAGGTTCTGCTCACGGCTTAGCTGCCCTCACGGATGATGTGAGTCCATTCTCATTTTGCGGAGCTCCAGTATATCCAAGTAAAAATTGGACTGTTGGAATACACAGACATTTGTCACAGACACGAGTAATTTGTTCTGGAGAACTGGGGAAGGCTTGCCTGCTGAGTGCCTCATGACCAAGCGATGGGAATCAAACGTATACACAAAAAATTAGATGGAAGTAACTGACATGGTTGAACTAGAGTGACACCATGATCTTGACTCAGGCAATCAAAGTATCGTTTTCCTACATCCAGTAGGCCAACATGGCTGCAGGCAGAGAGAACACATATGAAGATGATACTATCCGGCATCAAGCCTTCCGTTTGCATTGTTTCTAATAGTTGCAGTGCCTCTCTATGACAACCATGCTGGGCGTATCCTGAGATCATTGCGCTCCAGGAAATCACACTTCGTTTCAGCCATATTGTTTAATAATACCTTGGCATCCTCAATGCTGCCGCATTTGGCATACATGTCCACCAGGGCAATATTCAGAATGACATCTGGTACAATTCCTTCTTTGATGATGTTTCCATGGACCTCTTTGCCCTTTTCTAGGGCTGCCAGGCTTGCGCACGCATTGCAAACACAAATGAACATAACCCGGTTTGGCTTCACCCATTCCCCCCTCATCTGCTCGTAAAGCCTCCATCCCACAACCATGTTGGGCGTATCCTGCAATCATCGCATTCCAGGATACCACATCTCGTTCAGCCATGTTGTCAAACACTCCCTTTGCATTCTCAATACTGTCGCATTTGGCATACATGTCCATCAGGCCCGTGCTTAGAATACCATCTGGTACGGTTCCCGATTTGATAATGTCACAAGGACCTCTTTGCCTTTTTCCAGCACTCCCAGACTCACACATGCATTGCAAACACAAACGAAATGTTGGGCTTCAGACCTTCCCCTATCATTTGCTCATATGTCTCCAAGGCATTCTTACCACACACATGCTTGTTAAATCCTGCCATCGTAATGTTCCACGTGATCAAACTGCGTTCAGGCATTTTATGGAACACTTTGTGTGCATCCACAAGGCTCCCACACTTAACATACATGTTTACAAAGGTGTTGTATAGGAAACAGTTGGCTTGAATCCACTCTGGATGATGTGAGTGTGCACATGCTTTCTGGATTCCAGGCTTTTCATCTTGATGCACTCATGCAAGAGACAGACCTAAGTATCTGAATATGCTGAAATGCTTCATGGCTTCAATTCTGGAGAGCCTCTTTCAGTTGCCCTGCCTCACATAGCATCCTCACATGCCCAGAAGTGCCAGAAAGAAGACAACAACCCAAATGAAAAAAATCTTGCTGGGACAATATCACCTGGACAATATCAACTTGATGCTTCAGACACATTGTCCACAACAACCTGACATGCATTGGGATGATGCAGGAGTGCAACGGAAAGCAAAACACAAAAGCCTCCTTGCTGCTTTCCCCGCAACACCTGCCACTTCCACCATTTTCTCTACTCCCTACACAAAGATGTCCGACAAGATTTCGCTGCTGTCAATGTTCATGCTTTCATGCTTGGAAGCGGTCCCGCAGCACACCTCGGGGTGCCGTCACATGCCTCCCCGAGAAGGAGCGAAGGAGAAGGCGAATGGCGCAGGCAGCTGCCCAAAAACGGCACGCCAGTTCAGATTTAGCACTAGGGGGGGGGACTACTGCTAAAGTCGCCATAAACTACGAAGGATTGGTTAAGATTAGATAGCAGTAGTTAGAGCTAAAATTTGTCAAGCAGGGCGGATTTTTCAAGCCAGCAGTAGTTAGCACTAACCTAACATCCGTTAGCAGCCCGGTGCGGCCGGGGCCTAATAGTGATAGTGATGATAGTGATAGTGATAATGATAGTAGTAGTGATAATAATAGTGATATCGGTAGTGATTGTGATCCAGTGTGAAGCTTGGTCAATTTTTTTTCAGGTTATTGAGTATTCTCTTGAATATATTGAATATTCTATATACTACCCAAGCAATATTTAGTGATCCAGTGTGAAGCCTGGTCAATTTTGTTTTCAGGTTATTGAGTATGCTCTTGAATATATTGAATATTCTATATACTACCCGAGCAATATTTATCTTCCCCCATATGAGATGGAAAAAAGAAAGTATTGATACCCTACTGCTATACAGCCACAAATTTACGTTAATACCCCTCCTATACCCTACACAGCCCCCTTACTCCAATACTAGGACCATACGACCATACCAGTCTTGGGAAATACGGGCCTTGTGATACCAAGACCAGTTTGGTATCATATTTTGTGATATCAGTCCAACATTGGTCCTTACCTGTTTTTGGGGGATTGAATTTATGGGTGGAATGGAATTTCCAATGGTGAATAATAAAGTTATCCGTTAAGTCCAGGGGATGGAGGGTGAGCTAGGCCAATTTGGCCAAAAGAGAGGTTGAAGTGCAATAAATGTCAAAAGAGCAGGGGATTAAAATACAAGAAAAAAAACACATGACCAAACTCAAAATAACATCAAAATAAGAGCAAAACGAGTTTCATCCTACATTTGCTTTTTGGCTTTCCTCTCGAGGTACGTGGTGCGACGTGGAATGAAGCGGGTAGGAGGCTGGGGCGGGGCCCACGTTGACTTCCTGAGAATATGTGCGCACCTTTTGTGTGGGCCCCACTGCTGTCGTCCCTAGTTTTGCTTTTGGTACTCTATCTGCAAGACTTCCCGGATACGCAAAGTGCCCAGGAGAGATATAGTGGGGATGTATCAGGGGGCGGAAGGGATGGTCACTTAACGGATAACTTTAATGTATAGCACGGAAGCACCCAAAGCCACCGGTAAAAAACACCTAAAGCAAATGCAAAGAATTTCACCTAAAATATAGCTTTCAGTGAAATTTTTGATCACTACCAACTCAAGCTGTTGGTTGCCGGAGTTGGCAATGACTCCACTGGGAATTTTTAGGCCAGTTCATATCTTCCCCCACATTTTCTGTGCTAGAGTCCCTCAAACTCGGTTCTCACACAGCATGTCCTCCGCTTCTCTCCTCCTACCCGATGCAAGCTCCTAACTATCATCAACTATCTGCCCACCTTGTGTTCCCGCAACACAATCTAGCAAAAATTGTCCAAGACTGAGGGGGTGGGAGGGTCTGCTCTGCCCGAAGGTGCAGACATATTCTTCCCCTCCAAAGAGCCAAGCATCACCGCCCCCCCCCCCCAAAAAAAAAGAACAAAATTATTCCCTACCCCAACTGATACATCATGCACAAACAGTCACATATAAGAAGCCATCCAGACTTTCAACTTTCATGTGTGTGGTGGGCCTTACGCTAGCATGCACCAAGACAAATAAACCTGTCACTACACCAGGGACAAAAAATAATGTGTCTGCTTATGGCACTTAATACAGAGTCGCCGCAATGTAGAAGCAATGATGGATGGACTTTCCAAGATCTAGGCTCAGTGCCTCTAACTTCCAGATTCCCTAGAATGTTGCAGTCAACCGTGAGCCAGAGCCAGGTTGAAGTCCAGATGCAGTAGCACTCCATTCCCAAAGGCGAGTCTCATGCATGATGTGTGTATGATATATGAATTGACAATCTAGTGGTGTCTAGAGTGCAGCTACGGCGTGAGCCCAGGAGCTCGGCTCACGCTTTGCCCTCTAAGCGTGAGCCCAGGGGTGTAGTGGAGGAAGATGCAGGCCCCATACCCGAGTCCTCTGTTTAGAGAGGGTCCTATTGTTGTGGAAGCAGTTATAGCGCTTAAAAAAAGAGGTATAGAAATAATGGAATGGTCATTGTGAAACTTACTGAGGTTTTCTTATTGAAGAAGAGGTGAAAAAAAAAGGCTGGGTGAGTCATCATGAATCTTACTTAAGGATTCTTGCATGAACAAGAGGCAAGAAAAGTTTGGATGCTCATTGTCAAGCTATCTGACGTTTCCAGTATTTCATCCATGGTGGATGGATGATGGATGGATGAAATATTGCAGGAGAGGTTTAAAATCATGAGGATGGGCAAGAACAGGCCCCAAAATATGACCCCTCATTGTGAAACAGACAATGGTTTTTGTTAATGTAGATGAGGTGAAAATTAAACAGATGGTCATCTTCAAGCTTATTTAGGCTTTGTTTGTGAAGAAGATGTGTAACAAAATGAGCGGTTTATTGTGGAACTTGTTCAGGTTTGTGTTATTGAAGATGAGGTGGAAAAAAACACATGGTCATTGTGATTGCTTATTTAGGGTTTCTTTGTGAAGAACATGTAAAAAAAAAACATTGAGCTATCTTTGTGAAACTTGTTTAGGATTCTGTTATTGAAGAAAAGGTGAAAAAAAAATCAGATGGTCATCATGAATGCTTATTTAGGGTTTGTTTGTGAAGAAGAGGTGAAAAAAAAAGTTAAGCTCTATCATTGTCAAACTTGTTCAGGTTTCTTTTATTGAAGAAGAGGTGAAAAAAGAAATCAGATGGTCATTATGAATGATTATTTAGGGTTTGTTTGTGAAGAAGAGGTGAAAAAATTGAGATCTCATTCTCAAACTTGTTAAGGTTTATGTTATTGAAGAAGAGATGAAAAAAATATCAGATGGTCATCATGAATGCTTATTTAGGGTTTGTTTGTGAAGAAGAGGTGAAAAAAAAAGTTGAGTTCTATCATTGTCAAACTTCTTCAGGTTTCTGTTATTGAAGAAGAGGTGAAAAAAAACCAGATGGTCATCATGAATGCTTATTTAGGGTTAGTTTGTATAGAGGACGTGGAAAATAAATGAGCTGTCATTGTGAAACTTGTTGAGGTGCCTGTTATTCAAGAAGAAGTGGAAAAAAAACAGATGGTCATCATGAAGCTCATTTACGCAATGCTTCTGTAGAGGCCGTGAAAAAATAAAATAAGCTTTCATACTGACACTTGTCCATGTTTGGCAGGCCCGCGAACAGAAAAAAGACAATTTTTATTTTTTATTTTTATTTTATATACCCGGGGCAATGTTGGGGGTGGGGGCAGAAGTGGTATGCGTTGACGCACACAATTTTAGAGGCTCGTAAACCAAACCCGATGAAAAAAAAAACTACCTTTCATAACGAGACATCGCTTGCTTGTCTAGATTTAAGAACTGTGAATACATGTTCTACAAACAAGGCAGCCCTTTCCGACATTGCGAAAAATTGCAACATATGCAACACTACTCGGTATTGCCAATGTCTCGCTGCAAAAGTGTCCGTACCTCACCAGGACCGAGTGTCATCTGGTGAATGATTTGGTCTCTTTTGGGATCACAATACATCTTGCGCAAAAAGGTGTAGTAAAGATGCTTGGAGGGAACCCATTTCCATCTTTTTCCTAGAGCTTCCTCACGCATGCACACAAAGTCGGGACAGGTACACCCCGGAAAATTTCCCACCGTCACCTGATAGGCCCTGTCGTGCAAAACAGACCCAAATGTGACCAAAGTATAAACCCGTCCATACCCAAGTGAAGGTACTTCCATAGTTCCTGTTACCCGAGCCTGAAGTAGTCTGGCCGATTCCACCTTCGCATCGTGATCAGGCCCCGAAGCCACCCGATGCACTGTTTTGTCATTCCTTCTCGTGGGATGCAAAGTATCGTCTGGAGGAGGCACCATAACAGCAAGGCCACCAAGAGTCGACACCACAGATCGGTGCAGACGAAAGCCGGCGTCCTCCAACTGGGCCAGCCTAGCTGGCAGCTCCGTCAACCTGGCAGCTGCAGCTTCCCATGACGCATTCGTGGCAGTCTTGACCCTCAAATCCGAGGATCCCTCTGCCACTACACCTTCCACTAACTCCGCAGAAGATGAAGTGGCCTCCCCACTCTCACAGAGTGTTGCTGCTAGTCTGAACACTGCAGTTGGTCTTACCCCCGGCGTCGCAATCATGGTTGCCGAGAACAGTGGGGCTTGACACACAAAGGTGGCTGCCCCCAACAACACACCGGCTGCACTAGCCTCGCAGCAGGTGTGAGTGCTGCACGTGTAGCTCTCCCCAATGGCATAGTAACCTTCGCCTCAGTAACAGTCGAGCGAGAACTAGGTGTCATGCATGGCGTCGACACAGTCTCCGCCAATGTGAATGACTAAGGAAGCCTCGCCTGACGGCTTGCCTCCCCACGCTGTGGATCCAATTCCACCTCTGCACCTCGTGGCTCAGGAACTCGTGATGCGCCTCGAGTCACGGCTGCAGCAGACTCCACGTGCTCTAGTGGCAGCGCTGCTCTGCACATGAATCCCATGCCTCCCATATCTCCTCCCTCAGGAGCAGGAGGTGGACCATCCCGCCTGGGAGCCGGTACCGCCTGAGCTGTAGCCATGGCAGCGAGCCTCTGCTCTAGCTGCTGAAGCCGGCTGGCCATGCCTTGGTCAACACCCTGACCTCCACATCCTTGGCCATGCTGAGCTTGCCCTTGGCCTGCACCTCGTGCCCGGCCACCCCGTCCTCTCTGGGCTGGTCCACCTCGCCCCCGGCCACCATTGTTCCCTTGGAACTGGCCTGGGCGCAACTCAGGATGCAAGTCATAACACTGGGCATCTCCATGCCCATACTTGCCACAATGCCCACACTGCAACTGTGCAGGCTGTGCTTGTGCCGGCCTTCTGCCACTCTCTGGGCAATCTCTTTTGACATGGGGTCCTCCACATGTCCAACATATCACCCCTGGTTGCTGTTGGTCTGCAAAAGATGCCACGGGCCTCTGCACCTGAGGTCCCCTGTAAGCTCTATGGAACTTGGGCTGGGAAACCTTGCCCCCCTGACCACGCTGTTGGGCAGTCCCTTGTGCCTGTGGGCTGGCAGCTGTGCCTCGTGCAGGCATGTCCTTGCCAAATCCAATGGTAACAACTTGCTTCTCCACCATGTTGAGCTCAATCCGCTCAGCCATCAGAAACACATCTGCTAATGTGGGTTGGGCTGCTTATAACAGGGTTGCATCCTGCACCCTTCTCCTGAGCTCTTTGTCCAAAATTCCATACCAGAACTTGATTGCTTGAGCTTCAGTAACCCCTTGGGTCACACTTATCAAGCGCCTCATACGAGTGTAGGCCTCTCGCAAGCTCTCACTGGGTTTGCGCTGGAAGTCTTGCAAACTTTGCAGCTTCTCTGTCCGTACACCTTGGTAGTTCCTCCGCAACTCCTGGAAGAAGTCCACCACCGGGTTGAATTTAGGCACATGTGTTGTAATCGTGGCAGGAGGAGTAGTAGCACCTTTTGAACTGGTACCACCTGCAGAAGTACCGGCACTACTTGTTCCACTACTAGTGCTGGCAGTGGGAGATATTGGTACTGATGCAGCTACTGGTCGCGTCGTGCCTCGAGTAATGGAGACGTAGTCAGGTGACCAATACATCCTCCACTCCTCAATCTCTGCTTCATGTCCTCGCCTGAACTCGTGGTAATTGTCCATAGGCGGGTTTTCCAAATGCTGGAACAGTCCCTTTCACGCCATGAATGGGGTGAACAGCTGTGGATTGCGCATCTGCTACAAATCACACCAGCTGTCGAACTCCTGGATAAAGTCATCCAGCTCAATTGTGCCCACAGCTCCAGAGTACCTACGAGGCCCCTTGGTAGCTCCATACATCTCCACCATGTCGTCCCACAACAATGGCGAATGAAACTGCACACCTGTTGATGAAGCCTCCAAGTCTGTGTCTGACTCTGCACTAGTTGAGGTGGAGGTGAAGGTGGTCTGAAACGAACACCTCGTCTGGTGAACCCACTCTCACTGCTACTGCCTGTAGCCGTACTCCCCTCAGAACCCCTAGGTAACTCCGTGATGACACTCACAATGTGCACCTCCCCCACGTGACACTACAAGGCTCTAGTACTATTTCTAATGGTGACACGGGTGGGCACCTGTTGCAGTTTAAGGGTCATATCCCAGTGGCTCAGGGCACCTGCATCTGCATCCACCGCAAGAACTCCTATGGTTGGCTGGTCATCAACCCAGTCTCACCATAGAAGAAACACTGGTGGTATTGCTGGTCATCACTCTAGCCTCACCACCGACAGCATACTCTAGGATTGACCGGTGATCAAATCCGGCCTAATCCCTATGAAAGCAAGCGCCCACACAAAACCAACATGGCGCACAGTTAAGCATGCAGGTGTTGGGGGGGATCCAAACACAAGAAATCAAAACATCAACACCCCCACACCAAAATCCAGCTGCAATGCTGATCCTACAGAATATCCCAGCCCACAACCCCAGACTGACTGGCCTCCACCAAGAGAGGCTTTGGCAACTACAAGTACAAGGTAATGAGAATAGTACAAAGATGGAGGGGAAGAATAGAAGCTCGACCAAGCAAGATCTAATCCTGATCTATGCTATCAACTGCCAGACTTCTTTCAAAGTGCCTTGCTCTGCATGATGGTAAGGTGTAGGAGGTATATCTATGTCCAAAAACCTGCCACTAACCTTGTCCCAAGCTACAGTAGCTCGCTCTAACCAACCCTCCTCCTCTTTCTGCCAGGTAGAGACAAAGCAATACTCCCCTATCTCTCGCTCACTGAACGCTAAAGAAAATAAAGGTAGGGTCTGACAGTCTCTCAACTCGAAAGCTTTGAGACGGTTGCGGGTGTCCTCATTGCGAATGACTGTATCTCCCTCAAGCAAAACAAACTTGTCATTGCTAATGAACCCCCGCTCATGGTTGCCTTGTGCAGAGTGTGTCCGGCTGCAACCATGTCTGATTGCACAAACTTGTGTAGCTCTTGCTCCTCTACTCCAGCACTCCACAGCCTTGTGGCTAAACACCTTGGTCCCCGGGGCTGTCTTTGGCTGTGTTCCAAGCCTAGCTTTCACCCACTTTGGTATTTCACTTACAGCTGCAGAACTGCTGGCTCCAACAGAGTTCTGACTGTCCCAAGCAACATTGAGGCCCTCAACGCCAACTACAGCAGTTTGTTGTCTACTGCTAATGCCTGACTCCCAGTATGCAATGAAATCGTCCAACTGTTCTCCACTCAAATCAGTCTGAGTTCCTTAGGAAACATAAATCATGTCCCCTTGTGTGTACAGGCTAAGAGAAGAGACCTGCCCTTCAATTACGTCCTCATTTCCCCCAGCCGTACAAGGAGGACATCCACAGATTTGTCTCTCATATAGACCAGAACATGTTCTAGAGACAGAATTGTGGATCTTTCACGGCACACTCACACTCTAAAAATTCCATAGATTTTTAGCAAAGTCCCAAAAACAAAAATCATGTCTAGATAGGTAGATATCCCCTTTCTTCAGATATCCCCTTTCGGTAGATTTCCCCTTTCTGTAGGTCCCTGCGCAAGTTTTGGGTCAAACGGCCTTGGTAGGCCAAAGTTATGGCCAAACAAGCTCTATCTAATTTAAATTAGATCAAAGAACGAATTTCTTTTAATTTTTCACACCCAAAACGTTCTCGCCATTAAAAACTGTTCCCACGTTTTTTTTTTTCCACTGCAGGTTCCCTAAGAATTCCTTGGACTCATAAACCGCAAGGCCAATTGGTCCTGACAGAAATGGCCTCACATTAATCACGAACTCAGTATGCTCAGGAGAGAGAGGAAGGAGGCCACAGAGCGCACAGACAGGAAGAAGAAGGGAGAGATGGCGACCGTAGCTGCCAGGGCCTTGGTGACTCCCGCTGCAGGAGTGGATGCTGTGCGGCAGCAGAGGTTGCTGAGTGGTCGGGCCTTGCGAGTGTCGTCCGTGCCCTCTGTCTCTTACCGGGGTCCTTCTCTGGCAGTGCGAGCATCTTCTGACAAGGATGTGAAGAGCGAGCAGTCTGTAGCAGAAACAGCTAGAAAGATGGCAACGGCTTTGGCCCTGGCCGCCATTGTTGGCACCGCCCCTTTTTGCTGATAGCGCACCGACACTTGCTATCAATGCCACTATTGAGAAGACCAAGAGACGGTTTGCCTTCTACGGCAACGAGGGATTGCTGTGTGGAACTGACGGTCTTCCTCACTTGATTGTCGATGGCGACCAGAAGTATTTGGGAGAGTTTGTATACCCAGGAATTGTGTTCTTGTACATCGCAGGATGGATTGGATGGGTTGGCAGGAGCTACCTGATTGCAGTCAGGAGCAGCAAGAAGCCCACCGCGAAGGAGATCATCATCGATGTCCCCCTTGCTGTGAGTCTTCTGTGGACGGGATTCACATGGCCCCTGGCTGCAGTGAGTTCCAAGGGCAATATAAAGAACAGATGACGAAGGATGGCTGTTTAACCATTCTAAGCATCTTGCCAGCTACAAGGGAAAAAACCCCAAATTTCCTCCTTGCACAAGTGCCGCCTGACCAGATCAGCTGTCACAGCGGCGCTCCATCACCACCCCCAGCCTGTATTAAATCACTATATGGCGTTCCCCTGCAATGGAGTCCCCCACAAAGGCCACAGTTTTGCCTCTCATTGACTCCAAGAAGGCTCTGCCATCAAGCCGAGGCAGCTCACAATCATTTGGCTTCCATTTCCAGTGCAAATACCCACTGTCAGGCCGTCCATTCTTCATGCAGTTTTGATCATCTCCAATTTACTGGCACGTTTCATTCGTGTACAGAGGGGGTTGGGGATCAGGCACCCAGGTCCCTATGGACAGGTCACATGCTCTTGTGCCAGCTAGAACAGTGACATTCGATCCCTTCGTCTCGAGAAATAAGCTTCCAGCTTCCTTGGTGATGTAAGTCTCCTTGGTTGTTAAACCTTGAGCTGTGGTCACAGAGTTGATGGTACTGGACCCCTTTGTCTTCAGGGACAAGTTCCTTGATGTCGTCAGGTTCTGTGGCGCTTGGACCTTGAACTGCAACCGCCAAATCGGTAAGATTGGATACATTAGAATATAGACACAAGCTGCCAGCTTCCTTCGTGTCATGACGGACAAATGGCCTCGTATGGAACACGAACGCACGGATCACTGCAACCGGAAGTAGGGCAGCAAACACACACGCGTAAACCAAGCCTTTAAATCGGATTACACTTCGTGGCTCGAAAACGGGCTGGACCCATTGTTGGGAAGAGAGGGTGCTGAAGTCTTGCGAATCGCCTGCCTCTCCTTGCTGGGTTTCGAATTGTAGCTCTGCGAGGGGGCCATGGCACCCAGCCGATTGCACCTGCCTTGTCTTTGTCAGAAAATGAGCAAGCCAAAGAATTCGCTCAAGGAGACCAAAAAGTCCAGCATTGTTGACAGTCCAGGCGTACTGACTCGACACCACACCTGAGCTGCATATACAACGGACGACACAAGTTGGGCACGACTGGCCTACTGGGTGCTCAGCGTGTCCCAGCGCTCAGGCAGCAGGGCTGCCAGGGCCCCCTGCGCGCTCCCGCCACCACAAATAGGGATCACTACACCCTGATCACAACCAACGCCAATGTGTAAACAACAAGCGCATACCCATGGCAACAGCAGGGCCAGATGGACTCCTGCCCCAAGATATATATTATAATAGTGCTAAAACAAACTCACCTCTGGCACTCACAGATGCAAGCATCATCTCTCTCGAGTGATAAGAAAAACTAGACACACACTGTTCACATAAGAAACATGAAATCCATCAACATCACTCTTTAAGATAATAGTCGAGCCAGGGGCACCCCAAGCTATGGGGACTCCACCCCACAACAACTTATACCCCTACATAAGCACACTCAGTTCTAAAGCGATGAAGGAGCTCGGTCGCGCAGGCTCAACTCGAGAGAGATGAGCCGCACGACTGACGCTCGCGTGAAGATAAGACGGTTCAGGTGTCAATCTAAACTTGACACCTGACTTAACACTTGAACTAAATCCAAGTGTTAAATACAAATAACTAGCTTTATTCTAGTTAGTTTCACACTGTGTTTATTTAACTTGACACCTGAACTTATATCTTGCTTTCCATAAATGCCACAGTGAGGAAGCTTTCATAAACAGGGCAGGTAATGGCTCGTGACTTGGAGACTGGGTCATAATTTAGGAGAATATCTGTGGTTGAAAGAATTCTGGGTTTCCAATGAAGGTAGAGGGCCTTAACATGAGGCCAGATCGCAGCTGGTGCTGAACAACTAAGAAGACAGTATTCCAAAGTTTATAATATGCCAAGGCTGCAACAGAAACAAAAGGAGGGCATTCTGGAATTGTAACCATTCTCCCACCTTCAATACCCTATAGACTATTTGCCATAGAAAGGCGGAAATCTTGGCTGGTCTCGATTTGATCCAGACTGACCCCCAGATGACAGACCACTTCTCGTTCTGAAAGCCATGTTGGCTCCAACGTGATTCCAATTTAGTGTTGAGAGATGGGGATGTCAAGAGGGCCCTGTATCCTTTTTTAGTAGAGCAAAGAAAGGTTCAGGTGAGGTTGAGAAAGACCATTTCCATTCCGCAGGGTCAATATCCAGTTCAGTTAGGGGTCTTCTCAAGATCCAAATGAACCGGTTTTTGGCAAGCCAGGATTGAGTAGAGGATGTCAGGGGTGGTTCCCGGTTCATTGCTTTATCTGGCGAGGTCCATCAGCATATCCTGACTGCTGTGAGCGGACCTGGTTGAAATGATCGGCTCTAGTGAGAGGAGATTAAGTGCAAGCGATGTCGTATCTATGCTGAATGGAAATGCCTTAAGTTCGAGATATCTGAAACAAACAAGATGGTAAACTGCCCCTGTAGGATGTCGCGCACCTCACTTCGGTAAGCTCCCTTTCAAGTCATAGTTACTCGCTCTGATGCGCGCGCCTAACTCCCTAACTGGCCGCCGGACCAACTCGGAGCTTCGGCTGCTCACCGGGACATAACGGTCCCCCTTCACTCCCCCACAAGACCCTCTCCCAATTTGGGCCTAGTGGAAATTCCCTTTGGTCGATGGCAGTCCGGGATAGCTCCCCACACCCTGGTCGTTTTCCGGCTCGCACGCTTACTTACTAGTTTTTGGTCACCAACGGGCTTGCATCGTTCTTGGGATTACTACTCCCTATATATACTTCTGTGACTGTCCGCGGGGGTTTCACAAACAACCATGTCATTTTATGGCGAACCACCACGAAAACCCTCGATTTCCGGTGATGAGTCGCGTTGAGTCTTGGCCCACTCACCACGGTCCCATTGGACTGTGATGAGTCCCAAGACTCCCCACGACTCCCACCACAAGGTCTCCACCCCCACGGTGAGTCCTATGCCACCCCCACTAAGTCCCACTAAGCTACCACCACCCCTCGTGGAACCACCCCCCCACCGCAACCCGGTGTGCGGGGCTCCACCTAGTGAGCGCCTCCGCCACCCCCCCCCCCCCCCCCTTGAGTGCCTTGGACACTCAAGGGTGCTTTAGCCCCCGCATCTATCGTCGCCACTGCCCCCACCACAGGGGCAGCCCCTCTCGTGTCCCGACCCCCTGCCCTCAAGACGAAGGGCCGCGACACAAGATCACCAGCGCCCAAGAGTTGAGAGAGGGAGGGGGGGGACCTTGAGACAAACAAGCCAGCCAAGGAGCTGGGACGCTTTGCAGCATTGTGTGGTAACCTGTTGCTGCTCTAACCTTGGCTACACGAGCTGTTTTTTTTTTTTTTTTTTTTTTTTTTCCGGATTAAACCATAGGCTTGGCTCATCCTTTGGCTTTCCACATTAACTGCTTTCAGTTTTGCCAAAAATCCGTCCGTCGGGTTTTGATCATTGTTTCCTGTTGTGGTCCAGGGTTGAATAAAACCAAGTTTGAAAGAAGGGATCTTGAGCAAGAGGTTGTTAATCTTGAACAGACCTCTGCCTCTGCGTTTTGACTCTTGAATAGGAAAGGATTACTGAATCGGAGCGTGGTCAAATCCCAACGGAATGGGATCTTGAGGTAGCCTTTTGGAGCACTGAACTAGAGAGAGACATAAGCTCTATCCAAGCGTGCCATACAAAGGTCAGTGAGTGATCCATTATTTGTCCATATGAAGGATAAAGAGGAGGCTTGAATGGATAATGGGTGAGTTTCTGCCAGGCTATGAGTTTGGAGACAGGTATTCCAGTGATCCATTTCCTCCGAAAGAGGGTGGAAGGAGCCAATACCCCTTCTGTCTTCATGGGACTCCACCATATTGAAATCACCCGCAATGATCCAACTATCAATGGCTTGATTATCTCTCATTTTGGAATCCAAGGTCTGCCAGAAGACAACCCTTTCCAGGGAGGTATTTGGAGCGTAAACATTCACCAGACCCAAAGTGCCTTGGTTATTGGGCATAGAAATAGAACAAAACTGGAGCCTACCCGGTAGCCAAACTTCTTCATTGGAAAGTAGTGTGTGAAGGGAGGGAGATAGCAGAATCGTAGTGGCCCCCCTAGTCCCTATCGAGGTGGGCTTCCACAGAGCTGAGGAAATTGGCCACAAGAAGTCATTTGGCCTATCTATTTTTACCTGGTCCATTTTGTGTTCCTGTAGAAAAATGACTGAACGCCACTTATTTCTATTATGGCTTCAGATGCTAGTTGGAACTTAAATGTAATAAAATAAAATGTCGTGCAACTGTAATAGGTGATTATTCTAAGGAACGGGAATGGATAAGGTCATGGGAATGGGCATATCCACCCTATTAATCCAGAAATGATGAGCTCCAAGCTCTTCCAATGCCCTAAGCTTGGATCCACACCACCATGATTGGAAGATTTCTTCACATGCTCCATTTCAAAACCTCTTGAGCTTCTTACTAATCTCCAAGTGTTTGCCCTTGTTGTCTTCAAGCCCAAGCTATGTAGCTCCTTGGCTTCTCTTCTACAACATCCACACTTTCAATTTGCTTATCCCTAGATTGATAGTGAACTGAATACTAACAATCCTTTAGTTGCTCTCCACAAGCCACGACACACACCATTGACTCCACAATGCATATAAAGGATTCTCAAACCCTAGAATCTTTCTTCCACACTCACAAGACTTCCTCCTTGCAATCCATGCAAAAACTTATGACTCAAGAGCTTTCTTCTCAAGCTCTCCAACTCCTTAGTGCATGCAACACCCGATCACCTTTCCTTGCAACCCCTTGCAAGTCTTGTAATACAAGAGCTAAATCCTCATAGCTCTCAACCTCCTTGATATACAAGTGCAAAACTAATCCTTACACTCCGCACTCACAAAGCATAAGGAGATCTTTTTGTAGTGATAAGAGATGAGAAATGAGAGAAGTGGAAGACAATGAAAACTCTCAAAGCATGAAGCAATCACACTAAGAACAAGCCCTATTCCTTCCAAGTGAAATCCACTCTATCACATAAACTAAGTTAAGCCAAGGGCACCTTTGCTAAAGAAATCTACCCTACAAAGCCCTCAACACACTCCCTCTCAATACCTAGAGCTATGGACGTGAGAGAGGCTCATGGAGGCTCAACTACAAGAAGATTAGCCCTCCTAAACCCTCACAAGGGGAAAACCCATCCCCATGTCCCAAGTGAGACTTGGCATCTCACTTGGCATGTGAGACCAAATGAAGTCCCAACACACAAAATACAAATATAAACATCCAAAATGTCCTAATTAACTAGAAGTAGGTAATTCTAGTTAACCATGACCAAAACTATTACACAGGACTTGCGGGAGGTCCACGAATTATGTGGGCGTCGCACACATAAGTCATCATATTTTATATTTGAAAAAATAAAAATTAAGGGTTTTTGTTTTTTTGTTTGTTTTTTGTTCTTGGGTTGGGTCATTGGAGGACTTGCAGGAGGTCCACGAATTATGTGGGCGTCAACACCCATATACTTTCTCAATTTTATTTTTATTTTATTTTTATTTTATTTTTTGGTGTAATTGGATGACGTACGGGAGGTCCATGAATTATGTTGGCGTCAACACCCACATAAGTCCTCACATTATTTAAAAAGAAATAAAAAAAAACCCGTTGTATTGTGTCATTGGAGGACTTGCGAGAGACCCATGAATTATGTGGGCGTCAACACCCACATAAGAGGCAATGAAGGCAAAGTAATATGACATCCAAAATAAATATTTCGTTGTTGGACAGTGTAAACTCATCGTAGCTAAGAGTGTCCAAAGTTGAAATCACATGAGCACAAACTTGGGTTTCACCATATATATATATATATATATATATATATAACGGAACTGGAAATTTGTCGCCATTTTTCTAGGTTGGGTCCGAAAGTGGCTAAGTCCATATATATATATATTTGGTTTCTCCCTTTCAAGCTCTTGTCCAAAATTGAACTCACATGAGCATAAACTCGGGATTCATCAGCGAAATTGGTCGTTGTGATTACATTTTTTTTCGCTCGACAAGCTGCTGTGACCGATGTTGTCATTCAATCATGGGATAAGTATTGGCAAGAGGCAAATGCACGGAAATAGGTGAAATATCCGTGGTTATGGGGCCCCTTCCCAAGCTCACGTGAGCCTAGCCAAGCTCAAAGGCTGACGTAAGCTCATGAGCAGGCTCACGAATTAGCATTCCTCACGGTGGAGATGGCGACTCTTTTGTAATAAAGCCGCCCCAACCTAACATTTGGCCAGTGAAGGCGGGAACCTGCCTCTCATCACAGGAGATCGACAAATTGGAGAACACTGACTTTTGTCTTGCACGGTTTTTCCAGTACTGCCTAGACCTAGCCCATATACCATTTTCCCTTATGTTGCTAGAGAACTTTCCGCTGGGGCCAATTTGCACCCCACGAGAAAGAATGGGAAAATGCCTTTAGGTCCAGATCACAATTGCAGGGTGGAGTCAGCAAGAATTCTTTAGGCTCAGGTGACAGGTATCATGGAAGTTTCCCCCCTTAGCTATGGTCGGGTGTACACATTGGTCACTTTTGGCTTTGCTCTTCATAATGGGGCCTATCAGGTGGGCAATTTTAAGGATTGCACCTGTCCAGATTTTGTAAGCATGCGCAAGGGCAGTCAGGAAGAGATGGAAGTGGATCCCCTGCAAACATCTCTACTACATATATCTGTACATGATGTATTGTGAACCCAAAAGAGACGAGTTCATTCACCAAGCCACGCTTGGTTTCAACATTGATACTCTTCTGCAGCGTGATAACTCACAAACATACTGAATAATAGCCTATGTAAGAGAAGATGGAAGATGAAAGAGGGTACTAATGATGTGATCTCATATGTAGCCCTGCTGCTCCAGGGTAGTGGCGAGCTAAGCATGTGCAGTTTGGGGTGTGGTGAGCAGAATTGAAACAATTGGTTGTGCAGATTGCAGAGGCTTGCACCCAGATTTCAGTGTTGATAGTAGGTGGGGTAGTGAGGACAAGGCCATTTCTACCACATATGCAGTTAAGCAGAGGGTTGAATATTGAGTTGAAGATAGCTTGCTTGCTTGCTTGAGTTTGTCCTGGAGCAGTTGACAGAATGTTTCATGTGCTTGTGCAGCACGATGTTGCTGTTGCAGCCGTTTGTGTCTGATGCCAAGCACTGTTCCACTCTTATCATGTTATGTAGTCAAGCAACATTCCAATTACCAAAAAAATTGAATGTTAACAGTGCCATCACACTCCGGCAGAACTATTTCCAAACCAACCACATTCGGTCAGTACTAGATAGCCTTCCAGTCTGACATCGAGCCTTCAATGGGCAAGGAAAACCGCCAAACACCCATCTGAAACCTTCAGGCAATCAAGTTCAAGGATTTCTAAATGTTGTATTCCAACCGGTAAGGGATAGAATAAGACCTCAATTCAGATACTACGTTTTGAGCAGCAGAACCTGTCAATGTACTTCAACAGAAACCAAAACTCATATTTGACAAAAACCATGGAAAAATGGGCTGGAGAACCAGCTGAACAGAGCAATATGAACTCTGTACTCCAGCCAAAAATACAGGATAATTGATTACACACCTTCAAAATACACATTTTACAATTGAAAAGTTTGTCCAATTGGACTTTCTGGGCACACTCCCTACCTCTAAAGTGTGCCTCACTCTGTGGCAATCATTCAGCCCCGCTCCTGTAGGTCTCATATCAAGAATTCACAAAAGAAAGCCCAGATGTAAGAATGAATCCAAGATGTTATAATTTAGACAATAGCCTTCAAAGGTCCTCTAAATGCCCACTTATATCGTCATTATCATCATCACCTTGCCAAAACACACACCCACTCGAGCCTTTAGAGCTACCACCCCACCATCAAAGCATGGCTTCATACCTGCAAAATCTAATTCCACACCTGCGCGCTCGCATGTATTTCACACTCAATTGACTCCCAACACTGTCTCTTAAACTTCACCCTGTACAATTTGCGGCACTTCTATCAGGCTCCAGCCAGCAGGAGCTGAAATGGCCTTGGGCCAAAACTGTGTCATGCAACTCCTCTTGGATGGGAGCCTGAAAAACTCGAGCCTTGAATAAAACACGTGGATGTGTTTATCTGCCAACACATCCATGAGCACCCCAATCTTTTAAAACAGTTCCCTCTGCACAGCGGCCGCCCAGCACCCCCCTTCTGCATATATCTGCTTTCAATCCCTGATGCTTGCCATATTCTGTGTTCCTACATAGAAATTCGGACCAACCCAAACTTTTTGCAGCAGCTAATTGCACCGCTGCAGCCCAAAACAGCTCTCCTGCGCAGGTGGTCAAAGTTGTGCCTACAACATACACCTGTCAGCTCAGTTCCTCACTCAAAAAACCCAAAACAAGTCTGCAGTGGCCAACCTTATTGCTGCCTACTACAACAATTGTCAGCCTTTTGGGCCAAGCACCTCTCAAACGTCTCTCTACTTCCTCTTTCTTCCCTTCCCTATCTGGAATGGCCACATCAGGCCCCCCCAGCAAGTCAACTTAGACAACCAGATGTGAGAGCAGGCCGCATCACTCTCTCTCCCTCTCCGGAGACAAGTTGCGGGTCGCTGCTCCAGCACCATGCACGGATTCATCTCTGCTGCTGTTGCTTGTTGAGGGGCTCCCCTGATGGCTTCCTCCATTGCTGCTGCGTTCCCTGCTAGGACGAGTGCGCACATTGACACCCACTGGGAATGGCTCCTACAAAAGCAAGTAATCATTCTGATTGGTTTGGGGTCTATATCTTTTTGTCTCTATTTGTCTCTTTTGCCTGCAGGCCATGACTAACACCTGCCCCTTGATGAGTCAGAAGACTCTTTTCCATTTGGTTCTCAGAGCACCAAACACAACCAACTTCTACATCTCCATTTGATTGCAAGTGTGGAGCAGAGTGGCAGGAGATCAATCCTGGGACATTCACACTGCAGGCAGGAATCACCCTGAGCAGGTATTGAAGGGAGCAGAGAGGGGAACATGAGCAGAATCTTTGCTTGTGTACACACTCAGTGTCAATCCTACAGGAGCCTAAAGCTGGTGAGCTGAAGCGAAGGCCTGGATTCTACCCAAAAGCTTTTGCTGTGGAGACACACAGACAAGAGTCATGTAGCATCTATCACCCTAAAAAAGTTGCTGCCCTGGTGTCTACACGCGTGTGTGCTTCTTATGGAAGCAAAGCCGGGTTGAGAGCGAGTTGAGTGGAAGTTGAAAGTTACCTAAGAACCCTGCACGGACACAAACAAGCAACTCTGTGCCTGAAACATGTTTATTGCTCTAAATTGAGCTACCCAACTGAAATTAACTATAGATAGTTAGGTCCAACTGGTACTCCAGGTTGTGAACCCTTTAAGCATGACAATGCTCATAGCAAAGAGTTCCCAGCACTGTAGATTGAACTGAGCTCAATATTTCACCAACAATGCTGCATATTTATTCCACCTACAATTCACCTGGAATAGAGGTATTCAGTGATCTAGCTAACTGCTAAAAATCGGGTGAAGGTGATTCACCTAACAATGTCTGGAAGATAGGTGTGCATAATGACCACAGACACCATTAACAAAGTGCGACGACTCAGATGTACATAACGTGACTTCTATGGGATAAAACTATCAGGTCTAGCTCAAGGCTATAGCACAAAAGCAACAGACTAAGAAGTAAGGATGGCACTTGCTTCTTTCAGAGCTGGCGCATCAGAACTTGAGCTAGTTCTATTTCCTGCGATAGGCGATACCTGGTCTCCCACATGTGGCCCCTCCGAATGGAAAAGGATGGGACGGCATCGTTTATCCTCATTCATCAAACTGGAGTTCTGGAAATGGGCCACAAGGGCAGCCTTCCCCTGGATGCGTGCATATGCCAGAGATGCCACTTTCTCACTGTTGAACTTCTCCCACTTCTTGCCATTGAATGCCTGCCAAGAAGAAACCAAACCTTGTCAATCCCTGCCCACAGCCCACTTCACCAAAACCTCCCGCCTGTTGCATATTAGCATCTTGCACAACAACAGCAACTATACAATCAGTTGTTGTGGTACACCTCAAAGACAATGCTCTCTCTCTCTCTCTCTCTCTCTCTCTCTCTTTCCACTACTCTTTCTGATTCATTGTCCTGGTCACCAGAGAGACGCCCTCTTCAAATCCATCAAGGGACTTGTTCCTGTACCTTTGGAAATTTCAAGGCTGAGCCAAAAGCCCAGGCCCTTTCGGGGCCTAGTTATTGGGCAAATCACACACAGCAGATTGATGCTTGTATAAACGGATTTCTAGAGGATATCTGGAAAACTTGGATAAATTGTCTGTTCCAAGGTCAGTCATACTACCAGCGTCAGCCCCTGACAAAGGTAGTTTCTGTCCCTTTGTGTTCTGCTCAAACTGGAAGCGGGGTTGATGGCCACATGGCTACGGAAAATGTCTTACGAGTACATTCTTTCCACTACTCCTCACAAGGATACAACGCAAAGTCTTTTGAGTACACTCTTTCTACTGCTCCCTTCCTACACATAACTAGGTGGTGAATTTTGCTCCAGCTGTAACTGGGATGCACATATACAAAAAGTGATTCAATCAGCTAAATGCAACATTATTAGGCCTCCCACACAGCATATTCCCTCTTTTCCATCCAATCTAGGCGCCTGGTCTATGGCCACAAGGCCATGACAAACAAACTCTTGTATGCATCTGCTGTGTGGGAGGGCAACTCCAACCATGCTAAAAATTTAGAGTTCATTCAGCTTTCGGTGCTCAGAGAGAGCACGTCGGCATGCGCTTGTACAGTTAAAGTGGCTGTTTGGAGCAAGTTTGGCATACCACCCTCGAGCTCTTCACGTGAAGAGTTCAAGGTCAGATGGTGGGGTCACTTGAATCACTTGCCAAATAACAGATACCCCCAGATAATTGACTCTATTTCTTGGAAGCAAGACCCTCCTGTTAAACAGGTCAAGACCTGGCGGAAAAAGGTGGAGGATTTCAAGTACCTGAATATTAGGCAGGACTGACCTTGCTAGACGAAGCTGACTTGGAGACTGAGGTGTCTAAGGCCATGTCGGAGCATGAAGAATGTCTGAACAATACGAAGTTAGGCACAAAACTTGCCTGAACTCGTTTTTAGTTCGTGAATGGGTGAGGACCTTAAGGATGATCTGAAACGGCCTAGCTACCCTCGACATCAGACTGATATTTGCACCCAGGGCGGGTAGTCTACCTTTGAGCAAAAAACAGATGCAGAGAGGAAAGCGAGAGTTTCAATGCCCAATGTGCGGGCGGCCTGAAGACAACATTCTCATCAGAGAGCAACCCACTCCGGGACCATCAAGAACTTAGTCCACCCTCTGTTCACCAATTTTCAGAATCTTGAGACTGAGCCTACAGCCCTGGCCCTGTTGGGGTCTGATTACCAGCCAGAAGCAGATGGATGTGTGTGTTAAGTCCTTTCTAGAGAAAATCTGGGAAGCCCGAACCAATTGTTGACATCAAGGCAAGTCCCACTACTGGAGATACCCCTCACAAAGGTAGTGTGTTCCCTCTTGTTCTGTCCAAACTGAGTGCAGGGTCTATGGCCATACGGCTACTGCAAATGTCTCATGAGTACATTCTTTCTCCCTCTCACTCGCGTGTGTTACGGCAAACATCTTAGGAGTACATTCTCAGGTATTTAGTACAACATTACATGAGTAATTGTCTTGGGCGTTTTCTGTCATATTTGTATTTGTCAGCCTCTCTTTATCTCTAAAGCATCTGTCATGGAACCTCAAATCCCAGACAGGGTATCAGCACAAGTGCCGAGACAATACCATCAACAACCTCAGCCCATCATCCCACCAAAGTGGCGAGAGACCAAAGCCCCTAACCATGCATGCCCATCTGTTGCTTTGCTCAGGTTCTTGCAGCTGGATCACCTCAAAAAACCAGGAGTTATGTTCTACCTGTTGGGCTGACATACTCCCTCTGCTTACTTCATTAGGAGCAGAGGGGATGACCCCAGATAAACTCCATATATTTTTTTGTTTTTCACTAATACCTCAGTAAAACTGAAAATAAACACAAAGGGCAAGCAACATTCCTGTCTCACTAGCTCTCCCCTTCCCCAGAGTGTGATTGGCAATGCAACCCCAAGTTACATCTGCAAGCTATAGGGCTAGAAGACCGGTGCTAGAATGAACCTCAAGCTTTCTTTCATACTTTAAAGTCAGCCCAAGACTTCCTGGTAGTCAGCTGTGTGCGAGGTCTAATTCAATCCACAGCAGAGTCTCTGTAATGTTTCCAGAGAATGGTCAGTACGTGCATCTCTCTGCCTTTTCAGAGACTGCTGCTACTAAGACAAAGCCTTCAGATATGAGACTTGAGGTTACTCCCCACTCACCTCAAGCCAGTTAGGGAGTGCTCAACACAAAACATAATTCAGATACAACAAAACTGGGATTCTGGGATTCCTCTTCCCAAAAAGCATGGCCTGAGAATCTTAGTTGTATAGAGTAGTACTGGTACTGTACACTCTGGCTTCTAGCCAACAGGTTCCACCATGCAGCCCTTGGATCACAACAGTATTAACGCCGTGCAGGGGCATACAATGCGTAAAAACAGAGATGCTCCTATGGTTCTTTGTTCAGGAAGAGTGTACGTGATCCCACTCCATCAGAGCACCATCATTGCTACTACGTTTATTGGTGAATTGGGGAGAGACTGGTGCTTACCCTGGAAACACCTTGTTGAGTCCTGCAGATACTTTGTTATTCAGGGTACTAGGATTGTGAAGGATCACAAACAGCACGCATAGAGGTCAAGGTGGATTTAGGAATGAGCAGGAATGTGATGATCACATTCTTACCATTCTTAACCAAAGGTACGAGCTGAAGGTCTTTAGTCATTAAGAAGGCTTAACCCCTTGTAGCACGATGGAACTTCGCTTAGGCTTCCACCTTACAGTAGAACATGGGAAATGTGGAAATTGACACTATCTGTACACAGAGCTGTGGATCATTTTGTCAAATAAGTTCGACGACAAGTGGGTCCCTCCCATCTTGACATTCTCATATGCTAGCTCCTTAATCCACTGAAGTAACAGACGTGCAATGTTTCATGCTTTCAAGGAGGGCCTCTCATTTGCAGAGATTACCAATTTCATCCCTCATGATGATACCCAGAGTGCTAAGCATTTCATTTCTTTCCCTCTAAATGTCATCCTCAACACAGGAACAATCGCATGACAGAAGATCTAACAAACTAAGTGTTGTGTTCAACAGACTTGGTCCATTGGGGACAAGTTCACACCAAAGAACCAATTCTACAAGACACCTTGCTTGTTGAGACCGTAAGAATCACAGAAGATCTCAGAACGTTGTGTACAACAGACACTCGGACCAACAGCCCAACTCATATTGAAGAACCAATTCTATGAAGACACATTTCCAATGAGATGATCATGCCTTCTGACCTCCGTGCTAAGTTCTCTACCTCCCTTGCCAGGATTGGGAACTTCAGCATTGTTCCACCCACTCTTCTGCACTGAGAGGATGATGACACCTCATGAGGAGAAGATCTGCCCACCTTGGACAACAAGTGATCTGGAAATAGGGCATCATTTCCTCTCGTGCCGTGTCTACAACGGAATCTGGGCAGATACTAGTGTCTTCCTTGAGATTCCTCGCCCCTGGGGGAGGCCTGTGGTTATGAGAATGTGAAATGCTTCGTGAGCAACCTGTGTAATGGACTCCGTCTTTGTCCAATGTTTGGGAGTTGATTTTGTGGTGTTATGTGTTGTTCTACTGTGTCCCCTTGAACCCCTCGGGCTTCCCACATACATCATAATTTAGTGTCTCATCTACACTGAGAACTTGCTGATCTTTCAGCTTTAGGTAGTGCTGGTTGTGTCATCTTCTGACATAACTTTCAGCCCACAGGAGCAGACAAGATGGTCCTATCTAGAGAGAAAGCTGCTCTTGACACAAAAAACCAAGTCTCTGCTCCAACCATTCCCACATGTAACTGCTCCAATCTACCAGGGTGGGAGGGGCTTGGGCATCCATAGGTCACATCTGTGAGGACAAGAGTACGAATACAGCAGTATCTAATCCCTGGAACATGTACTATTCCAAATGGAAGGGCCTCTTAAAAAGCACCAAAGACACTTTCGGTGCTCATATTTTCAGTTTCAGAAGCGCATGCTAAAGTCCACAGCTGTAGGCCTAATAGATTCTAAATTTATGGGTGAACCCTTTGCTTGGCTCCAACATAACAACTGAAACAACAGCGAACATACCTGATAGAAAGGAACAATGCGCGAAGGAGCTATCATGTTGATGAAGGCATACCCCACATTACACTTGTTCTGGAGTCACACAAGCAAATAAATGCTCACTTAGGACTTCCCAACAGGAATAGTGCAGTGTTCCAAAAAATCGATAAGCTAAAAAGGTCCAATAGGGCAAACATGAACCATAGCCCAAAGTGCAGTGTGACAGTATGAACAAAAGCTCATACAGATCAGGTGAAGCAAATGTGTTGTTCTTTACCATTAAAGAATGGACGAGTCTAACTTCATCACATCCGGACACAGTGGAGGTAGAATATAAAATAACAGCATGCTTGGTAAACACAAGTCTATACTCATATTGAATTTCTGTTAGAGTTCCAAATGTAATGCCCTGGCACTGAAGAGGCAGAGTCAAGACTGACTACCACACTTCCATCACCCAGATCAAGCTTGACTATAAATTGATTTCCACATTACAGAACCATGTCTGTTCTCAGCTTCACATCAAGTACAATTCAACATAACCATTCCCAGCTAGTGTTTTAGGGTGTGCATCAAACCACCTACAGAGATGAAAACTACCTTGAAGTCAATAGGGAGATAGATGAAGTCATAAGTTCCACGGTGATGCTCATCAATGGCTGCCAGCAACATCTTCGAGGTATACCTGGGAGAAATCATTCACTTGACTATCAACTTCAGGAACCATCCAGTGTAGAGCTCATTGAACGCTAGAATCAAAATAGAGAATCGCTCAAAGTGGTAATATTCCACCCATCAGAGCAGACATGCAGCTTTCTGCCCACCAAACTCCAAGCACAAAGTACAATCTACCATGAAGGTCAAGGATGGGCCTCTTACGAAATACATGGTCAGAGCCATGCCATTACAGCCCAGCTGAAGAGAATGGCAAGATATATGGACATGTAGATTGAAGGCTGAAGTAAGCCCTAGGAAAATGGAATGCATGGAAAACATGAGTGAACCTGAACTTATGTCCTCTGGAAATGGAATTCAAATGAGCAACCCCAGATACATAGCACCCTCAACCTCATAAGGTACAGTACCGCAGCCTTAGCTGTAGCTAGAGGGAGAGAATGTACTCATGAGACATTTGCCGTAGCCTTGTGGCCATAGACCCTGCGCCCAGTGTGGGCGGAACAACAGGGAGCCGACACTACCTTTGTGAGGTACTCACTCCAGTAGTGGACTTACCTTGGTTTAAACAATTGGTTTTGACTGTCCAGATTTTTTCTAGAAAGCCCTTCACAAAAGCATCAATCTGCTGTGTGTGATCTGCCCACCAATGAGACCTCAACTGGGCCAGGGCTTTAGGCTCAGCCTCAAGATTTTGAAAGTTGGTGAACAGAGAGAATGTACTCATAAGTCGTTGTTTGCCATAGCCTTGTGGCCATTGACTCTGCCCCCAGTTTGAGCGGAACACACAAGGACAGAAACTGCCTTTTTCAGGGGCTGTAAACCTTGAAACATGCAATTGATCTGAGTTTTCCAGATATCACCTAGAAGTCCCTTCACACAAACACCAATCTCCTGTGTGTGATTTGCCCAATAACTAAACCCAAAAGGGCCCGGACCTTGGTGGAGAGAATGTACTCATAAGATGTTTGCCGTAGCTTGTGGCCATTGACCCCGCACCCAGTTTACTTTGGTGGAGAGAGAGAGAGAGAGAGAAAAGCAAGTTAAAAATGTAACTTGCAGTCATTACCAAGACATCCATTGACAACAACTTACTTATTAGGGATGTTTTTTATCATGAGAGTAGTCCTGGGGTCCTCTCCACGCAATATACGGTCCAGATCCAACTGATATTGCTTTTTGTTATCAGTTTGAGCAGAATTGCTGTCACCCCTGCGACTCCGTCCCCTATCATTCAGGCCGTCCAACGAAGCTGAGACTGACCCCAGAAGGCCCCCATTGGCAAACATACGTGCTCGATGTTGCGGTGACATAACACCTAAACTCGAAGATGAAGCACTGTGATCCAGGCTTCCATTACTTCCCATAGCTGCACCGAGGCTGATCAGACCATGGCTTCCCCCAACATTGATGGCATGTGCTCCATTCTTTCCGCCCATACTCATGGCACCAAGTGACCCAGACCGTGTAAGAGATGAGGTCTCAGGCGACTCACCAAGATAGCTATGCCGCCTGTCTATCACTGAAGGCTCTCCTGGTGGAGCTGACCCCACATGATGGCGGTGCGAAGACAAAACAGCGTTCACAAGGTGGCTATGAGATGAAGAGTAGGCATGGGGCTGCAATTGAACTTGCCCGCTATGGAAGGAGCCACCAACCGAAGAATTTGGCCATAAGACTGGAGGAGAACTTTGTGTGTGGTGGTGGTACGAACTTGGGTTTCCCCAAAGAAACTGATGCCCAGACAAAGAGCCATTTCCATTTGAGCTTGAACTGGGGAAGAGGACGGCACCAGCACCTGAGACGCCAAGTACTGGTCCAGTTTTTAACACCAGACAGGAAAGCACTGATTAGTGATAGAAGGTACAACGTACAGAACTGTCAACACTCAATTGACTAGGGCTTCTTTGAGCTGCATGGTAATGATAGGCACAACCACCTTTTACTTAGGAGCACCGTGAGGTACGGCAGCCCGTGACAGGACAAGATTGGAACTAATTCGTGCCTTGCCATTCACAAATTTAAGATTCAGATTAAGCCAACTGCTGATATCGCTCTGCAATGGCAAGACACAGGGAACAACCACAGACCTACAGAACCCTGGCACACTCAATACCTTCCCATCACCTGAAGGTCGATGATAAGATCCATGCACTTTCCAGTGGACCCTATGCACAGTTCTTGCTTTCGCCCCAAATTTTATTTCTAAATATATCTTTAATACGGAAATTTCGACTCCCCATTAATTCTAGAAATGCCAACTGCTGAGTTACTAGGTCTGCAAGACATTTGCAATTGTAAGCATACCTCGAGTTAGAGCAAAAGAAAGAACTCACCTCCACTGGCATGTTCAAATGACAAAACATCATTTGGTCCCCCACTGTTTGTCTGCTGCAGGCGGCTACCTCCTTCCAAAGATTCACGGGACCTCAGAGCTGCTGAACTGGAACCCACTGTACCCGACCCAGGAGAAAGGTTGAAGTGCCCTGGATTTATAAGACCCTTGCTATATTCTGGAAGAGAGTGCGGGTGATGATGGGGTAACCGATGCACACCCAGGCCTATCTGCCCCAGTGAGTGCCCTCCTTCCATCTGGGTGGACTGTGCCACATGGCTGCCAATAGTCCCAACTCTTATGGGGGAAGAGATATGAGGAGGCAAGCTTGCAACTACTCCATTCAGTGGCTTGTTGACTAGAGATGGGTAGCTTCCAAGGGAAAGTGAAGGATGGAGGCCACGAACTGTCCCATTTTCTCCTGCAGAGTTGGTAACAGCACCCCATGGAGAAGGATGGCCTGGAGATGTACCCACATTACAAGACACTTCTCTAGTTACCAAACCATGAAAATCTAAAAAAAAGAGTCCCGAATGTGCATCATGAAACCACCATCAGTTTACAGCCCTACGAGTAGAATAAAATAAACATAACACCATTGAGATGCTGAAGGCTACCTAATAGTATAAGGAGCTGGGTAACACAGAATGCCCTGCATATGACAAGTATCATAGTTTCACTCCTGACTCCCTGAGGATTTCAGGCTGATACCCTCTCTCCCCTGCTTTTCACTGTGGCATTCTTTCCCTAGCCCAGTAAACGGGGAGGTCTCTTCTTATACAACACAAGACCACAGTGAGGGATGGCAGATGTTTGCAACCTGGAGGAGAGTTGTTCAATGGGGAGAGGGATTGCTGTCGGAGGGGACGATTCTCCTCTTGCTCCAGCTCCTGACTCAGCTGCTGTAACAAACTGCTTATGACCACAAAAACGGCAGATAAGTGACTTGTACACAAGACGGGACTCAGAAGTTCCATTATTGGGAGAGCCCACTAGTTGGTCTAGTAGACATGCAAAATGTTTTGCATACAGTATACCGAGCAAAAAGCAAAGATCATCAATCCTTGAGGCACAACAGTGGTTGGCGATTCAGTACTATACTCTTGAGAAGACTCATAATGATTCACGACATTTCCAGTTATTCCAAGTTAACCATTACATGTCGATAAAAATAGAGATCTAACTCCACAAACAACTTTCCAGTTATTGGAAAGAAAGTAATCTTACAAACGAGATTGCCACTTTGTAGAGCATATTCCGGCGGATTTGACAGGAGTGAACAAGTATTGCAACAGCTCTACCTTTTCAACTCGATCACTTGCAATTGCGTACATGCAACAGTACAAGAATGATGGAAAAGATTTTTCAAGAAAAAGGGATGAGGATCAATCAGGCTACCAACATTTGATAGCCAGGAAACAACCTCAAAATCTAGTTCTTTCTTTGTATTTTTTTGGTCACGAATCTCTTCACTTCCTGCTTGACCATGGATCAAATGTCCGAAGAGTCAATTAAAGTATTTGTTGTGCGATATGCTTCAACTCTTGTAAAAAGCACATGTTGATTGGAGGTCATTTTTACCACCAAACCCCCCTGGCAGGGCCCGGGGCAACCTGTTTCAGGTTGCCCAGCATTGAGGGGTTAAACCTCATATAGCTGTGAACCACTAAGTCCCTTTATCTGCAAAAACACCTCTCTGATGCGATTTCAAAGAGGTGTTTCAGTTCATCCAGGGTCCAGGGAGCATCCTCTAAGCTCACCCATGTTGTAGGCTAGCAACAGCAAGCACCTGCAATTAGGCACCCATCACAGTCCGTACAATCATCACGCATCCATCATGCTGGTGAGATAATCGATAATAGGTGAAGCAAGCCAACTGAACTACCCAAATGCAAGTGTGGGGGCTACTTTCTACCAGCCATTATCAAACAGCTGGCTAACAGTGCCACCAGTTTGCAGTAAATATGCCAGTCCTCACCTCATTGTGGTCTCAGTTAACCAGTTTGAAGAACATCACATGTACTCACCTTGGCCTTAAAATGCTCCTTTAAAACTCTATATTTCTGGTTTTGAAATTTGGACCCAGACGATCTGGAGTTGAACTGAACAGTCTGAACTGGTGCCCTAACTTCTAGACTGGTATGCCAGCAGTTTTGACGCCGTTATGGCCTTTCAGAGGGAATACATAGAAGGGGGACATACCTGCGGCGAGCTCCGCCAGGGCGGCTGGGCTCCAACTTGATGCGCTTGCCAGCTATGTCACTCCTATTCAAGGCCCGAAGCGCAGCCTCAGCTGCCCTCACATCATAGAATTCAATAAATTTGTGGTGACGCTTATGTGGTGTCTCCCGAATCTGTCAAATGACAATGCAACCTCAGATGGGAAAAATTTGTGAATACAGTACGGCATCATACAAGAGCATCTCAGAAGAGGATGTGGGACAATGCCAGACTGCAGGTGATAGCAAAGACATATGACAAATCAGACGGCATTCATCATAGAGCATACGCTGCACAAGCCAAAAGGAAGACTTTTGCAGCACGGTAATTAACCACTAGCAAACAATTCAATCCTCCCAACATCTACAACCTGTGTGTTACTTGTAGGAAACAAAAGAACTTACAATAAGAATTAAGGAATGGTCACCAACACAATTGGACAACAGAAGAGTCAAAGTAGTCTGCAATGCAAGAGAATTCCATCCATCCAACATACATTGCTTTTACTCTCCACCATTCTGTCTGCATATTTGAGATTAGGTGAGACCATGTCCCGTTGCAGCTTACCTCTTTTACCTCTCCATAAACACCAAAAATTTGCCGAAGGTCATCATTAGATACAGATGCATCCAGATTGAATACCACCAGGGTGCCCTGATTTATATCCTTATCTGAAGGATTATCCTGATCCACACACACATAAAGACCTTCAATTCAACCTGACACTAACCTCTGTTTAGGCAGATAGCACAAAGTGTCTCCATCACGGTCTGTGGAATCTCCACCACAGCTACAAACTTATGCTAAGCTCTATTTGTTAAATTATAGTTTTAAGAATAATGTTGGGTGGCACAAAGAGATGAGATGCTGGAATCTGACAAGATTTGCATCAACCATCACTTGACTTGGCATGACAATGAGGGCACCCAGAAACAGGGACCTTGGGAATCGAAAAATGAATATCCAGCTTCCTTCGCCGCAACGGCTTATTTTGAAGAGCACGCATGGCACTGCGGGCGGCCCGTATATCATAATAAGAAATCATCACAAATCCCCGATGCTTGCAAGCTGTGTACAGGGTGCGTATTGCACCATATTGCTGCAATCATCCAGGAATAAAATCAAGCATCCTCATGGAACCTCAAAGGTTGAGTAACATACAAGTTGCTTCTTAATTCACTGTAATTTTGCAGAGAACTCCTACCAGACTCAACCAAGTCGATTTGTGATGTCGGTCACAAAGTATAGAAGTTTAACCTTTACGACCTGTACATTAGTGCATGAGGAAATATCAAAATCGCTGTACATTACAAGGCACTGTTGGAAGCAGATTATAACAATGTCTGTTTGGCTGGGCTCAATAACAATTGCTGCCCGCTGTTGAATCTCATGCCTGGCAACTAAGTTGCAACTTCCATCGTTTTGTAAGGATGCCATTGGAAACAATAGTTACTGCAGTCCAATAGGGATGCCTACGACTGAAGTTTGATACTCACTAATATCATGCTGGATGGATGAAACAAACAAACACAGATCCTGACAGCTTGGTAATTTCTCTCATCCATCCACTGGGAGAAACTCAGCCAGCTATTCTTCTTGTGACTGCGAGGGCAGTACAATCACACACCCCATTCAGTGATTATTCCTTTCCACTCTTGCGCACCACAAAGTGGCAAGACCCTGAACTCTGGGGGCTTCATCACCAGTCCATAGATGGAGGTACAGAACCCCTGAAGGTGTCTATCATCTCAGTATCGGGATCTGGTGGGGTTCACACCATCATCTCTGTCCTGGCAACAACCTTCTTTGATAATTTTGCTATTATGCAAACGAACCCTCTCTATGACTTGTACCTACTTTGCTCCTCAACTCTCTAGCTTGCAAACAACCTTCTTGGTAAACCATGTTCCTTAATATGCCCAATCCAGGCACCTTGGCGAATGTTCAAAGTAAGGCTTGAGAAGCTTATTAATACAAAGACTCTCATATTTGGCTGTACTACTTTTTGTCTTGCTGCCACAAGACAAACTCTTTGAGTAGCATAGAAACAACTGAAGAAGAGGATGAAGTAACATCATTTCAAACTCATTAAAAAAGCAAGTTTTGAGTGTCTAGGGGAGAGCACCATACTTCAAAAAGAGCTCGGAGTTCTGTATCCTCAACATTACTATTGATATTCCGCACAAAAAGAGTCCTGGAAGGGTGTTCTCCATATGGATGCTCGCCAGCTACAGATCCTGGAGCATTAGCTCCACTTTGCTGGCCCCCAACGCCCCCTGCAATTGGATCTAATGTCCGGTGGCTGCTCATGAAAATGCCCAAAGCATCCTGCGGATCCCCCTCGAGCTCCATGCCTCCTCCACTGCTGAAGAGATCAAAATCCTCCAGCTCTTCAGCATTAGTTGAGGCACCAGTGCAGTCAAAATCGTCAGTCACCCCTGCCAAAAGCTCTTCCTCATCATCAGGGAGAAGGTTGCCAATCGTGTGAAACTCCAGCTCTTCCAGTGAACCAAAGGCCTCGTCGCCTTCAAGGTCCCCTATAAGGTGCGAGGCTGCAGTGTCCACAGACTGACCAACACAGGCATCCGTGTTTGACAATTTCACTGCAAAAAAAGGTAACACCCTCAGAAGAACTCCACCACTGTGTTGTGATTGCGATACTGTATCAGAGAGAATCTAGTATGAGAATCATCTTATCAGAACAAATATGTTAAGTCGTCCCTTCCCACATGTGGAGAGGAATGGAGCAGACATGTTGCAATCTTGAGCCCCAGAGCACAACATCTATCAAAACCTACAACCAGACTTGTCCCCTCGGGCAGCAGCATGAAAGCACACTCCAAATTGGAAGTAACTACCTACTGTGTGATCCTTAAGAATTTGAAGAATAGGAAAAGACAGATAGGGTAATTAGCTCACTTTTGGCTTGAAAGAGAGCTGGAAAAGAGGCCGAGAAATTGCTGGTATCAATCCCTCCAACATACGACTCTAGGTCGTCGACAGTCCCATTAACACGTGGCGATGAAGACAATCCCACCAGATCACCACGCATCCCACTCATTTCATTTGAAACAGTCCAAGAGTATGATGATAAACTTGGGGGCCGACGCTCTGCTCCCACTGCCCACTGATCCGCATTCGGCTTCCCATTCGGAAGGGTCCTTCGTGACCAATCCTGATTGTCTCCCGACCAGTCATGCGGCAGAGGTTTCGAATGATGACCCATGGATAGGTCAGAGTCAGGATGTGTCCGATTACCTGGCTCCATAGATGATTCTTAGTCTGCTAAGTGCCCTGGCAGGACGGAAGAGGAACAGTCAGATGCCGCAATTGTACCAAACACAATCACCCTAACATGACAAATCTTCTAAGTGGCACCGTTGACTTCTGGATCAAGGAGACCGCAACTTCGATGCCTTACCGGGTTGCTGTGCATCAGATTACATTACTCAGAACCCTAGCCACAGGAAACGACGCAGACTGAGTCATCTGGGGCACATAAACAAAAGCGTGGCGAGCACTAACATCCCAAGCAAGAGGCAACCACACAAGCACGACCTCACGGCATCGCAGCCAAGACAACAAACCTAGCGGCCACTGCAACCAAGTTCGAGTACACACTGATTGTGTTCACACACTCTCAATCACTCACGAACTTCATCTCAACACACAGTCGAGTCCAAACCAAAAGATCCAAACCAAGCCTTTGACTCGCCTCTCTGCAGCTCCATCACAAGACATGACACAGATCGCAAAACTTGACAACAAGCAGGTCCCGTTCTGCACCTTGACAAATCCTGTAGCTGCCATCATGCTACCCCGACACTTGCGCATCTGTCCTTCCCTTCTCAAACACCATCCACCAACCCGCAACCGCCTTCTCCACACGCTGTGTTTAAGCTCTGCCTTGCTCCCTGTTTGACTTTACAAATCTGCAACTAAATCGACGCTGCCTCCCACATCCTTCATCCTTTCACCTCTGCCTGCTGCCACCACTCTCGCCCCCGCTCTACCCCCTGCGCATTGACCCTATTCCCACCATACTATGCCCCTCTTCAAACCCTCACGCCTTCCCACCCCCTCCCTTTTGACCGCGCCTCTAGTTTCCGTGGTGCTTCCTCGCACGCTGCTTTCCCGTCTTTTTTCACTCCCTCCTTCCGCCTCCCCATTTGCTCCTCGCCTCCCTCCCTCCTCCTTTCTAGTCCACTCATCTCCTCCCCCTCCTCCTCTTATTATTACCTACTCTTATTATCATTATCATCATCTCTTCATTCTCCCACCGTCTTGAGTGAATGTGTTATTTGTCTGCTATTATTTCACCGGACGATATGATGAGAAAATACGAGTAATCAACGGTGGCCCAATAAGATAAGTACCGAACACCAGTGTGCGGGAAAATTGAAGGTCAAGGAAATCGAGACGGTGGGAGCGGCCAATAAGGAGGGAAATTGCACTAACATATGTTGAGTGTGGCAGCGTGTAATTTGTGTGCTAGCATTTCACGGGACGATATGATAAGAAAATACGAGTAATGAACGGCAGCCCGATAAGATAAGTACCGAACAACAGCTTGCGGAAAAATTGAAGGGCAAGGAAATTGAGACGGTGGGAGCGGCCAATAAGGAGGGAAATTGCACTAACATATGTTGAGTGTGGCAGCGGTACCTTGAGATGAAGAGGAGACGCCAAATTTACACTTCCTTTGCGAGGCTCATTCTTTTCTAACTTTTTAAGCGTGTCATTTGAAAATTACAGATAATCCATGGCAGCCCAATAAGATAAGTACCCAACAACAGTTCCGGGAAAAAGAAAAATTGCCCCTCTTTTCCTTGAACTTCAATTTTTCCCCTCTTTTTTAAATTAAACTTCCGGGAAAAATTGGTCAAGGAAATCAAGACGGTGGGAGGGGCCAATGGGGAGGGAAATCGCACTGTGGAAGTGTTGTTGAAAAATACAAGTAATGGCAGCGTAGCGAGTACCGAAGTGCAGTATTAGTTGTTAGTATCGATAGAGTATCATTATCTCTGAGCATCCAATAACAGTTTGGGGAAAATTTGAAGGTCAAGGAAATGGAGATGGTTGGAGCAGCCAATAAGGGGGGGAACTTAATAGCACAATGTTAGTTTAATGTGATCTGCTACGTCGGTTGCGGCATAAATATCTAGTGATATGTTAATAGCGCGGATTTTGTTTTTCCTTATGTTTGTAAGATCTCCAGAAGGATGACTTGTAGTAGGTACCATTCTGTTGGACTCACTGAGTAGTTCAATTGACCATCATTTTTTGCTCTTTTAGAAATAGAGTTGAGTATCTTCCTACATGTATGATACATGTGTGGGCTCTGTCCTTGCACTTTATGGGTGGGTAGGGGGATGGATGGAATACATGCGATCATCGGATGGGATTATGTTGGGTTCATAAGTTTATACATCACAATTTCATCCTTGCCATCCTAGTTACCAAGAAATAGTATTATCCAAAACTCATAAATATAATGTTACCTTTCGATTAGTCATCCTAGTACCAACAAATAGTATTATCGAAAACTCATAAATATAATATTACCTTTCGATTAGTGCTGACCATCCTAGTACCAACTAATAGTATTATCCAAAACTCATAAATATATTATTACCTTTTGATTAGTGTGAGGCCTTTATGAATATTTGTACTTAAAAAAATGGTACTGTGGTAACGGTGAGTCCATGCAACTACCGTAGGTTCATAGCAGATTAGGCACAAATTAAATTTTAAAAAAGCGCCTAAGCAAATCTGTGATTTTTCAAGATTTATGCCTAAAAGGTTGGAAAAATCATATGAAAGTGCCTAATTCAGTAAAATTGTCTAAAATATCCTACTCTCTATAATTTCTATTGAAAACAAAAAAACAAATGCCTCCATAAATGTTCAAAAAGTATAGGCCAACTTCCTAGGTCCATACAACCTCCAAAGGACCTTCCAATGAGTCTCGAACATCCTGCATATGCTCATCATTGAAGTCTTCATCCCCATTCAAGTCAGGTACATCTGAGTCTTCAATGTGCAAATTTCCAAGGCATCGACTCATGCTCTCCACCACCTCAACATCAAGATAGAAATTTGGTACCTCTCAGCAACTAAGAGTCCTTTCCACTTGTACTTGAGGAGTTGTGGCTATAAACAAAGGCTCGGACGCCATCTCCATTAGAAAAGACCTTTTTTAAGGGTTTGTCTTGGGGAAGAAAAGAGAGGGTACCTGAGACCTTTGGGGATGGAAGGAGAAGTTCCAAGTGATGAAAGGTGCCTAACATCAAAAATTATGGATGAAAAGTGTCTAATTTATATAAATCATTTTTTAAAGTGCCTAAAAAGAATATTCCAAATTTAATAATTATTAGGAATTGGGGTGCCTAATTTGCTATGACCTAGGGTATGACTAAGACTTACCTGTGACTGGTAGCTCAGTTGGATAAGTGCACTGGGTGTCACCCTGGTGGTGCAGGGTTCAAATCCTGCTACTATGTCCTATGGGTATGATTTGTTTCGTGACCACTTGGTCTCGGGGTGAGGTTTCCCTCTTGTGTGTCCAATGGCTTATCTAAAAGGGGGTTAACTTTTCCCTCAAGGTCCTCAATTGTGAGCAGTCGCTCCCAGGTTTCCTTTATATGTAAGAAAAAACTAAGAGTTTGTTTTGCTTGTCCAAAAGGGACAATTTTTTTGAGTATTTTTGTGGTGCCATCAATTATTGACAACCTCCGCCCATTTTCATGCTACCAAGAATCCTGGAAGATTTCATTTATTTGTTTGAAACAGTAAAATAAGACCAACAAACCCAACTTATCGGAGTCGACATGCAAAGAGGCAGGCAATTGTCATTTTATTTTGGAGTAAAACTCACTACATGTAGAGATAAATTACATGAAAGATAGAGACTAATTTATGGGTGGAATACACTTAGATCATTTTTCACCTGTTACACAATTTTTATTTTATCTTAAATGTACAGAACAGGGGACAGTGGCCCTGATACCTTTATTTATAATTATTAGAAAGGAAACAATAAAACCCTTTCAAACCCTAATGTTGCCATGAGGCCTAAACACAAGGAACCGTGTTGGAGAATCCAATGAGCGGTGACCAAGATGTTCCTATGAACAGTGATTAGAATATTTCCTGGTCATCCTTTCTGCCAGTAATGACTTGAACCTAAAAGAAGAGCAAGATCTGCCGAGAACCTAGAGCGCTAATCGAAGATCAGTGCCCAGGGGCTAAGAACAACCTAAAAGTGATCATCCCTGGGCCGAGTCTGACCTAGGCTCAAGGAAGAAAGCAAAAATGCTTATCTATAGAAGATCAATTTTGACTTAGACCCTTTCCTGAGATGTTTCCAATTAATGTCTGCCGAGTCCAAGTCAGGGGAGGCTGAAGATTGGACTCCAAACACTATTTTAACTAATTCTGGACTTTTGTTTGGTCCAGAAATAATATAAGATATATGAATAAATATAATCTATAATAGAAATAAAGAGATATATCTATAATTATTTGACTATTTGTGCACTATATAACAACGAATTATATAATCCTCCACACATTCTACGCAAAAATACAAGTATGTATTGTGGTCTTAGATGAACATCCACTGCCAAGTTGACGTTCATTAAAAGGAATGGGAGGATGTAATGAATCAAACAATGATGAGAGCTCCAATATCCAAAATGACATACACAAACAAACATGGAACAATGGCAGAACCAAATATGAAACAATGATGGCATGTGATGAAGAGGACAACATGGAAAAACGAGTTTGTCGGGACCTGATTGATGATATGAAACATTCATATTTTATTTGAGATTATATCATTCAAGGCGATGGACCAACAGAAAAATGAACGTCAACTGTCCTTCATGGACTTAATGTCATACAAGCCATAGATTCTGAAGCCATAGAACCGTTACGGCTTGTACTAACTCATTAATAATACTGAGCCTCATCCCAAATGGCTCGCAGTCAAGGCATTTGTCCGAAGACGCCTCCGGTTACCACAACCACTTGCAACGGTCTTCGCACCAAAGGACACGGAGATACTTTTAGGAAGGTGAAACCCGCTGACATTGTCATCTGAACTGTTACTGCCAACTCTACTTGATGCCCTTGAAGCCTCCCGGCACGCCCACTATTCTTCCCAATCGCGCAGCTCTTGTTCCTCTTTTAGAATTCGTTCCTTGAATGTCACTGGGGACACGTGGTTGAAATGACAAATGTTAGGCCCAAAGTGGAAGTTTTGCATATGGATTTGTTGAGGTAAGAGTGCAAATGCAAATGCAAAAAAATTGGAAAATCAAATTCTGAACAAACAACAGAACAGTGGGATCCACGTGCCTACAAAGGTAATCAGGTTCATTTTGTTGTGGGATCCAAACACAAGGATCAAGATATCTTCCATACCAGGCCCAACAGGCATGGTCTCGACCAATAGGCTTCTGAGAACACCTTGTCCGGTTCTCGCTAATGTAATCAACGACTGTTGAAGCTCCAGCCATCTCCGATATATATGGCCATACTGTTTTTGTCATATCATCCCGGTCACGCAAGCCGTTTGGTGAAGGCTTGAATGAGAAAGGGAAAAATCCAGTATTTTGTGGGTTTCACAGGCCCTTTGATGGCTCATCATCTACAATAAGTACTTGCCCCGCGTAGCAAACGGTCTACCAGGGTACTTGGCAATAACACTTCGAATATCCTTCACGAGATATTTCATCCCGGGCCTGATATAACCGGTGGTATCATTGCAATCCTCAGCAGACCATATGAAGCAAAACTTCTTCGCTATTTTCGTGGGGATGAAGCTCTCCGACATCCTACAAAGAACACCTCTATCAGCGCATGACCAAATGGCCACGTGAAAATGTTTCAATGCAAGGTCCAGAAACTCCAAGACTCCAGGCCGAGGCACCACAAACGGTCTGTCAAGAACTTGAAGTGTCACATTCCTGAAACGAAATTTCTCCTTAAATAGTTCACCGCCGGTTGGGGGTGGACGGTAGTAGAGGAGTCTGTTGACACTCAAAATTAACAACATCCGTTTCCTCTTCCCCGTTGTTGCATGTAAAGGATGAGAGACAAAGTTATCATGAGTAGGTTAATCACACACTGACATTAATGTTTCTGCCATGAAAATACCCATGACCCAAAATGATTGAGTGTATGGAAGATCAACACGATTGTGCAAAAAATGGCAAAATCCTGTACAATGTTGTGGGCTTGGAATGTTTCAAGATGATGGTTAATATTGCTAAGAAGAGGAACGTCGACTGTCAAGTGGAGGTTCAAGAAAGTACTTTGTACGGAGGGAAATTGATGAAGGTATCGTGCTGCATCCCCGCCTATTGAGAAAAGATGGAGTTAATTAGTGCAGAACCAAACGAACAGAAAAGAGAAGAAAGTGGAGAAATGATATCGAATAATGCCGATGTCGCCTTATTGGAAAGTCTTGCTGGCGGACTTGGGATCCCAACAGACGTGTTTTGATGAGACCCCAGTATGTCCAAAGTATTCATTTTCTTCCTCAAGTCTGCTCTGTCTTTGAAGACAGACTTCCCTCCGGTAGAACCGATTTGTAGAAGAGATGGAAATGGTTTGGGGCTCTACTCCGCTTCTTCGGTGCAGAACATTGCGCCAACACTGCAGGGGGTCAGGAAGCCGAGAAGTTGCTATTGTTTCGTCTTACATCTAGTGGTTGGATGTAGTGAAGTGAATTATTGGATTATTAACCTAAATATAATCAAAATGAGACGAAGGGAAGACGTACGTACCTATATATTTTGGGCGTGAATAGAACATAAAATAAAGGTGGATTTAGTTTTGCCGTAGAAAGCATAAAAGTGGCTTTAGTTTCAATAATTGAGTATCGGTAGCATAAAGAGAACATAATAGATCATAACCATTATTATTTGTATTATTGTTTAAAAAGGAAATCTGGGAGCGACTGCTACTATTATTATAGTATGTTTGATTGCCTACCTTGCAACACTGCAAAATTGTGCCCTATCATTGAATCATTGTGCCATGTCATTGAATCTCTAGAGCACTGTCTCCTCTTTTGTATAGGGCCTATGTCCATTTGGCCCCTAGTTCTAACCTTTTACAGGGTTTGGAACATTATGCCCCATGAACCAATAGCCCTTCAGCTCAATTACAACCAAACCACCAAGGCCGAGATCTCTACATGTCCGGTGTTTGAAGCTCTTCGCACTGCCACATTATGGCAGATCTGGAAAGCACTTTGTAGATGGACAATGGACAATGTCTTGTCCTCCTGCACAGAAATATTGACACATATTTTCTATGACATTACCATTGCTGCTAAGCTTGCCTAGCAAAAATTATGTGCAAAAGCAGACAGGAAATTAGAACGAAAGAAGGCTCTCATCGACTCCTTCGGGGCATCATGGGGGAGAGGAGGAATCATTTGTTGTTGCATTGATATAGACTCCTGTAGATGGGCGGATTCCTTACCTCACTTATGGAAACACCGATGGAAACCCTATTTTAACTAATTCTGGACTTTTGGCTTAAATCCGAACCAAACTTAATATATATTTGAATTAAAATTAATTCAAATGTTAATAATATCATGGACAGTAATGTGTGATTAAACTTTGTGAAATTACAAGTGATGTCATACTTACTTCAAAATGTGACATATAAGATGTCCATTTGACATTGAAGTGCTTGTGAAGTTGTAGTACTGAACAATTCATTGAACGTCCACTGGGAAGTCAAATGATGTAATATTACATTATGTAATCACGATAAACAAATGTGTCGAATCGAACATGGGGTAGACTCATACTCTATCATACTCGATATAAGTTGATAGTAATTTTGATTGAATCTTCATGCTGACAAGCACAATATTCATAGATAATGCCATTGGAATGATGTTTTGGGTGTGAGAAGGGCAGTAAAATATTAAAATAGCTTGAAACATTAGGAAGATGACCTACTAGGGTAGTAAAATAAGGTTTGGGGTGTAACTAGATATATTAAGTGCAATAAGGTCCAAGTTTGTGGTGATTCGGTCAAGGGTTTAGGGTTTTAAAAAGTTTAGGATAGAAAGAGAGAAACAAATATGGACAACTCACCTCCATAGAATGTAAAAATGTAAGGGGAATTTGATATCCATATAATCATTCTATCATACGTTATCCAACAAAATTAAAGAAAACATTAAAAGAGAATGATACAAATTTTACAAGAGGTAACATAGTAGTACAATAAGGTTTGGAGTTTAAGTAGGGTATTACACTAAGGTTTTTGGTATATGGTAAGAGTAATGGTTTAGGGTGCTAAGGGTCACGCTTAAGCTTGGGGTAAGGATTAAGGGAAGGGTAAAGGGAAGGGTAAGGGTTTAGGGTTTGGATTTAGGATAGAAAGGGACAAACAAATATGGAAGACTCACACATGGTAGTATAATAACTTGGTTTGGAGTGTAAGTAGGGTAGTACACTAACCTGGTTTTTGGTATATGGTAAGAGTACTAATGGTTTAGGGTAGTAAGTGTTAGGCTTAAGCTTAGGGTAAGGATTAAGGCCAGGGTAAAAAGAAGGGTAAGGATTTAGGGTAGAAAATGACAAACAAATAGGAAACAAATATAGAAAACTCACACATGGTAGTACAATAACTTGGTTTGGAGTGTAAGTAGGGTGATACACTAACCTGATTTTTTGTATATGGTAAGAATAATGGTTTAAGGTAGTAAGTGTCAGGCTTAAGCTTAGGGTAAGGATTAAGGCTAGGTAAGGGTTTAGGGTTTGGATTTATGGTAGTACACAAAGGTTTTTGGTATATGGTAAGAGTAATGGTTTAGGGTACTAAGGGTCCGGCTTAAGCCTATGGAAGGGTTAAGGGAAGGGTAAAGCGAAAGGTAAGGATTTAGCGGTGATGGTAAAGGTATAAATGGACAAACAAATATGGAAGACTCGCACTCACTAGAACTTGGTGTGTATAATTATGGTAAAAATTTGGAAATAAAAATGGAGAAACAAATATTATGGAAGAGTCATTGAGACGGACAAGTATTTAAATTAACGACTCGTCGTTGGAACCTGGTCTTAAGATACATAGAAAACACACTAGTATATAAACTTGGTAAGTGCATGTGAATCCAAAACAAACGGAAAAAGTAACGGAAAAAGGAAGGGAGAAGAGATTTGGATTACCATAAGGTCCATAACCATTATTGGTTATGGTACATTGGATAGTACAATCTTATTTGCAAAAGGAATGGTAAGGGAACTTTAGGGATAAATGCTTAAGGGTCTTTTAGGGTAAAGGGTTTTACGAGGATCAGGGTTTACTAAGGTAGGGGTTTTGGTTTAAGTTAAAAATGGACAAACAAACATGGAAGACCGTTTGTCGCTAGACATAGATTCGCTTAGAGGTCCAGGAAAAGGAGGAGAACATGAGAGGTATAAGTTAAGGAGTAACAAATTGAAAAGTATGGCAATAATGATAGGGTAAAGGTCCTCTTAGTGGGAATATACCTCAGTTGGAGACTTGGCTTGAGTCAAGTGCAAGCACTGAGAGACGGACTGGAATTCGCCCAATGACGAGACATTCGAAAAAAACATTTAGACCGGATTCGAAAATAAAGACTCCAAAGGTTGTGCCAACATATTTTTGTTTTTGGTGCACTGTCTGTTTTGTAAGCAAGAATCCCCCACACGAATATATGTAAATGAACAGAATGTACAGTAGTGCAGAGTCCAGCACGTCAAAAAAAAAAAAAAAAAAAAAAAAAAAAAAAAAAAAAAAAAACGTCCACTGCTCACTCGAGGTTCAGTGCGACAGAAAGAAAAAAACAAGAATGATCCCCCAACGCAAACACGAAGGGAAAAAACGTAAAGAAATTTTTTTATCTTAAAACAAAAGACCGGAAATGACCTCAACATTTAGTCCATGGACGGAAAGTGGTTCGCAAGAAGGCAACCTTCAGGTATCTGGCTGAAGGTTAACCTCCTCCAAATTCGCGCGCGCCTTCACTGCTTCCACCGCTGTAATTCTCTTGGTGCTATTTTTTGTCGTATTTTTTCCTGGCGGCATTGTCCACATGACATTGTTCACGTGGATCCATTGAGCGAAATCTGACGGGTTGTACTCCCAATCTTTTGACCAACAGTCCTTGTACCTCTCAAAGTCTGAGGGGTTACCTCCTTTCTTCGGTCTCCACCACTCCACCTTCACTTTCTTAAAATTAGGATCTTCCCTTTCTCGGATGACATCTGAAATTGCTATTCCCATCTAGACCGGGAACGTCGTTGGGTCATGAGGGCGAACGAGTACAAAAAACCATTTCTCAATATCCTCGAACGTATTCAAGGGTATCCTTGGACGCTTGCACCTAGGGCCACAGTAAGGTTCTGGAACTTCATCCTCATATTCCATATCTTCCAGTATCTGTGGCTGGATGCCATCCCTCCGATGGTTTGAGGACCAATTTGAGGACCAATTTGAATTCCCTTAAGAAGCTGAATACGATCCCGAATGTCCTACATTGGCTTATCAAGTTCGGCGAGAATATTTCCCCAGTATTGGTCGTATTGTTCCATTACACCCCGGTAATGATCGTCAAGCAACATTCATTTGATCCAAAAATCTTTGTATTTCTTAATACCATTTTTATGAATAACTATTTTTCGGAATACCTTCATGGCCCCTTGGTGGCTCCATACATCTCCTCCATTGTGTCCCACAACAATGGCAAGGAAACAACTTGCACCGCCGGTGTGAGTCCTCCTGATTCACAATCCGAATCAGAACCTTCCGTAGAAGACACAGGAGGTGAAGGTGGCCTAAACCGCATACCTCGTCTCGTATACTCGCTAGTATCGCTAGTGCTCGTACCGACACTTTCCCCATCAACTAGTGGCACCTCCGTGTTGACAAACTGACACTCAACCGGTCATGAACTCCCTAACCCCCTTTCCACAAGGTAACTGGGTAGGAACCTGATGCGGCTTATGGTTTGGAATACTAGGTTCCTAACTTAGCCTGCACCTGCATCCACCGCAGGCGCTCCCATGGTTGGCTGGTCATTACCTCCAACCTCACCACAGGAGAAACAAAGATGGTCTGACTGGTCATCAACCCAGCCTCACCATCGACAGCATGCTCTAGGGTTGGATAGGCGATCAAGCCCGAGTCAACCACCTATAAAATCAAGCGCCTACACAAAACTAGCATGGCGCACAATCAAGCATGCAGGTGTGGAGGGGATCCAAATACAAGAATGAAAACAACAACTCCCCCACACCAAAAATAACTCCACAGTGTCGCTCCTACAATGACACCCCAACCCAAACCCGGACTGACTCTTGCCTCCACCTACGGAAAAGGTCTCGGCCTACAGAGAAGGTGGAAAGCTAGAAGGAAGGGAAGCTAAAGCAATGCCTATCCCTAGCACGCTCTCATCCCAACACCCTCTTTTTCCCTCTCTTATCTCACTTGCATGACCATGAGAGTGGAACAACCTCAGGAAACCACGCCATTCACTGAAGGTTCAAAAATGGAGCAAATAGAGGTACATATAGGCCCCAACAACATTCTGTCTAAGGGAATTACTTGCAGGCTAGTCTCCCCCTTAGTTAAGAATTGGGCTGAAAACCCAAAAAGATTACCTGCAGGGGAGTAATCCCCTTTGTTAAAATGCAACAGGGAGACAATTCCGACTTTCCTGCCGGATCAGCTAGCTCAAAACCGTTGTTCTTCAGAGCCCAGCCTCCCCATCAAGGTCCCACGAAACGAGTGAAAAAAGATTTTTTATTTTATTTTTATTTTTTTGTTTTTTTCACTCTGACTGTTCGCGGCCTTCCGTGGCTCCAACCGCCACGACTCCTCACGGCCCGCCCTAGGCGCTCGTTGGCCACGGGCTGCCCCGTGATATCCCGTGGTACCACGCCCATAAGCCTTCACGGCCCGCCATCCCCACGATCTAGTCACCGTGCCAACCCGTTGTGTCCGCACCACTACTTCCTGCGGTCACGGTCAACGGTCACGGTCAACAGTCACGGCCTGGGCTCGTGGTATCTTGTGATACCGCCCCAACGGCCCATCACGGCCACCTGTTCCATGCGTTCCCTAGAACTCCCAACGAGTTCCCATGCGTTCCCGAGGCGTTCCCGAACTCTCCCCGAGCTGGGGTTTGCTCCTGCACATGCTGCCGCCGAGCTATGGCTTCTACGAAGCCACCAGACCTGCTGCCATGCTCTCTTAGGCTCTCACGACCCACCAGATGCACCCTAAACTCAACAAGCAAGCAATATGTTGCCCAACAAGCTCCATTTCTTCATGAAGCTCACAAAAACGAATCTAAAAATACACACTTTTACAAACTTGGTGCACATGCACTTCTCATGCATATCCCCTTGCTCTAGGACGCCTCGCTGCTGCCCTTCCAGCCCCACTCTTGCCACTCCAAGAGCCCTTACACTGCTGAGTTTTAGATTGAAACTCCAACTCAACATATGCTTCACAAGTGCACTGATTTGCACACTCTCTCTTCACTCATACCTCTTCATGAGCTTGGAGTTGAAGCTCCCAATGGGCTGCGATGCATCCCCTCACAGCTCCACCATTTAGTTGTTCCTCATCTACCTGCAACAAGTAGTTTCGGGGAGAAATACCTAGAGCTGATCATATCATTTCTAACCTGCAACATGCTAGCTTCCCATGCGCAGCCCACATTTCTGCAGCTCCTCAACTCGGCCTGCAGCTGAAGAAGACGACCACAGTTCGCCCACTTGTGGCCAACATCTCCTCTGCTTCACACTAGAAGCCCAAACTTGGTTGCCATAGCGTTGAGCTATGTAACACTGCTCTTCAACATAGGCTACCCGCCTCTCTATCCATTACAAACCTGCAACCTGTTCGCCTTCGTACTCTATCCGCTTTGGATAGGTTCATGCACGGATCCCTGCACTCTAGGCTGAACAGCTTCTCATGATTTGAAAACACAAGTGCTACAACTAACTCGAACCTGACACTCACATACTCGAGCTGATTTTTCTTGAGTGATAAATAAATGAATGATACAAGCACACAAGCTCTCTCAAACTCAAAACATGCACATGAAAACATCACTCATATTTAGTCGAGCCAAGTGCACCCCACGCCATGGGGAATCCACACTACAGCGCCATAGCTAGACGCGGTGAGGCTCAACTCGAGAAAGATGAGCCCACCGCAATCTGCCGTGAAGATAACAACACCAGGTGCCCAAACATGTATTGATCCCTGGATTGACACTTGGGTCAATCCTAAATATCAATATATAAAAGCTAGCTATTTCCTAACTAACTTCACTCTAGTGGTAAAATAACTTGACAAACGTGAGGGTTGCAGAGTCTGACCAATGGCGTCATTACAGTCATTTCGTCATTTTTTCATTCGTCTGTCCAAACGTGTGTGCATTTGTCTGTCTATTTGGAACAAAAGTTGAACTAATTTCATCTATGTGGATGGACAGTATTAATGTTAGTTTGCGTGGATGGGGCAGAACATCCATTTGGGCCGCGCGACCGTTCGATTTTGGACGGAGGCAATGGTTCATATCATCCTTGAAGGTCGCTTATAAGGGGTGCACTCTTTGAGCCCGGCCTTTGGGCTTCCCATTTTCTACGCGTAAGCGTTGCGCGAGTGAGAGCTTGACAGTTGAGAGAGGACAGCGTGAAAGAGAAGAGTTTTGGAACACGTTTTGCAACGACTGGACACTGGAGCGTGGAGAGAAAGATAGCAGATTTGGCCGAGTGCAGAGAGATGAGAGGGTGAAAGGTGAGAGAGTGAAATAGGCAAAATTTGAATAGCGGGGAGGAGTGATAGGACAGTGGCGAGTGGAGATTGACGAGTGCAGAGGCAAGAGCATAGTGCAATTACCGGCAGGCGGAGGTGCGGAAGAGAGTATCAAACGAAGGACTGTGGTTGCAGGGGCATCAAAATGGCCGGCACAAGCAGGTACAACATTGAAAACTCCTTCTTTTCGTCTTTTGTTTCATGTTTTGTGTTGGCCCGCTCTTGATTCATGTGGCCTGTTCTCGATTCAATCTGTTTGGATCCTGCTTCATTCTATGCTGCACTGCACTGTCTTCAGTGCACTCTCATCTCTGCTTCAGTGCTTCAGTCTGTGCTTTAGTGCACATTAGGTTTCTGTTTCATTGTCTGCTTTGTTGTTTGCTTCATTCTTGCTTCATTCTCTGTCAATTCATTTCATTCCAGCTCCATTATGTACTTTAGTGCACTCCGGCTTCATTGCTTCACTGTTGTTTTTCAATTCACCGATGGTTTGTAGGGTGGTTTTGTGTGCAATAGGGTTTGTGTGTGCTTGTTCTGGTTGGGAGATTACCGTGCTGGTTGTATTGCTTGTTTTGTTCATTGTGGTGGTTTTTTGAGGACAGTGGTTTCGGAAATGTCTGGATGTTTATTTCTCAACCGTTTTCTTGATCCCCAAATCCAGCGTTAGTTTGTTCTTGTCAATCGATAGTTGATGCATTTCTTCCCATTCAAATTCAATTCTGAATGGAAATTTTCATTTCTTATCCAATTTTGTCGAATTTGGCAATTTTGAAAAACCACGATAGCCTAGTGTACTTGTATTTTACAATAGACATAGGCTAACAGTAGGCTTCGTGTAGGCCAGAGTAGATTATTCGTAGACCCATGTCATGCACATGAGTAACAAAAAACTGGAACCTCCACTGCCCAGTGGAGGTTTGCGTGAATTCTGTATGGGGAAGCTGAAAGACATTTCTTAAAGTAAGGACGAAATCGGATAATTCTGGAAAAAAAATAAAAATCAGTATGAGACGATGTGGGAACGAGTGTTCGAATCATATGTGCAACATTGTAAGTGTGACACATATTTTCCAACGAGACAAGAATACGATAATTGAGAACCTCCACTACCCAGTGGAGGTTTAATATTTCTTTCGGGCAGCCACTTACACACTCTGATTATTTTTTCTGTCAGTGTGAAAAAGAGGAGCGAGGGTGGGGAACCGGTGTCTGACGATGAGTACAAGACCGTTAGCTTAAATTGGAGCAAGAGACGGTGTGTGGTAGACGTGATGGAAACGGACCATCCAGATCAAGAACATGGTGTTTCAGAACCAGATGAAAAATCCAGTTGGGGGTCTACCGAGCCGAACAAAGTGTCTGGGAATGACGAAAATGTGACTGTAGAATCCCCGCGGAACGCAGCCGAATCTCCCAACAATAGATCTCAAGACATCTCCATGGATACCCTGGCGGAAATAAGAGATAGCGTTCATGAAAACAATGATGTCAACGGATCTCCTGCCTACTCCCAAGATTATCCGACATACACCCCTCCAGACTATTCCCCGGACACATTGGCGGCAATACGAGAGACCGTTTTTGGATTTCCCGCATCTCCGGGTTACTTGCTAGTATCTCCTGAATCCACAACAGGATCTGCAAGATATTACCCTCCAAACTTTTCCCTGGACACTGCAACGAGACAGGGAGTCCTAGGACTCGAGGACGTCTCCGGATCTCCAGGATACTCCCCTGCGTCTCCTGATAGTATCACCGGATCCCCGAAATATACCCCTCCAGACTATTCGCCTGATACACTCAGGGAGATCAGAAGGAGCATTTTGTAGTTCTTGGGTACATAATATAGACTCGTCTGAATATAGTGCGAGAAGTCCCTAAGTATTTTTTGGAGGAATTAGGTTTAGAGATTTCATTTGAAGATTTGTCCTATTTCAGGGTGATATATTCAATGGCTCATGAGCCTCATTTTCATTAAAGTTTCTTTCTACAACATCTGTATAATATGGAAGATTTCTGCTTTCATGTAGAAAGCCTCGTACATATGAACCTCCACTATCCAGTGGAGGTTCTTATATATGGAATGATGGATGCTAGTAGAGAGATCTTGTTATTTTATTATTTAATGAATTTGTGTTTGGTTGTAACAAAAGACATCCTACACCACCAGATTGCGTCCCGAGATTGATTGGAGATATTTGTAGCGCATTCATATGCCGGAAGTCCTCAAATTTCAAAACTGACCATACCGCAATTTTTGAGTTGTCCCCAGAGGTGACAGATTGGGGCATCGTCCTTGTGGGTACACCTCCTGATCACAAGCTGTCTTTTCATTACAGAAGTCTTGGAGTAATAACAGACTTAAAATACACAGAAACTCTCAATATAGAGCTTGAATCTGAAGAGGAAAACCCGATGTTGGTTTTGTTCATGTATAAGGATGCGAGGACCCCCAGGGCGTTTGGTTTCAAAGTGGAGGTGGGTCGTCTGAACAAGTCGTTGATGAGTGAATGCATTGGACTGGGTTTTAGATTTCCTGACGAGGGCTCAGTGTTTACCGACGTAGGTTTGTCGAGGGCCTGGAGTATTTTTCTGGATCTTCTGCACGCAATGGGGAACGACATTCGCAAGAAGCGAGCACTAGAGGAAGCATCAAAGCCGAAGAAGGGAAAACGCAAGTCGTCGACAGCCGACAATGATGACAATGAGGCCGGGACTTCTGCAGGAAAAAAGAAACAGAAGGAGGATCAGGATCCAACATTGATGACAGATAACAAGAGACCTAAAGCTGGGGAGATTTTCAACAAGGAAAAGTGCGAGAAGATGGAGGAGAGGCTCACGAAGGAATACAACGACGTATTTCCGTTTGGATTCGAGAGTACCTTCCTTGAGAAGGTTTCCATGATGGAACTAGCTCCAAGGAGCATGGTTTACAGGCTGTTAAATATCAAGCATAAGGATGAAGTGAAAGCGCAACTCTTCCAGCTTCATTTGTTCGACTCCAAACATCCGGTGTATCTTGCGCCAATCAACCCTTCCAATCCCGAGAAGATTGCTTCATTGTGACCGAAGCAATGGAAAGAAATGGACGTATCCAGGTTCTTCGTCATTGGTGGACAACACACCATCGTGGCTGCAAAGGTAATAAACTTCAATTCCACCCAACGCTCTTTTTTAACGAACCTCCACTAGGCAGTGGAGGTTGGTGTTCCCACGAAATTGGATATGTCCCTACCCTTTCAACTCTCTCACCCATTTTACCTTAACTGTAGTAGGAACTTCTCGAGGATCTTGCCGACAACAAAGTTAAGGAATACTACCGGGAGTGGCCTGCGAAGATTGTATGGTCTACCAATGAACAAAGGCTCCTGAAGTTGTCAAAGCTCCTCAACGATCCCAATAAGGCGCAAAAATTTGATACAACAATGCCGGAGAAAGTTGCGCATGCGTGAATGTTATTGAACCTGAGGGGGAAGCCAAAGAAATACAACGATCACACCACCAAGTCCGAGACGAAACAATGGAAGGTATGCATTTATGGAATGAAAATCTACTATTCACATTCATTTTATGCTAAAGAATACTTCTGTTGTCGGAGTGACACCTAATTTTTCCATGGATGAATGTGCAGGAGTTCATGTTTGTCTGTCATTTGATACACAGCATTAAGGAGACAATGGTCCTAGTACTTTGCGACGACGACATTTGGAAGATCTGGGAAGATGTGTTCAAACGCTGGGAGCAGGGAAAGCTTCTCGACCCGCTTGGGATACAGTACAAGGGTGAACAGCAACAACTCACGAAATCTTCTATCGCAAAGCTACAAGGGTTGAACAGATGGCAGCTGATAAAAGTTGCGCAAAAAATCTTGGACTTGAAATTGACCATTCAAGATTATAAAGGACAAGACAAATCAATTCAAGGCATGAACATGTACATAGACGACATGAAAATGCGTCGGATTATTGTCGACGATGTTATGGAAGTGTTGGGGTGGCCTCAAAGGAGCAAATAGTGCACGGAACCATACACTAAGGACGAGTGGCATGAAGTGAAGAAAAAGTACCACTTCAATAAGGCAGATTTCTCAACATTTAAAGACAAACTGGGGACGGATTACATCCAAAACAAGATTAAGATGAACATGGAGACAAAACCACTCACGACCGCTTTTGTTAAGTACGTCTCCTCCATCAAGAAAGCAGCTTATGAGGATAGAGAGGATGCCATGGCGATTATTTCAGCGAGTTTCAAGTCTCACTATCCTCTCAGGGGGGGGGCGGGGAACCAAAATTCGCCGATGCCAAGTCCCGTCTGCGACTCGCACCGAAGAAACGGTTTGACAACATAGCGATGGTGTTCGTCAATACAATTTCTGAAGATGACTCTGTGGTATTTGAGGCCAAGGACTATGTGAACATACTGGAAGCTTTTGTGGCTCGGAAAATGAACACGAGTGCTTTTTTTTTCTTCTCGACTCAACCGTCCTCGGCCAATCTAGTCTCCTACATCCAAAATGGTCCCGGAAGAACATTGTATCTTGTCCGACAGGGATTTTATGTTCCGGGGGAGTATGAAAATGTTTATAAAAACAGCACGAAGACTTTCTCTCGGACTGTCCTGTGCCTGGACTATGTTTTTCCAGCGACACCTGAGGAGATGCAGAATCCGGACGAGCACATCGCGACAGTGCTCTTAATTCAGTCAATTCTTGAAAGGCCTTTAGGGAAGCCATCAGCTTTTGAAGAAGAGTGCAGGACTTATAATCATGAGCTACGAGGTGACACCTACGACTATTTGGCCTCCCTGTTTTGTGGAGACGGGATGTCCGCTGTCAACATCTTCAAAGGCGTGATGTTGACGTACGCCCTTCATGTAAGTGTAAAACTTGTTTGCATTTTAAATATATTTTTTACATTTTTGATTGAACGCGTCCTCTGTTTTACTGACAAGGTTTATCTGCAGGCAAGAAACATTCGAGTGCTTGAAATCAACCACTCAACCAAAAAAAAAATTTGCAAAGAAAAAGTTGAAGCAAATTTTAAGAAGCTTCAAATTGAGAATGACAATGTTGTTGAAGAGGTTGACGGCGGAGACGATGATGATGATGAGGAAGTGGAAGATGAAGATTTGGAAGAAGAAGGAGGACATTCCGAACACAGGGAGGAGGACGAGGGCATCGAGGGTAACGACGACAATTATCAAACCACTGTCCTTCACCATAAATTATCAAACCACTTCTGGAATACTAAAGTTGCATCTTACGCACAAATACGACAAACACTTAAATTCAGATACGCCCAGTACATAGGCCATCAACGCAAACACACCTTCTGGCCTACCCTATTCCCATCCCCGCACTGCCCACTCTGCTCCCACATCCACGCCACACGCGATACCTGGCCCCATCTTCTTAGCGAATGTCCCCACCCCGTCATTCACGGACTTCGTATTGCTAGACATAACCATGCCGTATGGCATATCCATAAACTCTTATTACGACGCAATGAAACTAGATGGTTTACACTCATCAATGCTGGCACCTACCAAGGCCGGCCTTCGGACCATAAGTACCTCCATGGCTACTTCATTGTAGATGCCAACCTCACACGTCATGCACATGTCCCGCGAGACTATGCCCGGACATCCTCCTAGTCCAGGGCCTCCCCATTAACACTACCCCACCATCTGTACCATCCCCAACCATCACCATACATTTCATAGAATTTACATTCTACCATGACCGCTTCCCCAGCTCCTCCATCCTCGAAAAACACCAAAAATATGCACCACTCATCCTTGCTATCCAATGGCGGGGATGGGCCACGGGCCCACTTAATATCATCACTGCTGGCACCAGAGGGGGCATCCATAATGATAGCATCTCTGCCCTTCAGAACAATTTCCAAATCCCTATCATTTCCATCCACAAATGCTTCAAAGCCATACACCTCACCGCACTTCGATCTCTCACTGCTATCATCACCAACAAACGCCAGCTCGAATCCAGCCCTCCTTCCCTCCCATAGGTGCCCGGGGCGCCTTTGGGTACCCATCGGTATCCATGGGGTACCCCATGGGCCCCACGGGTACCACCTAGTACCCCTTGCGCCACAGGTACTACTCCCTTTGCTTGTCATGTGATGTCCTCTGGACACCGGTTCTCACATAGGGCCCACTCTTGAAAAGGGGCAGTAGCCGCAAGGCAAAGTGGCTCTTAGTTACGCCGGTTTAGGCCGGAGTCTTCTTCTTCTAGGTAACAAATGACACCTGTAGATTTGTGGTGTCTTTAAGTATTTTAAATTGAACAAATTGTGTGTATTGCATCTGGTTGTGTTCTGGTTGTGTTTTTGTCAATAGCTTATCTGTATTTTGATTTTTGTTTGGCGTCATATTCCCACCTCCTTAAACTCTTCATGTGACTGACGGTTACGAAAACTCATATAGATCCATGAACGGAAATTGGAGGAAATCACACAAACTTGGGCAGAATCCATTGCGACTCAAATAGTGAGGAGGCACGTGGACTTAACAATCAGGGTAAGCCCACCTGATCCGGTCATACAAGCAACCTCCACTGCCCAGTCGACGTTGCGAGATGGAGGAAATGAGTCGGAGATGGTCGTTGCTCAGCGCGAAGGAAAAGAGATCAATCAGCCACAGCAGCAAATTCGGAATCCCTCCTCGAAGCAGATATACACTTCATAACCATCTTAGAAAATGTTCTTCTCTGTCTTTTTTCTAGTTTTCAAAATGAATTAATTGTTCTGTTATTCCACAGAATGATATGATTCACCCTCCAATCGACTATCACCAATTTGTGAACCCACAGGATTGGTATCGCCTCTCTGAGGGACTGAATGGATGTCGACCAGGATACTACGTCCTAGTTCATGATGTCGGTTACCTTGGTGAGGTTTACCTCCGAGATGGCTCGAGATCCCCTCCTATAACCCAACCTTGTGTATGCGTTGGATAATTCAAGCTTGCAGTCCGAAATGGTTTGGACGACTTCCTGAAATGGGTCCTTAAGCATTTTAAGGTCTACTTTTGGAACACTGGACCGTTAGAAAATGTCCTGGATATAGGGCTGGCTTTGTTTGGAAGAAGGTTTTCCAAGGTCAGGGAATTCAGCAATGAGGACTGCGTGAAGCATAGACAAACTTTCAGTGGCGAATGGCCCAAATATCCGAAAGTGCCAATTTATCTTAAACGTCTTTACAACATTATCACTGTAGACGACACTGTAGCGTACAGATCAAACACACTTCTCATCGACACTGTAGAAAATATGTATAAGTCCTACTTGAACCCAAAGTCGATCGGTATCTTCCTCCAAAATATAAAGCGCTCGTCGACCTATACAATGACAATGTTTCTTCTGGATGAACTCAAACCGCACCTAGAAGAGTTGCGGTTATCCGGAAAAGACGCTGATATATTCAACGTGGAAAAGCCCATAGGATGTCGACCGTATAATGACCCAAAGGTCAAATGCCTCTTGCTATGGGATTTGCAAATGACAGGTTTATCTTAGAAAACAAAAATTTCATGACACTTCATTGGAACAGATTGAAACGTAGATGGCTGCTCAAGATTATCCTGAACCTCGACTGTCCAGTGGACGTTGCTCCCAATGTCAATCCTGTCCATGGTTTATCTTGATTACCACCTAAGTGGATGTATGAATTTCTCACAGATTGCAGCACCAATTTCTCCACTTGCGAAAGGATTGCGCATGATAATTTTTGACCTGAATGGAGTTTTGTGCAAAGTCTTGAAGCACCAGAAGAGCTACAATATCCCCTGAATGTTCGAGGCAGACTACAAGATACCAGCTCTTGTTGGATTTTGACTTGTCTATAGGCGGGAAAAATATCGTGAGATGTGGACAGAGTTGAACAAACATTTCCGTCGAGGAATATGGAGGTGCATGATGCACTACAACAAATCGCGGTATATCTGACTGTCGAACCGTGGTAGTCATGGTTTTTCTGACTTTGACCATGACTTCCCTATATTTTTGGACCAAATGGAGTTTCACGTAGTCGTTGAAATGACTATGTGACTACGTAGTCCTTTGGGCGACTACTTTGGTAGACGTCCTCATGACTGCATGGCTCCGCACTAGACGGATGGTTGGTCAACAATGGTTGACCAGCACGAGCTCACCACCAAATAGTCGTCGGAATGACTTATAGTGCAAGCCTGGTAGCCAAAATGTTTTTTTTTCCTTAAAAGTTGTTTATAGGGTTGCCCATGAGAGGGCTGGGACTTAGTTTTCTTTTTCTTTTTCTCCTACGCAGTTTCTTAGTATCGAGCTGTTGTGTTGTGTCATGGACCTGTCATGGAACACGATGATCGCAGGATAGGGGCATGGGATGGAGGCTTTGCTATTCTTGAGCTACTGATGCATGAAGGGGCGAAGCGCATCCTGCACCGCAACCGCAATGGGCTGTTGGCTCCTGTTAGTACCATGATTTGGTATTCTTCCTGATGTTCACAAGGTTCTTGGGAGAGACAGCTTGGTCTTAGCAGTCCGTGTTTCAATCGACGCCCGTTTCTGGCTGCACCGTGGTGGTTCTCACAAACCAATCCGACATTACTGACTACAGACACAAGCAACATACACAAGAGGTCCTATTGTGTTCATGGTCAGTCAAATCCTCCATGGGTCATGACACAAGGTCGAGGACAATGTGGTGAGGGCACCTTCTTCTTCGACCTATTTCAGCCTGTTTTGACCTCTCATCAGATTCGGCCCTGAATTTCTACACGATGGTGGGATAACCGCAATCACAAGGTGTGGCTTTTTCTTAATGTACAAATGTAAAGTTCTAAGTTAGTCCATCCTGCAAATGTGGGCTCTTGGCTCCTGTTATGATTTGGTATTCTTCCTAATGTTTACAAGGTTCTTGGGAGAGTCAGCTTGGTCTTAGCAAGCCGCGTTTCAATCTCTGTTGTGGAAGTCGCAGCAAAAACGACACAATTGATAAAATCAGGCACGGCTACTCAAGGCACCTTCTTCAACACATTTCACCCTATTTTCCCCTCTTATCAGAATCGGCCCTAAATTGGTGAGGGCACCTTTTTCTTCAACCTATTTCAATCTGTTTTGCCCTCTCATCATTAGGGTTGGGGTGTTTGCTGGAAGAGGGCCGGATTTCAAGCACAAGATTACCTATGATTCCCTGTGGATCCATTGCTACAATAAACCTGCATGGGTAGATGGTGAACTGGAAGCCACAGCAGCAGTGGCACAATTGATAAAATTAGGCACTGCTAATGAAGGAAACCTTCTTCAACACATTTCACCCTGTTTTTCCCTCTTCTCAAAATCGGCCCTAAATTTTCATGTTGAATTTCTGTAAGTTATTGGTTGAATGAACCTTTGATAGTTTATACTGCGTGTGCAAGCCTGGTAGCTCTGGAGAAGGGCAAAGAGGTCCATGGTGACATTGTGAGAGCTGCAATTGTACCACATGTCATTATGAACAATACCCTCGTGGACATGTATGAAGGGAGTGTTTGACAGTATGGCTGAACAAGATGTGGGTGTTGTGGAGTGCGATGATTGCAGAATATGCACAACGAGGGTGTGGGATGGAGGCTTTTGAGAACTGTGAGCATTAAATGATGTGCAAAGGGGAGAATCCCAACCACATCATATTTGTTTGTGTTTGCAATGCGTGTGCAAGCCTGGGAGCTCTGGGAAAGGGGAAAGAGATCCATGGTGATCACATCGTCAAAGCTGCCCTGGTGGACATGTATGGACTTCAGCTCCTATGATTCCCTGTGGATCAATAGCCTAGCAACCTGCATGGATAGATGGTCAACTGGAAGCTGAAGCTGCAGCAGTAGCGGTGGAATTGACAAATCAGGCACAGCTAATGAAGGCACCTTCTTCAACACATTTCACCATATTTTTCCTTCTTATCATAATCGACCCTAAGTTTCCATGTTGAATTCTGCATGTTAGTTGGTTGAGTGAACCAGTTTGGAGTGACTTTGAAATGATACTGCCAATGTGACAACAGGAAAGTATCCAGAAACAGGTAACAGAGATGAGGAGAAGTTGTGGAATGAATACTTTTCTTACCCAGTCAATGGTGGGACAATCGAGGCAAGAATGTGAATGTCTGTCTGATTATAGAGAGTAGCAGATGCAATTGAGCATAGAAACTAGTGTGATAAGTTGAGTTGGGTGTTTCCTAGAACAAATCTAAGCTGTCATCGTTAGCTGCTAGCAGCAAGGCAAGGATGTATGCATGATTTGTGCAGAGGCATGGATAGCTGAAGGAGCAGGGATAGAGTGTGGGTCCAGATTCATCCAAGAGGGCCAGAAAGAGGTCCATGGTGACATCGTCAAAGCTGTAATTGTACCGGATGTCATTCTGAACATTGCCCTGGTGGACATGTACGCCAAATGTGGGTGCATTAAGGATGCGAAAGGAGTTTTCAACACTATGGCTGAATGAGATGTGGTGTCGTAGAATGCGATGGTTGCAGGGTATGCACAACAGAGGCGTGGTATGGAGGCTTTGGAGACCTATGATCAAATGATGGGGGAAGGGGTGAAGCCCGACCACATCACTTCTTTGTGCATTTGCAATGCATGTGCAAGCCTGACAGCTCTGGAAAAAGGCACAGAAGTCCATGGTAACATTGTCAGAGCTGGAATTGTACCAAATACATTCATTCTGAACAATACCCTCGTGGATGTGTACATGCGAAATGTGGGTGCACCCTATCCTGCTGATTTGTTGTTGTGCTGGAACAGTAGCAAACGTAGAACGACATTCGCATTTTGCATGTGTTGTTATCTTCAGTGCATATGTAGTGTCCTTTGCACTTTGTCAGACTATTGTTTGAGGAGCCAGATTTTGGGACTTCGGTGCTATATTGTAAATTTGACTGGCAATAGTTTAAGAAAAGCTCTTACATCTACTGTTATCTTTAAGTGCCTATGTTTTGTCCTTTGCACTTGCTGACTTTGTTCTTTCATATGATTCTTGCATGTGAATAAAACATTCATTTGCACAGTCATTTTTTGTCTCTTTGTTCTTCCCTTTGTTATTCTCTTTGTTCAATATTTGAATAATACTAACCCTAGTCTCTACTAACCCTAATGAGATAAGCATAGTCATGGTTCTGACTGTTCAATACATTTAAAAGTTCCAAACAACCCCTCATATGATGTCACGTGTCCACATATCATCATGTCATAGTCAGGATCATGACTGCAAGACCTCCTCAATACATGCCACGTGTCTAGATATCAGCATGTTGTAGTCAGGATCATGACTACAAGACCTCCTCAATATATGCCACGTGTCCAGATATTAGCATGGTTGTAGTCAGAATGATGACTGCATGACCACCTCATGGATATGCCACGTGGCAGATTCTGGAGACGCCATATGGCGCACATCCACAAAACCTCCTAGACTTATTAAAAAGAGACACGTGTACAGTTTGCAGCAGCACACTAAGTCATGTATGGTAGAAGTACGTATGACTGCCACATGATAGTGAGATGTATCACTTGGTTCATCTTACTGCAGTCATCCATGACCGACCATACTGTACTCATTGTATTCACTTGGTTTGCACGACTTAAAGTCATTGTAGTCATATGTACCGTTTATGACTACGGGATAGTCATATATACCGCGATCTGTTGTAGTGATGTACAAGAACTTGCAGCTTGTCCTGGACTTTATGCTTCGGGGTCTTTCTCAGCCGACATTCGTTATGTCTCAAGAAGATTGTATCTCTTGTCCTACTTCTGTCCACCCTCAATTTATATCAGAATACGACCCACCGAGTCTGTTCTTGAAGCCATTGATGATGGTCTGGCAAAGATTTGGTGGTCAGTACAACAGGAGTAACACTCTACTCATGGACGATTATGCTATTAAGTGTGTGTTGAACCCGTCTGAATCCTGTCTAATTCTAAAATCGTTTGAATCCATTGACACAGACTCTTCCTATCTCCAGAAGGTTCTCTAGAAATATTTGCTTGAAATGAAGAAATCTTGCATCGTTTCCAGTTATCTCAGGGAAAAGAGGATATATATGACTTAAGCCTTATCAGAATGTTTCCACCGATCCCAAGTTTAAGCCTCTCTTGGATTATATTGATGATTCTAATTACGGGAATCTCCGATATGATGCTTCAAAATAAAGATTTTATTGATCAACCACGTCTATGATGCAATCTATATTTTTGTTTGGTTTTTCTCTAGGTTGTATTGTATTTCTATATTGACTGTTGTCTAATGTGATTTCCGTTTCAATGTGAATTGACATGAAATTGTTTGCTATTTCATAGTCTCACCCATGCGTTTCTCCACCCTATACCACCCCGATCCTATGGGATACAGGCCTTTTCCGAAACTCGTCTTGGGGGCTTTTTCAAATCCGACAACCTCCATTGTACAGTGGAGGTTATCTTTTGTCTGTACATAGATCATGCGAGTTCGTTTGGGCAGGTTCATGGAGATGCTGCAGATACAAACTTCTCGTCGGGACCTCCATTGGAATCCTCCATATCAGAAATTCGTCGACAGAGGGACAACATTCAAATTAATGTTCAGATTTCTGTCATCGACGGTGAAGCATCATCCAGGCACTTGGCTTCCGTTCAATTGCACGACCTTCTTCTTCAGTCCATTCCTGAAAAGGATGTTCCGTCGCGTGATTGTGTAGGATTGAATGTCGAAGGTGGAAGCCAACCTGACAAATGTGCAGGGGATTTCGTGGACCTCACTCTACAATCTTCCTCACCCTCCCTTTG